>OX439483.1:131408563-131865857 GCA_949320155.1 Melangyna quadrimaculata | reverse complement strand
GAAGCATCAGAACAGGCTTTTTTAGGAATTCATCGGGTAAACGAACTTGAAGTTGAGGAATGTTCTTGTCAGAGAGCTGAATTCCAAAGAAGGCAGCGAGAAGGACCTGCTCGATGCTGGAATTGCAACAAAACGGGACATCTCCAGTGCCAGTGCGGATTGCCACCGAGAAGAGTCATCTGTCAACATTGTGGAAGCAGAAATAATACCTGTGAACAGGTAAGCAATAACATCAACGTTCCTGCTCGCCCTGGTGTCGATGGGCCTTGAACCACAATCCAAGTCTCGCAGACTTAACGAAACAATAAAAGTCTGACAGTGGACGCAAAATTAAATGGCAAGAAACACGTGGCTACAATTGACACCGGTGCCACAGCCTCCATTGTAAGAAAAAACTTGGTCAAGATGACATGGCTACACAACACCAATAGCTACCGTCTAAAAACTGCGACAGGTGAGGCGGCAAGAGTATATGGAGAAGTTCGTCTGAAGATCTGTTTGGCAGAACTAGAGTTTTCGCACCTATTTTTGGTAGCAGACATATGTGATGAGTGCATAATTGGAATCGACTTTATGAAGGAGCACGGAGTGATTCTTGATATCGGTAAGCAAGTGCTGAATTACCAAACTGTAGAGATTCCTATGGTTTATGGCAACGAAAACTCATCAACTGTAAGAACCGTCATTAAAGAAGACATGTGCTTGCCTCCCTCTTCGGAAGTGTTTGTTTGGACGAAAAAAAAGGGCGATCTAGGTAGCCATCGATACATCATGGTGGAACAAGACTCTGAGCAATCTTCCCAAAACATCATCTAAGGGAAGACTCTTGTGGAACCAAAGAAGAACATGGTACCCATACGGATTCTGAACATCAAACCGTACGAAGTCAAGCTCAAGTTGGAAAATGCGAATCTGTGTCCGCAATAACCAAGATCACAGAAATGTACACAGACAAATCTATGGACCCCGAAAACTTCAGCTCCATGAAAGCCAAAATTCTGAAGCTATCCAATCTAAATCAACATCAGCTTAGTGTTGCTGAAAGCCTTCTTCATGAGAACGCTGATATATTTTCTTCACCGAGTGGGCAGTATGGTCGAACACAACTGGTACAGCATCGAATCGACACAGGTGACGCAAGACCGATTCGACAACCAGCAAGACGTCTCCCATCAGCCAAACAAGCCGAAGTTGAAGAGATGATATCGACAATGAAGAAAGATGGGCTAATCGAAAATTCCAAAAGCCCTTGGGCATCACCAGTAGTAAGCTAAACTCATTTGAAAATAAATTCATGGCTCTTGATGAACGTGTTGAAAACGTCGAAAAACGGTACTCGAAAGCTGACACAAGGTTCGAAAAATTTGAAGTCAAAATGCAGAACTTTTCCAATGAGTTAGAAAAAGTTCGAAAAATAAGTTGACACAAGGTTCGAAAAATTTGATGTCAAAATGCAGAACTTTGCCAATGAGTTAGAAAAAAATCGAAAAATATAGGTTGGAGAAAGTTCTGGTGACTGCTCAAGGAAAAAGGAAATGCATTAACCAACCTTCGATGGACAAACTTCTGGGTCAATCTACAAGAAGCAGTTTGAGGCAGCCGCAACTACAAATGGCTGGGATGACGAAGACAAGTTTATTGCCCTGACGCTTGCCGTTAGAAGTTCTGCTGCTGAATTATTGCAAACCTTACCAGCAGACAAGAACGACAACTTCAGTGCTTTTGTTCAGGCCATTGACAAGCGATTTGGGGATGGCCATATGCAAGAAGTCTTCCGCGTTCAACTCAATACCAGAGTCCAGAAAAGAGTAGAAAGTCTGCAACAACTCCAAGCAGACATTGAACGGTTGGTGCATCTAGCATACCCGACTGCAGGAGATGAAATTACCAACCAGTTAGCAACAGATGCTTTTGTCCGTGCAGTATCCGACCTCAACCTCCAGCGAGCAATTCGAACTGCTGGAAAACGCACACTTTCTGAAGCATTCGCCTTCGCGCTCACTATGGAAGCATCAGAACAGGCTTTTTTAGGAATTCATCGGGTAAACGAACTTGAAGTTGAGGAATGTTCTTGTCAGAGAGCTGAATTCCAAAGAAGGCAGCGAGAAGGACCTGCTCGATGCTGGAATTGCAACAAAACGGGACATCTCCAGTGCCAGTGCGGATTGCCACCGAGAAGAGTCATCTGTCAACATTGTGGAAGCAGAAATAATACCTGTGAACAGGTAAGCAATAACATCAACGTTCCTGCTCGCCCTGGTGTCGATGGGCCTTGAACCACAATCCAAGTCTCGCAGACTTAACGAAACAATAAAAGTCTGACAGTGGACGCAAAATTAAATGGCAAGAAACACGTGGCTACAATTGACACCGGTGCCACAGCCTCCATTGTAAGAAAAAACTTGGTCAAGATGACATGGCTACACAACACCAATAGCTACCGTCTAAAAACTGCGACAGGTGAGGCGGCAAGAGTATATGGAGAAGTTCGTCTGAAGATCTGTTTGGCAGAACTAGAGTTTTCGCACCTATTTTTGGTAGCAGACATATGTGATGAGTGCATAATTGGAATCGACTTTATGAAGGAGCACGGAGTGATTCTTGATATCGGTAAGCAAGTGCTGAATTACCAAACTGTAGAGATTCCTATGGTTTATGGCAACGAAAACTCATCAACTGTAAGAACCGTCATTAAAGAAGACATGTGCTTGCCTCCCTCTTCGGAAGTGTTTGTTTGGACGAAAAAAAAGGGCGATCTAGGTAGCCATCGATACATCATGGTGGAACAAGACTCTGAGCAATCTTCCCAAAACATCATCTAAGGGAAGACTCTTGAGGAACCAAAGAAGAACATGGTACCCATACGGATTCTGAACATCAAACCGTACGAAGTCAAGCTCAAGTTGGAAAATGCGAATCTGTGTCCGCAATAACCAAGATCACAGAAATGTACACAGACAAATCTATGGACCCCGAAAACTTCAGCTCCATGAAAGCCAAAATTCTGAAGCTATCCAATCTAAATCAACATCAGCTTAGTGTTGCTGAAAGCCTTCTTCATGAGAACGCTGATATATTTTCTTCACTGAGTGGGCAGTATGGTCGAACACAACTGGTACAGCATCGAATCGACACAGGTGACGCAAGACCGATTCGACAACCAGCAAGACGTCTCCCATCAGCCAAACAAGCCGAAGTTGAAGAGATGATATCGACAATGAAGAAAGATGGGCTAATCGAAAATTCCAAAAGCCCTTGGGCATCACCAGTAGTTCTTGTCATAAAGAAGGATGGAAGCACGCGGTGTTGTGTAGACTACCGTAGGCTGAACGATGTGACAAAGAAAGATAGCTACCCTTTTCCCAGAATCAGCGATACTTTGGATGCAATGGAAGGAGCTCAATGGTTTTCGACGCTGCACTTTAAGAGTGGCTACTGGCAGGTAGAAATTCATCCAGAAGATCGCGAGAAGACAGCTCTCTCCACAGGAAATGGTCTGTGGCAGTTTAAAGTTATGCCATTCGGACTGTGCAACGCTCCGGCAACATTTGAGCGTCTGATGGAGTGTGTTCTACAAGGACTTACCTGGAAATCATGCATTGTATATTTAGACGATGTCATCGTTTATGAGAAAACTTTTGACGAACATTGTAAGAACCTCAAGACCGTATTCCGGAGGCTTCGAAAAGCATACTTAAAATTAAATCCAGAGAAATGTGCGCTTTTCAAGACCGAAGTTAAATATCTGGGACATATCATCTCATCCCAAGGAGTAAAGACTGATCCTGAAAAAGTTGACACTGTGAAGTTCCCGAAGGTCAAGAAGCTAGGTGGATCGAGATACTTCAGACATACGACTACCAAATTCAACATCGGAAAGGAAAGCTGCACTCAAACGCAGATGCATTGTCTCGGCAACCGTGTTAACAGGACTGTAAGCATTGCACGCGTCAAGAAGAAAAGGAAACCGTTGCCATCCAGCGAATATGAGCCGATCCCATTTACGGTTGGGTTAATGAAGAACTGAGGACTGCCCAACAAGAAGACACAGATATAGAGCCCATTCTTGCTTGGAAGGAGCATGAAGAAAACCAGAATGGGGTGAAATCTCCGATAGAAGTCCAGCTCTCAAAGCATATATTGGGCACAGGGGGACTCTCTGTGCAAGAAGGAGTACTAAGGCGTAAATGGGAGTCTGCAGATGGCAAATCTTATGTGATGCAGTTAATCGTGCCTTGGTCAAAGGTTAATGACGTTCTTCGAGAGATGCATGATGGAGCATCTGGAGGTCATTTGGGAGTCAACAAAAGGCTGGAAAAGATACGGCAACGGTTCTACTGGCTACATGCAAGAGAAGATGTCGAAAAGTAGTGCAGAAAATGTGATACTTGTGCTGCTACCAAGGAACCAGGTAGAAAGCTTCAAAGTAAAATGCAGCGGTACAATGTGGGCACACCTTTCGAGAGAATAGCAGTAGATGTCGCAGGTCCATTTCCGGAGAGTAACAGCGAAAACCGATACAACCTTGTAGTCATGGATTACTTCAGCAAGTGGCCTGAGGCATTTGCCATCCCAAATCAAGAAGCTAAAAGAGTGGTTGATCCACTCAACCAAGGTTGTAGGTGACTACCAACGAGACTGGTACCGCCATATTCCATTGTTCTCGATGGCCTTTCGAAGTGCGGTTCATAGTTCAACAGGACATACACCATCGGAGACCCTGTTTGGCACAACAATAAGGCTGCCTAATGAAGTAAAATTTGGATGCCGTACTATGGAACCGGAAAGGCCAGATGAATATGTGGATAACCTGAAAGAAAGACTCATTGACATTCATAAACGGACAAGGAAAACCATAAAAACAACCAGTGAAAGGATAAAAACACGGTACGACGCTCGTGCAACAACGATGGGATTCCAAGAAGGAGACCTGGTGTGGTTTTACAATCCCCATCGACAGAAAGGATTGTCACCAAAACTTCAACAAAACTGGGAAAGCCCATACACCGTTGTGAAGCGAATCAATGATGTGGTTTACCGCATTCAGAGAGGGTTAAGACGCAAGCTTAAGGTAGTTCACTGTGACCGTTTACATCGCTATAACGGTGGTGACGGGAGAATAAATAAATAAATCGGGTGGCACAACGGCTCATAAAGAACCAGAGCCTAGTGACTAACAACTCGCAACCATTCCTGTGTGCGCCTTTCGACAGGAATGGAAGGGACCTACAATTTCATGCCGAATTCGAACGGCTAGACGAGATGCACTTATTCATTACGCTACGGGCTACTACGTGAGGTGACGGGAGTAATGGATTTAATCGGGACGATCAATCGTAAGAGTGAGGCAATGTGGTGAATATGCCCATTTATGCAAACAACGACATCTTTTATTCTTCTATAACAGAATAAATTAGTAATGAGTTCAGCGCCATCTATGGACAAAAGATTAGCTAATATTATCCAATACATAAACCACTCTATCATATCTAATACCTAAACCACTCGCATCGTTATACAATACCCAAACCATGGAACTGCTATAATTTGTTATTTGTCGAAAGCTTTTGAGCTACTTGTGGAGACTTGTGGAAGTGAAATAAAGGTGTTTTATCTTGTAAGGTAATTGTTGTTCAGTTTGAATAACAGAAATAAGTTTTATTTGCGAACCCTTGGCTAAAATATTACAGTACAATATGAACAATTGTACATAATGTATGTAAATAAATTATTCATTAACTTTCAGTTAGTTATTAACTTTAACCAAAGAAACTAAACTATAGTTGCGCTTCAAAAGCTATTATTATTTTTTTTTAACTTTAATCGATTTTAACGAGCTTTAAACGTTATCAAATTTTATTTTATTTTTTTTTTTTTTCAAATATTCTTAACGCTATTTAAGTTATACAACTTTTTACAAGTATTAGACTCAAAATGTTTGACTTTTTTTATTTCCTCTATCTTGTCTTTTTTCTTTACCCTACTCTCTTGTTTTTTTTTTTTTTTAATTAAGCGCGCATTAAAGGGGTTCGTACTACCCTTAAATTGATTAAACACAGTGCGAGCGTTAGGAAAATAGGGAAGGATTTAAGAGGAGATGCCGGTGCACATTGGTTTTGAACCTTTGAATATCAAAATGGCAGGGAACAATAGTGTCGGGTAAAGCATTCCCCATGTAGTGCGACTAAAGAAAGAATATCTATACTTAACAGTATATCCGAAGTTGGGCTCAAGGGTAAACTGATGTGCATTCCTAGAAATACGAGCATTACGGTAAAATTGTTTTAGGGGAGGAATGCAACTGGCTATTTCGCTATAGCACTGTTTATGAAAATAACGGTAAAATAACGAAAGACATGAGACATTGCGGCAGTGTTCGAGAGGTGAAATGCTTCCGTTATATTTCTATCAGCTATCATTTTCATAGCTCTTCTTTGAATTCTATCTAATAGACTCAAGTGAGTTATTGGAGCACCTGCCCAAATATGAGAATTGTACTCGAGTTTTGGACGAATAAAGGCTTAATAGATTACAGCCAGATCAGAAGGGGTGAAAAATGTCTTGCATCGCCGAAGAAAACCTAAATATTTAGCAGCATTTGTAACAACATCAATTATGTGATCGTTCCACAGAAGGTGATCTGTGATACACATACCGAGGACTGAAAGCTTTTCGGTTTCCTCAATGCCGAAGCCACTCATGGAAAGTGGCATGGGCTGGGTTTCGTTTTGACGACACTAGACAGCATTGAGTTTTTGAAGCATTAAATTCTACGCGATTTTTGATTCCCCATTGGACAATGCTGTCAAGATCAGAATTTAATGAGCTTATCACACGCTGCCGTTCAAGTTCCACATCCGAAGGACATGGATGTGAATCTGAAAACGAATATGAAAAGCTGAGGGTACTGTCGTCAGCAAAACAATTTAATAATTTAGAAGTTTCAGACAGCATATCTTAATGGGCCACACAAGCATTTAATTTGTGGATTTCAGACTTGAAACCGTCCAAAACAACTTGTATTGAGCGGTCCGAAAGATAATTTCTAATCCAATGAAGTAGAGATTCATCGATACCAAATGCGCGTATTTCGATAAGAGAGCTTAATGCCGAACTCTATCAAAAGCTTTTGAAATATCAAGCGCAATATTCTTACTTTCTCCAAAACAATGTAAGGATTTATTTCACTGTTCGGTGAGATATACCATCAGATCAGCAGTGGACCTATTGCTACGAAAGCCATACTGCCGATCATTAAGAGGCTTTCGTTCTTCGAGATATTTCTTTAGCTGAAAATTGATCAGCGTTTTCATGACCTTGGAAAGAAAGGACGTAAGTGTAATTGGACGATAGTTTGAGGGTGAAGAAGATGCCATTCCATTAACTCGGAAAGAGACCAGTAGAGTAAGACACATGTTGTTGAAGAAACGTTGAAGAACACCTCTTCAGAACAATGGGAGGGATACTATCCGGGCCAGTGGATTTGTGAATGTCAAGATCTTTCAGAACTCTAGCAACTGCACGATTGCAAAAAAAGATTTGTCCCATAAAATCGTTTACGCTCTCAATTACAGGCGGAGTTCTATCACTTACTGGCAGCGGCGAATTAACAGCAAACTGTACTGCAAGCAAATTGGCTTTATCTTGCGAGCTGACAGCAGGTGTGTCGTTGAAGACGAGCTTTGGAACCGAAGACGAAGTAGTATTTCGAATGCTTTTTGCAAATGACCAAAAAATTTTACTACTATTGGGACATTGTAGAATGTTTTGCCTTAATTTTTGGTTATGCAAAAATTTGGTTCTTCGAATATGACCGTTACAGGTCTTTCTAGGTTGTTGAAACTTTTTCCGGCTTTCCTCAGTAGGGTTGGCTTTGTAACTACGGAAACTTACTTTTCTAACCCTAATAACCACCTTACAGCTCGAATCAAACCACGAGTTTTCTTTGGGTTTGATAGATTTAACCCTATTCGGGATAAAATGTCTTATTCAACAAAGAATTTAATTTGTGATTATATCTGCACTGCCATCTACGCCACTATCGAGGAAGCATAGTGACCAGTTAAGGTTACTGAAGAAACCGTTGAGACCGTTCCAGTTGGCTTTCTCGTATTGCCAAACGGTTCTATTTGGTGCTTTCTCTTTAACTGAGTTTTATTGGCACGAGAAATTAGCAGATATGACACAATGGTCAGATGAGCCTAGAGGCGATAATACACTAATAGTGTATTTATCAGGGTCAGAGTTAAGAAACAAGTCAAGAGTGTTGGCGGATTGACCAGCAACGTCAGGGATTCGAGTTGGCTCGTCAACAAGCTGACGCAGCGTTGCCACAAAGAAAAAATTATTGAGGGCATTTCTGAGAGCCATTTGCAAAGAGTGCGGGCCAATACCATTCAGAAAAAAATTTTCAAAAAAATATTGAAAAAGGTATAGTGCAACATAAATATTTATTCATATACGTACGTACATATTGTTATTAACACTTCACACTTCATAAACATTTTTTTCTGAATATACTAATTATATTTAAGATCTTTTGTATGTCTTTATATAATAAGTGTATTCATGCAACGAAAGTTTACAAATTGTGTATGATGATGATACGCTTTAATTTTCTTTAATTTTGTCAAATGCTGTGTAATTGAGTCAGCTGTTCGTTTATTTGATAGACAGATAAGACGTGTTTAGATTTCGAAGTTATTTTTAAAATTGAAGAACCTCCCGAACCAACGCTTTATCTGAGCCAAATGTCTCGGAACAATAATAAATTTTCCATATTCTTTTCTTTGTCTGATCTGTAGTTATTTAATATTTTTAGTGGAAATGTAGAATGTATAAAAAGAATATAAAATATTTTATTGGCGGATAGTATAATTACAAAAATAACCTACGCACTAGCAACTTCCAGGCAAACAACAAACAATAAAAGAAATGACAAACAGAAGTGACAGGTACAAGAAAAAAAATACGAAGTTCAATTAGCCAGTTATAGCGATCAGGAAAACGCATCAGGAAAAGTGGAAACAGTATGAAATTGAATATTTTCTTATGATGGTCGTTTAAAGCGAACTGGAAAAAATATGTCAATTGGGCAGCCTACCACCAAGTTTTCCTTATTGAAATGCACGCGAAAAAACTTTTTTGTCCGCAATTCTGTCAGTGGAATGAGTGAAATCGGAACTCAAATAATTGGAACTTTTTGTTCCATTTTGTGAGAAATTATGATCATCTGGCACGAAAAATGAATTTGCATCAGGAAAATAAATAAATTAATTTTAACAAAGGATAATTATTATTTAATTCACAATTTTATTTGATCAAACAATTCTATGAATTATTTGTCATGGAATAGTGTAGCATTTGTTTTTCAAATCGAATGAAAATAGTGTTAAGAATCCCCTTGTTATGACGGGAACAAACTAAAATGAAACGTCAGTCAGAATGAATGAATTAAGTGTCGCTTTCAATATGGGAACTTGGTTACGGAGGAAACACATTGCTAATTTTTGTGATGAAATAATAAGGGTATGTTTTATAGAATATTTTGTTTAAGGAATACAAAAACTAAGATATGCGGCCCCGGGCCAAGGGCCAACATAAAAATCAGAGGGCCAAATGGCCCGATCGGGCACATTATGGCAACTCTGAAGCTGAGTTAGGTGGTTTAACTCAGCAAAGACCTCAACAAACCTTTCTACGGGTGTTGTCTCACCCGAAAAGCGAAGCCAACTAGAATTGTGTACATTGAAATCGCCCCCAATGATTATTTCAGTGGAAGTGGGCAACAATTCTTTGAATGGAGTCGAACAGAGCATCAAAATCGTTAAAAGTTGAATTTCTGTCCAAAATGTTTACTGTAAATTTTGACCACATAAAACTTAAGTTTGTGTTAGAACACAAGCCATATTGTGGTTGAAGTTGGTACGCAACATCATTCCTTATACGAGTACATACGTTAAGACCATGATCAGTCGAATGATCAGTATTTTCACCTATCTGGGTTTCACTCAGTGCCAAAACAGCTGGCCTGTTGTTTGCAGTATAGACATACGCAGCGTAGAAATTCTTTCTAAACCCACGAATGTAGCTAAAATCGACACTAAATCTTTCGACACTAAATCTTTTAAAATATTCAAAAATAGCGAAAATCCAAGTCAGACAATTAACTAAGTGGAACATGAGAGAGCTCAGAGCTTCCTGTCCGCAAGAGTAAGAATTGATTTTTGGATCATAAAACAAACATTAAGATTGGGATCTCGTATTGTTGTTGTAAACGGTCCACCAATTACCAAACCCCGGCTAAGACGTTTACGTAAATGTAGAGTTTGAATATAATGCAATTTCATAAATGAAATTATTTCAGTTCACCCTTGTTTTCTTCATACAAATTAACAAAAAAATTCAGTAAAAGTAGAAAAGCTGGAAGCTGCCTAGCAGTAGTTTAATTTTTTTTTCAACAAACAAAAACCAAACGAATAATTCTCAAACCACTAAGACGACGAGTAGCAGTAAACGAAAAATAAAACCTTATTTCTTTTTTGTTGTAAGAAAAGAAACCATGCTTAACCATCCAAGATGTGTTTGCGCCTAGTAACAACGTGAATGAGAAAAATTCCAAAGGACACATTTTATGCGCACACGGCCATCCTCCCTCCCTCATACCAGAGTCTATATATCTCTCATTCACTTTTCCAAAGAACTTTTCAATTTTCCAAAAAGCAAAATTTTTTACAACTTTGCACCATTACAACAAAAGAAAAAGAAACACACATAAAGAAAATCTCTGCAACAAGATACTTAAAGGAACGAAAAAAAAGTGTCAGAAGTAAATAAAGTGGAAGGATCGGTCGAAAGGTTTTGCTTTAAGTGGCATATATGATCTGACTTCAATTTATACAATATTTTCAGCTAAAGAAAAACTGTGATTGAAGATTTGTGAAATTACATCAAAATACTTTAAACTGTTCTCACATAAAATGCACATATAATATAAATTAAAAAAGTTTCTTAAAAATGTGTGTTCATAAAGAAAAGAATAAAGTCAATGTATGTATGAAGCTTAAAATCAATGAAAATTAAGAATTCATAACTTTCTGATTTGACAGCAAGGTTTTGAAAAAAAACTTTTTTAAAGTGCTCTTTTTTTGTTGATTATGACTTGGCATGTGCACTGATGTCAGTTCACATAATGGAAATTTGGTGAAGCAACTTTTGGGTGCCAAATTTTTTCTATCGCAATACAGATGCAAACAGTAGAGGTGATAACTGAGCGAAAACAATTTTCGATAGCACATATCCCAGCTATGAATAAATTATTGGCAACTTATAAGAAACTCGATAGGACACGCAACAAATTGCTAGAAACAAAAAAGCCTTCAATTCTTATTGAATTTGTTTCAAAGTTTCAATTTTTTTTGTTCAACCAATACTTGTCCCTTGTTAGATGAAGTAAATACAAGAATAGTAGTTGACTTGTCTTTTGTACAAAATTCACAGGAAATTCAAATCCAATGGGGACTTCTTGCACCGTATTACAAAAGGACACAATGTTCTTGTGTTATGTGTTTTTGTTAAAAAGTAAAAGAGAAAATAGGTCGGTGCAACGGTAGGTAGTTTAGGTATAGAGAGTCGTAGTAGTTATTGTAAAATAAAAAGGGTTTTTCCTTATAATAATATTAGATGCTTGGCGAGGTGGGATTTATTATATTACTGGCTTTTGTGGCTTATTATTTTTTTTTTTTGAAAGCTTTGGGAGGGTTTGTGAACATTTTCAATAAAAAGTTTTGAAGTAAAACAAATTGTTACAAAAGTAACTGTTCATATTTCATACTCAGAGTATAAAGGTAATATGCTGGCATACCTGGAATCATTCACAAACAGTTTTTTATTATGATTTTACATTTCTGCATCAATATTTTCTAACCCAATTAGCTCATAGTTATAAAATAAAACCTTCAAAGAATAAGCCTTATATGTATGGTCGAGTCTGATAGAAAAATGTGGTGTTTATAAATTTCTAGGATTTGTTTAGGAAAATTGGCTCCATAATAGAGTTGCTTCTAACAGAAAGTGAACGCATGATTAAATTGAAGCTGGCTTAGAACAAGTTTCACAGCCCTTATTTAGCTGAAAAATTTGCACTGAACTCTACGATGTAAGTGTTTTGTAAGTGCTATATCTACTCGAAATTTGTAGCTGGACTCTATATTTTTCCATTAAAATCGTAGAACATCTTGCTTAGTTCTATTTATGGAATCTAATTCTAGTCATTTTAAACACTCATTTTTTTCTACAAGTTTTTTTTAATGGCCCTTTTTACTTCTGAAAATAGAAAAACTCCAGGAAACATTTCAGAAAAAAAAAGATTAAAGTTTATTTTTTTAAATTTTTTAAAATCTCGGGTCATTAAAAATATTGGAAATATGACATCAATTAATAAATTGTACGCTGAACATTTGTTGTCAACACATTTTTTTCCCCGACCAATACAAATAAAAAAAAAACAACTATTACTTATATTTTTTTTTAAGGAACCTAAATTAATTATTGATTTTTCTGTTTTCATCCCTTTATTTTTATATAAATACATATAATGTATATATTGACCGACAGGAAACAAAATTATCTTAAGAAAATATTAAAAAAGTACGTATACGCCCCAGTGGAAATTTTATGGTACCATTTTCTTAAAAATTATGAAACCTATCTCGATAAATTGTATATGGTTGGAAAGCAAGGTATGCACAATATACCTCAGAAACGCAATTTGCATGTTATATTTGTTTTAACTTCGCCAATCACATTTGTTTTTATTTTAGAGGCAACCCATATTTACCAATTTCAACCATCAAATTTGAGGAGGATGTTTTTGTAAAAAAATAAACCTGCCGACTGGCCTATACATTGTATTAAAAATAAATTATTTTCTTATTTTTTAAAGTGATTTTTCAAAATGTTAATACAAATTCAAATGCCTTAACCTTAAAATACGTTTTTCGAGTTATCATGTTTATACCAAACACCACAGAAATATATAAAAGCTAGATTTGATGCTGTAACGTGAATGACGTGATTATTTTAACAGGTTTAACGTGTGCTTGGCTGACGTAAATGGCACGATTAGTTTAACAGATTTAAGGTGTTTGCAAATGCAGATGCCTGGCAAGTGTCAAATAAAGTTAATGACACCATCCTTAGGGGATTCCGTTCTGATACATATTTTCGACATTTTGTCAAGTCGAGATTTTATAGTGGGGTATTAGAACGACAGGGAATTGTTTGAGTATATACTGCGTTTCATTTACAGTCTTATTCTTCAATTATCTTCCTACGATTTCTCCATAATCTTTCCTAATGAGAAAAAAATGTTATTATATAATTTATTGAATATTTAGTGTTATATCTCCTAAAAGACTATTATTGCTATAGATCTTCGACCAATTTTACTACTTAACTTACTATGAGTAATATACTACTTTTACCCAAATATATAAATAGTTTGTTGTTTGTATATTTCAACTGATCCATGGCACATTATTTTTGTTGAGGCTAACTAATTTCAACGAAGTTTTCGACACATTTTCTTTAGATTCCTTGATCAAAGGGCACGATAGTGCCCAGCCAAGTTCTGGCACTACACCCTTTTTACAGGATCAAACTCAGGCAGCATTTGCTAGACTCACCAGGTTTAGACAACTCACCGAATTTCAATTCCTTAGCATCAGTGGTTCTCGAGATATAAGACTGCAAAAATAGCAAAAACCGTAACTGACTGACTGACTCACTGACAGATCATCAAAATTATGGAGCACTTCCCGACATCGTAGAATCTTATAATTTTGCACAACGGTAGGCCTTGTGGTGTGATTTTTCCTTTGGTGTATACAAAGGAAAAAATTTAAGATTTTCGATTCAGGGGGCGTGGTACCCGCCCATTTTCATAGAATTGCTATAAATTACTTGGAGCACTTCTCATTGTCGTAGAATGATGAAATTAAGTACATCGATAGGGCTTAAAGTGCAGGCAAAGCAAAAGTTTTAAAATTTGAGATTTTTCATCCAGGGAGCGTGGTATCCGCCCATTTTCATAGAATTGATATAAATTATTTGGAGCACTTTTGACTGTCGTGGAATGATGAAATTTGGTACAGCGGTAGGGCTTAAAGTGCAGGCAAAGGAAAATTTTAAAATTTGTGATTTTACATTCAGGGGGCGTGGCATCCGCCCATTTGAATACGAATTGATATCAATTATGTGGAGGCAATTCTGATTGTCGTAGAATGATCAAATTTGGTAGAATGGTAGAACTAGAAGTGCAAGCAAATGCAAAATTTTAAAATTTGAGATTTTACATTCAGAAGGCGTGGCATCCGCCCATTTTCTCAGAATTGTTATCAATTATGTGGATCACTTCGGATCCAAAGAAGCAAAGGGGAAATAAAAACTTTGAGATTTTACATTCAGTGGGCGTGGTAACCACCCATTTTCACTGAATTAACTGTGGAGAACTATGAAATTTGGTAAAGTGGTTAGTTTTCAGAAGTATAAAAAGAAAAAGTTGAAAGCTTGAACTTTTTCATGCAGTTGCGTTTCTCCCACCCACTTTTCCTGATAAAAAGAATCACTGCAAAAAGTAGAAACAAGTTCTTCTATATACAAAAACCTTTCCGTAACAAGTCAGCCGTAAAAAAAAGTTCTGAGTTTATTAATGTTAAATATCAAATATTTTAAGTAGAGTAATATCGAAGAACTCAAAATTATCAGAGATCTCTGTTATTTAATAATTACTGACTTAAATTGTGTTAGTATACTTGGCAAGTTTTCTTATTACCTAATTACTCAATTTTAAAATGAAAACTTGACTAGTAAACTAAATTAATTTAAGTCAGTTATCATTAAATAATAGATTTCTCTGATAATTTTGAGGTTCTTCGATATTACTCTACTTAAATTATTTGATATTTAACATTAATTAACTTAGAACTTGGCGTACTTTTACTTTTACGGCTGACTTGTTACGGAGAGGTTTTTGTATATATAAAAACTTGGTTCTTTTTTTTACATTTATGTTTTTGGTGTGATAAATTTTACCTGAACAAATAACCACTAAACCCTGGTATCCCCTCAGCCCTATGACATGTGTTCAAGCATTTTTTTCTCCGACCAAAATAAATTGAAAACAAATAAATTGGATGACAGGATCACAAAACTTGCTCTCATATCTAATAAATTTTAACGTAGCTAGAAATTGACAATATATTATTAGTTCAATAATTTAATGATGTCGTACAACTAAAGTCTTAACAAAAAGTTTAAATTTAAATTGTTATGTATTTTTTTATAAATTTATTAACTACAAAGCTAAAAAAATACAATTTTAAAAAGCTAGAGCTAAAAAAAAGATTTGGTTAAAAAATAGAATCTATCAAAAAAAATAAAAATCGTTAGAGCCGTTTTCTTCAAAATTACTTTTTTGTATATTAAATTTTTTAAACATTTTTAAACATAAGACCTGGTAAAAGAAATATTCCTTGCCCCGTTCAAGATATTGAATATTCAAAAAAAAATCAATATTTTTTTAAAAATTCAAAACATAAATAGGCGGCCTATATAAACAGTTTGGTTGAAATCGGTAAAGACATTAACGAGAAATTTGAAAATCAAAAAATAGGTTAAATGACCGCGTTACGGTATCTAATGTAAAATTTGAATTAACTAAAATAATTGCCATACCCTTAGTACGAACTCGTAATTTTTTTTTCAAATTCGTTAGAGTAGAGTAGTTACAGAATATTCATTATAAATAAATTGGTTGAAATAAATAAGTTTTTGTATATTGGTTATATGGCAGGTGCCGTTATCTCTTGAGCTAAAAAAAATTCAACTTCCCCTCTAGGTAATCCCTTAAAAACCTTAAGTCCAAAGTTTAAGGACAATTTCATCAGTGGTTCAGGCTACTTGTCGAGGTAAGGACAGACAAACTCAGAGACAAATAGAAATGCGGGACGCACTTTTTTCGCGATTTCTATCATCGCATCGTAATGTTTTTTAACGAATCCAAAACTTGTTCATATAGCGGAAGCAACATTGGGGCAAAGTGGACTGAAATCGCTTGGGCAATATGCCAATTTTGTGTTTATGCTCTAGTCTTCGATGAACAATGAAATATAAAGTATATTCGATTACATTTTTTGTGATAACTGCCAACATTTTGTAACACTTTACGTACGTTTTCAAAATTCAACTTTGAAACTATCGCATTTCGTCTCCTCTGCTTAAAATTCGTCTGTAGTAAAATGTAAACAATACATTTGTAAAACGAATATATTCAACAAAGTAAGTACAACTTCATGTATGATTTTCCAAATATTATTCAGAGAATTATAAATACTTTTTCTTTTACCTCTGTTTACACATATATTTTGAATATTGTATCCATGTACTGAGAAACACATTAGGGGTCAGTTATAGCGATCAGTAAATCAAATCAGGAAATACTTTAAAATGTATTTTTGCACAGTTTCTTTTTTTGGTTTGAACACAAATGCTGCACTAATCGATGACAAATAAATCATAGAATTTTCCTGATAGCTTTAACTGGGCCCTTTGTGCACAAAATACAAGTAAAAAGAGAATCAAATACAAAATAGATTATAAAATAAATAGTACGTATACGCCCCAGTGAACATTTCTTTTCTAAAGTGATGTTGCAAAATTATACTAAAGTCATTTTAAACATTCCATTGATCATTGACATCTTGGAGGCCTGCTGCAAAAATTGCTTAGAAATTCGGCTTCCCTCGAATTTCCAATAGGTAAATTTTTCAAAGAAAAACAACAGATTTTGAGTGAATTTGAACGATTTTTGTATTTTATTTTGATTTTCAATTTTGAAGTTCTTCTGTACAGCCAATTTTTTTTTTGTTCATCAGACAAACTTTCAGGAGAATAAATACTATAGCAATATAGGAACAGAGTTTGTTTTCATTCGAAGAATAAGTCTGATTTATACCTGACTAAAAGCTGTAGTTTATCTAAATTGATAATAAACTGTAGACGTAATAGTCACAATTCCATGCAAAGAAATTTTAAATTAAATTATTTTATGGGTCGTAAAAATGTTTTCTCAATCATGAATCATGAATAAATCATACAAAAAATGTTGGCTTTAATTTTCTAAAATTTATATTTAAAAAATAATATTGAAACAAAGTAACAAGACACTATTCTGAGTGCTAATATTACTTGAACGAATACTACGGCAACGAGTGCATCCAAGAGCATTTCAAAAACTGACTTTTAGATCATCTTAAGCCCACCACCCGTATTTCACTCTTAATATTAATGTACACGTAGGTAGATACGTGTGGCTTGAAGTACAGCATGTAGGTAAGTACATTATATCTCCTTTCTAATATCGAAGCACAAAGTCAAAAAGTTTACGAACCATAATTACCCACCTCATACTTATTTCAATATTCATCATCAGTCGTTGAGTAACTCAGTTAATAAGCTTCTCTCTTCTGGATTATGATATCCTTGTGTCATTAGTCTCATGAAAATAATTAAGAAAGTTCCTCCACAACTCACACACACACACGAAACGCACATACACACGCACTCATACACAAATAACATTCATAAAATTCTTTCGAAGAGGGAATAATTCGTACATAGCTGCAAAGTGTTTATATTCAGAGAAAGTGTAGTCGAGAATATAAATGTTTGTACGTATGTAAGTATCTAACTTCTTTTAGAACTGATGGATCTCTAAGACCACGTGCGGCAGCTTTGACAACTTCAAACATCAATTAGCGTGACATTTCCAACAAATTTAAACTTTTTCTTTTGTTTTTAAAGTCACATATTGTTGAGTTTCGATGTATCTATGGCAATGATTTGACAATTTTACTCCTTTTTGCCCTTATTGTCATAATATGCATGGAAAAAAGAAAATTTTCAAGCTTAGAAAAAAAAATACAACAAAAACTCCATATCTACTCGAGATAAAATCAATAAAATCCTTACAAAAGGAGTTTTCTGTGATTCGGATTTAATTAGGAATTCACATCCCTTTTTCAACTTTGTTTTTTTTCTTTCTTGTTCACACATACGAGACTTTGCCAGGTTCTGGTCCTAGTTCTTCGGGTTTTGTTCGGTATTTTGAGCTTATGTGCGTCTCTCATTGTATTTCTGTCCATTATTCTCTACATCTTCTCATAACTGTGGAGATAAAATGAAAAAAAAAAATTGTTCAAGCGGAAGAAAATTCCAACTGAATGGAAATAGGGAAAGGAATCCTCATCCTCTATAATATGTATCATGATGATGATGGTGAGAGACATACAAAAGCTAGAAGGTAAGAAAAAAAAAAGAAAGTATAACACACGAGTCAGCTGAGGCAAAATCTCCATCCGGACCCAGCATACTAGAGCCCCTTGGTGGGAGACGTGGAAAAGATGTTATGAGATGACATCCTTTTGCAGAATTGACTTCATTTCAAATTCGTGAAGCATGAAACATAAGTTTGAGCTCATGACAAGGACTCCTTCTTCTTGTACTTCGCTCATAGTCGTCATCGTCATCATAGTCTTCCTATAACTCTTTTGCCACACTTTGTTTTTTTGTTTTTTTTTTTTTGTATGCTACTTCTGCTCCTGGTTGAAGTTAAGAGGATGAACGTCTGGAAGAATGGTGAAACGTTTAAGCGAATGTCAGAGAATGTATGAGCTTGAATACGAAGGTAAAATTTGTCTTTTTTTTACTGCTTGCTTGTTTTTTATTCCTCGTTTTTAGTTTTAAGATTTTGACATTTGAATTTGAGAGTAGAAATTGTTGTTTTACTTGTTTTAAGGTAAAATTAAGAAGATATTGGAAAGTACTAATGGGTTTGGTATGAATTTTTTTTTTGCTAGATTTTACATTGCTATTTTTATTCCGTATTTTGCTGTAGTACTCGCCTTTCGCCTAGCTAACAATAGTTATTAGTTAACTCCTCCAACTTCTTTGGATGGACATATCGCTGGTTGGTTACTGAAAATTGTCATATTAATTAATTAAATTTTCAATATGACAACTTGATTCTCCCATTTGATGATCGCGATTGTTAATATGAAAATTTTAAGTTGTAAATTTGCGATTATCAATACGATGACCGGGATTGTCAATATGATGATATCGATTGTAAATACGATGATCTTTTATCTACAGTTGTCATATTGATCATCGTGATTTTCAATTTGAAAACCCAGATCAATTGAGAGAACGAAGAAAAACGGTAAATCTTAAGACAAACAAATAGGGCTGGCCACGAGACAAGACTCTGGAGACTTTTGTAAGTCTCGTCTCGGTCTCGTTAAAATCGAAAATTTTCAGTCTCGTCGCGGTCTCGTATAATTAAAACCCATTTCCGGCGGCTACCAGTTCCAGTTCACTTAGAAACTTGAAATTTTACACACTATCTGTTTTTGGTCTAATTAGAGGAAAAATAATAATTAGAGGAAAATTTGGAAAAGCTTCTGGTTTAGCGGAAAATTAACGTTGCTTTTTCGCAACGCTCGCCGAAAGGGGTAGCAAAATTATTAAAATAAATTTTTTTTTAAGTGGAGTATGAATTAATTTTATTTGAATATTCTTATGAAGAAATAATTAAATACAAATACACTGGGTAATGAAAGATGGTTGAAAATAAAATGATATAAATTATAAGTTATACATTATATTTAAATATATTGGGGCAAATTCATAGTCGCAGATAGACCCAGGTTTAACTTAATTACAGTTCAAGACAATTTTGGCTCAATGAATACAGACCGATTTTAATTACAAATTGTTGCTTTTATATTTTTATAAGATAGTTAACTTGGTATACTACACAAATAGCTTCAAATATTTTGAAATGATAAACTTAAAAAAATAGAATCAACGTCCGAAAATTCAACTAAAGCTATGTTAAACTTAGACCCAGGCCTAAAATGACTATGAATACGCCCCATTATGTTTACAAAGAATGGGTTTCTGTGTGGTATTCATCGAAGCATTTTGGATGAAGCGGGATATCACATTTCTTGCAGGAAAAAACACTTTGGCTGAAAGACTTGTGACATCGGAGACGCTTTTCTGTTTTGATGACAGTATGTTTGATGTTGTCGAAACGGGCCACTTCATTCGGATTTCCTTCCGTTTGAATCACAGGTTCAGTGTTTGTTTCCGATCGCAACTATGGAATCTACAACAAACGTTCTTAATTCTAGTTGCGGCATTGGTGTTTCCTTGCAATTTTTTTGAAAATGCAATGTATTTTCCATGCATTTACCAACGCTGCATCCAGTGCATTTGATAAAAGTGGCCAGTACCACTTTTTTCTTCGAATTCGAATCCGATAATTGCTTGAAGCGTTATCAAATAAGTCAACTCCACCCATCGTTATGTTGTTTTCACGAATTGCATTTGGCATTGGAATGTTGACATGTTTTCTTTTTTTCCATCAAATGATTTTTTTAAACGAACACGATGGCTTTTTGACCACTTCGGTAACTCATAATGAAGACATGTCGATTCTTTTTTAGAAGTTGAAGCGACGTTTTGGGATGTTGATGCACTGTTTGGATCATTTGGTACAACATCGACTTCCGGTTCATCGTATATGTCTTTAGGATTTTGAGAATTTACATCATCAAACCTGCATTCTAGCTTAATTTCACCAGTCAATTTATTTGGGAACATGATTCCATCCTCCAAAAGCTGCACATCATCATCGATTTCCTCATTATCAATAACAGCTTCATTTTTGGAGGTAAAATTATAATGTTTGTATGAACTGCAGCATCCAACGCTATAAGTAAAAAAAAAGTCGAATGCAAAAAACTTATATTCGCGATCCTTTTTTCCAATACAGCGCGCATTTATGAATTGTTTTTTTTTTTTTTTTCTTGTATTTAGAATATGCACAGATGTCAGATGTCCACGCTCATACGAAAAGTGACCTGAGCCTTGATGTTTACTACACGCCAAATGCACTGCCTAATTATTTCTAAGAATAAAGTCAAGTGGAAGGTAAAGGGTTTTCCAATATAGCACTCTTGAATGAGTTGTATTTTTTTTTTCTTAGAACTAAAATATGCATCCTTTTTTTTTGACACGGTGCAATCAAAAATTATGATTCTTTTTCAAAAATGTTCGCATTATAAACATAAACACACAATATTCCAAGAAAAAGACCGTTCAATCTCATATGAAGCAGCGATTTTTTGTATTTTTGTTTGAAATGCTACTGCTTTCAGCTAGCGTTGAGAAAACGCAACGTAATGCTTTCATCTAAGCTGACAAGCAGGCAACTCATGTAAATTACATCAGAATTATTTTAGAATATAATTTGAACCCTTATTTACCTGTAGTTGACAAATTTTTGAAAAATTATAATTTTGACTATATTTTTCAAAAGTTCAAAATTCCTACCTCAAAATTTACGAAATCTCGTATTTTGAAAGTCCTAAAAAAGGACGAACAAATTTTTGTACAACAATATCCAAAAACAGGTCGATTAGATAATTCAACTATCTCTCAAAATCATTTTTTAGTTTATTTCAATTTATAATCAGTTATGTTCCAGAAATCGAAATCCAAATATTTTCGATTATAGTTTGAATATGAAAAGAAAATAAATATTTAACCGAAATTGATTTTTTTAATTTATTAGACTTCCTGTAAATTTCGGTCCAAATATACAGTCTCTCTTATTTTTCTTTTAATTCATTTCCCGTTATTGCGTAATTTGTTTGAGAAAATGGCGGAGGTCTTATTGACAACAACGGTCTTCGTATTGACCACAGCAATTATCATATTGACAATCGTGGTTTTGAATATGGCAATCGCGGTGATCAATATGACGATCGTGGTTGTCAATATGACAACCGCAATTGTCAATACGATGATCGTGGTTGATAATACGATATTAGTTAATACTCAAAATGACGATCGCGTTGTCAATATGATGATAGCGATGATGGGATATTTTCATAATAATGATCACGGTCGTTGGTTTAGAAATAACAACTTTTTTTTTGATCAACATAATTATCAATATGCAGGCGCGAACGCAGGAAAAAAGGGGGGGTTTTAAACTGAAAACTCAAAATTAAGAGTGAAATTGTATGGCGAGGAAGGTAAATTCATACATTTCGGGGGGGGGGTTGAACACCCAAACCCCCCCCCCTGCGTTCGCGCCTGTCAATATGACAACCATTTTTGGTTCAGTGCAGTGGTTACTGATTTAGTCAAAATATATGTAAATTAGTTACATGGTTGCTAGGACCGATCTTAGTTCAAATTAAAGTAAGTAATACTTGACATTTTGTTACCAATAAAATAAATGTATATCTGTTTCAGAATAAAGAAGAAACTTACAAATATGTTGTTGGTACAGGAACATGAACCACTACATAGTCAATATTGTGATGAGCACAGCAGTCTCTTTGTACTCACTACAAATGTATGTAATGCATACTATTATTGATGTAATGAGTACATAGAATACAGCTATTAAACTTTACTCACTACATAATCATAATATACTAATCATTAATCCATTTAATATTTTTATTTACAATGTCTGTAGGTGCTATAGGACTATAGGTGATCCTATTCTATTAGTAGAAAGTTGGAGGGTAAATTTAAATTTGTGCTTAGCTCTCAAAATAAAGAATAATATACAAAGAATTATTGATCTGATCTGAAAAACGGCTTTAACAATTTTGATAAAAATTAATATCAAATACAGTAAGGTACATTGTTAACATTTTAGTTAAAAAAAAATTGTTATTAATAAAGGTTATTAACGCGATACCTGCCATATAACCAATTTTTTGACTTTCAAATTTCTCGTTTATGGATTCACCGATTTTGACCAAGTTTTGTATAGAGTAGGCCCTTTACGATCTTAAAAATTTTTTATAAACAAATTTCCCTAAAAATAATTGTTGGGTTTAAAAAATATATAACTTTTTTTTTGAAAATTTAACATATTGAAAACGGGTTAATAATTTTTTTTGAGTTGTTTGTAAAATTGTATTTTATTGAATAGTACTTAAATTTGGCATAGGAATTTTATTTTACATAATTGTTCAAGAAAATTAATTTTTAAGTAAATCGGTTAAGGTGTGTCTTCACACAATGAAAGGAAAGTACTTTTAGAAAGCAAACTGCTTTCTGAAAACAAAACTTTTATAGTCTGACGACCCGAAAAGTACTTTCTTGAAAGCGTTTTGAAAGTGATTTGCTTTCTTGAAAAAGCTTTCACAAAAAAACATTCACTGTGTGACTAGTTCCTGAAAGCGTTTTCAAGAAAGCAAATCACTTTCAGAAAACGCTTTCTGCTTTCAGAAACTGTTTGTGAAAGTTTTTTTTCCTTTTTTGAAAACGAACGTATGTTTTTCATCCGAATTTATATTAGCTGCATTTATTCAATTCAGTGGACATCTCTAGTTTCTGGTGTGCAGTGACCTGCGGCACAAACATTGAAGCGAGTGACAATACAAGGAATTTTAGCTGATTCCATTTCAGTGACTGGCGGAGAGTGACCTCTTCTCAAGCATATTATCTTTCGAATATACATACCGTTTTGGACAACCCAAGGACCAAGATAACCAACAGTCCAAGCAGGA
The DNA here is from genome assembly GCA_949320155.1 of Melangyna quadrimaculata. Classification (NCBI taxonomy): domain Eukaryota; kingdom Metazoa; phylum Arthropoda; class Insecta; order Diptera; family Syrphidae; genus Melangyna; species Melangyna quadrimaculata. The sequence continues at coordinate 131,842,194 of OX439483.1, read as the reverse complement.
TGGTAAACAATCACAAACATATTTTCGCAATATATGCCTTAATTTGGAGTGGCAAATACCACAAGCATTTACACTCAAAACACTTTCAGAAAACGCTTTCGTTTTCATAGTGTGACGACACGAAAAGTGCTTTCAGAAAAGGAGAATGCCCAAAAATTTACAAATAAATAAACACAGAGTTGATTAAGATAGTATTTTCCTTTCAGTGTGCGACGGCACCTTAACGAAACTGAAGTTTAGTAAAACCTGGGTTTATCGGCGACTATATGCCCTAATGTTTTTTTTTTAAGTTGAAAAACTTGTTTTGATTAGCGAATCTTTCGATATAACGAGTTGGCTGAACATTATATCTTTCGAACGTCCAGTTTATGTATAATCTCTGAATAAAAATAATAGGTAGTAGTTTTTTAAGAATTTAATAATACAATATTATGTTTTTCTAATATCGTCTGTGAGAATAATTCTTTTGAATGCTTTAATTATGACTTCACTTTAAACAGAAAATACTAACAAAAGATGATTGAGACCTGTGACGTCATAGATAGCAAATGTGGTGTATGAAATGAGGAAACCTTTTTCAGTTTATCCTGGGGAGAAGGGACGGTTTTATTGCGAAAGTTTTCGAACAGCTTTTCGACGAGAGCGCTCATAACTTAATAGCGCTCGTAAATGTTCACTCTTATTGTTATGGTGAATAGGCTTAAGAGGATCTTAAGTTATGAGCGTTCGGTGAATACCGGCCTTAGTATTTTTACTCGAAATATTTATTCGCAGTCAATTTTGAAGTATTTTATATTGCAATCATTTTGAGCAGCAAAAGACTAAGCGTTAAAAGAATGCAATACTAAAGACTTATTGAATTCTATGAAGTCTTTTAAAAATCTTTTACATTGATTGCATTATTTTGATAGCAATCAAACTACCTACTGCATTATTTTGACTGCTTTGAAGAATTTTTTACTTCAAGCTGACTTTGCAGTTAAAAGACTTCTAGAGTGTTACCAATTTATAAGACTTTTAAAATACTGAAGAGAATGCTATAAGTATTTTAGTCCCATTAGCAAACATTTCAAAACGATGACCAAAATAAAATCCCCACAACATCAAATCCAATAAAGCTATCATACGTATATTATAATAAGTTCAAGGTTGGTTGGACAGATATATTTATTCCACCATATCGTTCAATTGGGCATTCACCACAGGAAGTCTTTATCTGCAGACTTATTGGCAGACTATTTTAGAATTTGATGAAATTAGATTTAAAAAAATATTTTTGAATTACGAACTTAAGTGGGTACCTGCAGTAAAAACAGCTATATTTTGAAGAGGAAGTGGAGGTACATTATATGGGTATCGTGTCAATCTTGGTGGTATTTCTGTTAATTTTCAAAAGAACGGCAGAATTGCAAACCTTAAGGGATTTTGGTACCAAATTTATTTAAACTGCAACCACTGGCAACGTGATTTTGAAAGGTTATGTGACTCTCTTCAATTCTTGAATACGGCTGATATAATGCTTGTCGGAGATTTTAACGGTCGGATAGGGTTCTCCCAAAATAATTTCTTAACTGGATATGATGGCGCGTATTTAAGCAAAATTCGCAAATCTAAGGACTCAGTTTGCGACAGTTAAGGTTCAAAAATTCTCCAAATTGCCGATGCTTATGACTACCGTGTTCTGAATGGAAACTGTGCAGGTGATCCCGAAGGGCAATCTACGTTTATTCGAGGTACATCGTGTTCTGTAATTGATTACTGTTTTATTGCTGGTAAAGTGAATAATCTTTTCGACGACTTCCGAATTAGAGCAGCTATTTTTTCTGACCACATGCCCCTAGAAGTAAGATTTTCCGTATTTGCTAGTGTAAATGGGGTGGGTTTGAAACAATTAGGACTTCTACCGAAGCTTGTTTGGAATGATCGAATGCGTGAAAATTATCAACATAACTTAAACGTTAACCTTGCAGATCTGAAAGTTCAAAATAATCCAGCTGATATCAAAAATTTAACTGAAATCATAAAGAAAGCTGTACTACAGAAAAAAGAATCAAGAGGTAATAATGTATTTAAGCAAAAATGGTTTGATTTAGAATGCTTGAAAGCCAGAAATAAATCTTTAAAGCTCTTAAATATTTTGAGAACAAACAGCGCCAGTATTTTCAAAGTACTCTATAACGAAGCCAACAAGGATTATAAACGACTTTGTTTTGAAAATAAAGCAGCATTAGAACAAGAAAACATAACTGTAATAAATAACACCAGATCTTCAGCGGAGTTTTGGAAAGCGGTTAAATACGTAAATGGACGCACTAATACCATCGCCATGTCATTGAAGGCTCCTCTTCTGAAAACACACTTTTACAACCTTCTTAACGTGCCACTAACATCACCTTTATTTCAGTATGCAGCACCCATGTTTAAAGATGACAAATTGGATGCGCCTTTTACACTCCAAGCCATTCAAGAAGCTATAAACAACTCAAAAATAAATAAAGCGCCAGGAAATGATCGAATACCATTTGAATTTTATAAAAATTCCACAAACGAGTTTATGCAATCACTTACCGTAGAATTTATTTATTTATTTATTTATTCATCTACGGATTTTAAAAAATCTTACAGACTACTAACAATTCAATTTAATATATATAAATAAATAGGTAAATTATACTAATGTATAATATTATTCAATATTATTTTAAATTCCAATCTGTTTATTGATAGATCAAGTTCATTGCAACATATAGAATTAAAGAGTTTTATGCACCTGGAAAACGGTTCATTGCAACCATAATTATATTTATGTTTTATATTATTAAAAAAGTGACGAAGAGGCAATAAATTTCGAAATAAGCTCCAATCTGTGGATATTTAATACGATATGAAAATACACCATGTATAAACAATATGCACTGAACAGAACGCCTTTTTTGTAAAGATTCAAGTCCAATTAAGGCACACCTTGTCACATATGACGGAGTATCTATTCTCCACTTTAGTTGTCTGACTACGAATGTTGTGAAAGCCTTTTGAACTCTTTCAATACGAGTAATCCCAATAGAGGAAGAGGGAAACCATACAATTGAGCTGTATTCAAGAATTGGACGAACTAATGACATGTATACCGATTTTAATGCATAAGGGTTGGAGAACTCACTGCAGTTTCGCTTTACGAAACCGAGCATCTAAAGAAAATGACAACTTTGGATCAAAAATTACTTCAAGATCACAAATCTCTAATTTGTGATCAAGAATCTGATTGAAAATTTGATAGTTGTATATCATTGGTACTAAAGTACGATATGCAGTAAAAACATTAAATTTCTTAATATCCAAGGGAAGAAGATTTCTTTCACACCGAGCAGCTAAATCATTCAAATCATTTTGGATGTTTTCCAAATCGATTCTATTTTTGATATATATAGAAAAATTTTAATGTCATCAGCATACATTAAACAAAATGCTTTTTTAGGAAGAAATGGGATATCATTTACGAAAATATTGAAAAGAAGAGTCCCAAGGTGACTTCCCTGAGGGACTCCAGATAAAACTTGAATGCAATTGGATATGGAACTTCCTAATTTCACACATTGCGTTCTATCATTAAGATAGCTGGCTATCCATTTTAGTAGCAATCCATGAATTCCAAAAACTTGCAGTTTACCTACAAGAACTTTATGACTAATTGCATCAAAAGCTTTTGAAAATTCGGTGTAAATAGTATCTACTTGATACCCAGATTCAAAGCAATCGGTTACATATTTACAGTAAAGCATGAGATTTGTTGAGGTGGATTTACCTGACATAAATCCATGCTGTTCAGCACAAATGTGTTCTTTTATATTAAAATACAAATGGTCTTCAACTATAAGCTCAAATAGCTAAGGGATTGCAGAAATCTTAAAAATAGCACGATAGTTTACTACCAAATTTTTTGGGCCTGCTTTGTAAAACGGGCTTACATAAGAAAACTTCCACTGATTTAAAAATATTCCAGTAGAAAGAGATTTATTAAAAATAATCAGAAGCGGTAAAGCTAGAGAAAACTGGCACTGCTTCAGAACACAAGATGGAATTCCATCCGGACCACGATTGAAGCTAGATTTGAGTTTTGAAATACCATTTAAGATGTCAGATTCAAAAAGTTGAAGTATAGAAATATTAGCATTACTCGTAGAATAGCTTTCTGTTTGATAAAGATTTATTGCTGAATGGCCAACTTACACCGATTTAAAGAATTTGGAAAAAAGTTCACATGAACTCTGTTAATCATTTGACGTTTAGCAGTAGATCGTTTTTTGCTATTTAAAAAAGTCCAAAAAGCCTTTGAATCAGAAGAAATATTTGTTTGAATGTTCAATACGTATTGTTTATGTAAATATTTATTCAGAAAATCATATTCCTTTCGAAACTGACAGAAACGCATTCTGTCAGCTTCAGAATTTGATTTTCTGAATTTTTTAAATGCCTTGTTTTTAACATTTTTCAAATTATTTAAGCGTTTGTTAGACCAAGGAGTCTAATATGATTTCCAACATTTTCTTTTTGGGATATAATAATTCAAACCGATCATACTTGAAAAACATCCATAGAAATCATAAAGAAAGCTGTACTACAGAAAAAAGAATCAAGAGGTAATAATGTCTTTAAGCAAAAATGGTTTGATTTAGAATGCTTGAAAGCCAGAAATAAATCTTTTAAGCTCTTAAATATTTTGAGAACAACCAGCGCCAGTATTTTCAAAGTACTCTATAACGAAGCCAACAAGGATTATAAACGACTTTGTTTTGAAAATAAAGCAGCATTAGAACAAGAAAACATAACTGTAATAAATAACACCAGATCTTCAGCGGAGTTTTGGAAAGCGGTTAAATACGTAAATGGACGCACTAATACCATCGCCATGTCATTGAAGGCTCCTCTTCTGAAAACACACTTTTACAACCTTCTTAACGTGCCACTAACATCACCTTTATTTCAGTATGCAGCACCCATGTTTAAAGATGACAAATTGGATGCGCCTTTTACACTCCAAGCCATTCAAGAAGCTATAAACAACTCAAAAATAAATAAAGCGCCAGGAAATGATCGAATACCATTTGAATTTTATAAAAATTCCACAAACGAGTTTATGCAATCACTTACCGTAGAATTTATTTATTTATTTATTTATTCATCTACGGATTTTAAAAAATCTTACAGACTACTAACAATTCAATTTAATATATATAAATAAATAGGTAAATTATACTAATGTATAATATTATTCAATATTATTTTAAATTCCAATCTGTTTATTGATAGATCAAGTTCATTGCAACATATAGAATTAAAGAGTTTTATGCACCTGGAAAACGGTTCATTGCAACCATAATTATATTTATGTTTTATATTATTAAAAAAGTGACGAAGAGGCAATAAATTTCGAAATAAGCTCCAATCTGTGGATATTTAATACGATATGAAAATACACCATGTATAAACAATATGCACTGAACAGAACGCCTTTTTTGTAAAGATTCAAGTCCAATTAAGGCACACCTTGTCACATATGACGGAGTATCTATTCTCCACTTTAGTTGTCTGACTACGAATGTTGTGAAAGCCTTTTGAACTCTTTCAATACGAGTAATCCCAATAGAGGAAGAGGGAAACCATACAATTGAGCTGTATTCAAGAATTGGACGAACTAATGACATGTATACCGATTTTAATGCATAAGGGTTGGAGAACTCACTGCAGTTTCGCTTTACGAAACCGAGCATCTAAAGAAAATGACAACTTTGGATCAAAAATTACTTCAAGATCACAAATCTCTAATTTGTGATCAAGAATCTGATTGAAAATTTGATAGTTGTATATCATTGGTACTAAAGTACGATATGCAGTAAAAACATTAAATTTCTTAATATCCAAGGGAAGAAGATTTCTTTCACACCGAGCAGCTAAATCATTCAAATCATTTTGGATGTTTTCCAAATCGATTCTATTTTTGATATATATAGAAAAATTTTAATGTCATCAGCATACATTAAACAAAATGCTTTTTTAGGAAGAAATGGGATATCATTTACGAAAATGTTGAAAAGAAGAGTCCCAAGGTGACTTCCCTGAGGGACTCCATATAAAACTTGAATGCAATTGGATATGGAACTTCCTAATTTCACACATTGCGTTCTATCATTAAGATAGCTGGCTATCCATTTTAGTAGCAATCCATGAATTCCAAAAACTTGCAGTTTACCTACAAGAACTTTATGACTAATTGCATCAAAAGCTTTTGAAAAATCGGTGTAAATAGTATCTACTTGATACCCAGATTCAAAGCAATCGGTTACATATTTACAGTAAAGCATGAGATTTGTTGAGGTGGATTTACCTGACATAAATCCATGCTGTTCAGTACAAATGTGTTCTTTTATATTAAAATACAAATGGTCTTCAACTATAAGCTCAAATAGCTAAGGGATTGCAGAAATCTTAAAAATAGCACGATAGTTTACTACCAAATTTTTTGGGCCTGCTTTGTAAAACGGGCTTACATAAGAAAACTTCCACTGATTTAAAAATATTCCAGTAGAAAGAGATTTATTAAAAATAATCAGAAGCGGTAAAGCTAGAGAAAACTGGCACTGCTTCAGAACACAAGATGGAATTCCATCCGGACCACGATTGAAGCTAGATTTGAGTTTTGAAATACCATTTAAGATGTCAGATTCAAAAAGTTGAAGTATAGAAATATTAGCATTACTCGTAGAATAGCTTTCTGTTTGATAAAGATTTATTGCTGAATGGCCAACTTACACCGATTTAAAGAATTTGGAAAAAAGTTCACATGAACTCTGTTAATCATTTGACGTTTAGCAGTAGATCGTTTTTTGCTATTTAAAAAAGTCCAAAAAGCCTTTGAATCAGAAGAAATATTTGTTTGAATGTTCAATACGTATTGTTTATGTAAATATTTATTCAGAAAATCATATTCCTTTCGAAACTGACAGAAACGCATTCTGTCAGCTTCAGAATTTGATTTTCTGAATTTTTTAAATGCCTTGTTTTTAACATTTTTCAAATTATTTAAGTGTTTGTTAGACCAAGGAGTCTAATATGATTTCCAACATTTTCTTTTTGGGATATAATAATTCAAACCGATCATACTTGAAAAACATCCATAGAAAACATTGAATCAATAAAAATATATTCAAAATCTTTTTTCATGTTATAAGGAATAAGACACTTATCCACATTTGAATAATTCCAGGTTACATTACCTAGATTAAAATCCCCAACAATAAATGGGTACTGATTTTCCAATAAATTACTAACAATATTTTCAATATTATAAATGTGATTTTCATATACATCTATTGAGTTCTTTGAAGGCACATAACTTACTAAAAATAAGATATCTTTTTCAAAAACATTTACACACATCTGTTCTATATTTTCTCCAGTTTTAGATAAAACGATGCTTTTACTCGGGTAAATAGATTTAACTGAAACTAAAATTCCTCCTCCTCTTTTTAAGTATTCAGTATATAATCTGTCTAAGCGATAAACATTGTAATTACAATAAAACATCTCAGACGACGAATAACTAGAATTTAACCATGTCTCTGTAATAATAATTACATCATATTCATACATCGATCTAGAAATAAATAATTGATTCTTTTTTGTTCGAATTCCACCAGCATTTTGATAATAATCATTAATTAGTTTTGAATTATTCGAGAGATTTATGTTTGCAGAGCAGCTTGAACTGGAACTATCTTCATTTGTGCTTTTTTTGTCGATTGATCGTTTTTTTGAAGATAAGTAAATTGCCTAACCAATACATTTTTGGGCCAGTGTAATGGATTCAAAGCCAGATCAAACAAATGAGCAGGGAACCCAACTTTAAATGTAACATAAGCCAAATCTTTGACATCTGTACCTTTCTTTACCAACTTAAAACATTGTACATCACCTTCAGCATAATTTATTTTCGTTGCAACATACTTCTTAATTGATTCTCTACTAGTTAAAGCTTTGAATTTTGATGTATGTAACCATTTGTATGGATTTATGACAGCAATATCAGCATTTATATCATCAGTGCAATCTGTACCATCAACATGAATTGATTTTGTTTTGCAATAAAAAGTATTTAAGCGACCTTTAGTCCAATGCGTTTCGGTCCTGATAACAATTACAATTATCAGGACCGAAACGCATTGGACTAAAGGTCGCTTAAATGCTTTTTATTGAATTTCATTCAATACAGTCCACTAAAATAAAAACAAAAACAATATAACTTCTATTGTTTAGGTTTTTTTTTCTTTGATTTTGTTTTGTTCACCTATCTTTGATGCAAATTTGCACCAACAACAATAGCAGCAGCAACAACAGCATTCCCGTCCTCTTCAAACACCTTGTAGTTTTCACCAACTGCAACAAGGGCATTATCAGAAACAGAACTAGACGTGAGGGGGCATAATTATTTCGTTTGCCTTTTGTCATACATTCGTGTTTCGATTTTTTTATAGCACCAGCAGCAGCAGCAGCAGCATCATCATCACGATCACCATCGCCGACCTGATTATCAACGTTAGCATTATCAATGTAAATAGGTGTACTTTGAACTCCTATTTGAATTGCATTGGTTTTGTTTTTTTCTTTGCAAACGCCTATATAATTGTTAATGTCTTTTAAGTTTGAGTCCAAAAGATCAACATTTCGGCATAGCACATCAACAACGGGCAAAAGTTCATTGACTATTGAGAGCGAACACATAATAAAATTCTTTAAAATGCAATTTATTACTTCATCGGATAAATTTAAACATGAAATGATTTTCCGCAGAATAAACTACACTTTATATCTTTTCCTTCTTGTAGAAGAGAATTTTCACATTTAGAGCATTTTGTATTTGCCATTATCACGAAGTAAAATGAAACACGACCGCACTGAGAGAAGGTTGAAGATTAATGAAGAATTCAAGCGGATCTACGACACAGCTCAAGTCCCCGATATATTTAAGGAATCTATAATTTTCCCGATACACAAAAAAGGTGACTACAAAGATCCAGCAAACTACAGGTGTATTTCGTTTCTAAACACTGCAGCCAAGTTGTTTTCGGCTTTAATATACAAAAGACTCAGTGAATGGGTAAAAGAAAGGAATATTCTTACAGAATTCCAAGCTGGCTTTAGAAAGGGTTATTCTGCGATCGACCAAATATTTGCACTTACCAACATCGCTGCCACATATAAAGATAAACACAGGAAACTGTATGCCTTTTTTGTCGATTTTCGTGCAGCATTCGATACGATTTCGCGAGAAGCACTCTTTTATAAATTGTACAGAATTGGAGTTTCAACTAAAATCATTCGTATTTTGAAAGCACTTTATAAACAAAATGTTGCTCTTGTGTGGGATGGAGATTTAATCTCTGAAGAATTTGAAACCTCAATGGGAGTTAAGCAGGGGTGTATTCTCAGCGCATTACTCTTTATTCTGTATATTAATGATATAACTGATGCTGTACAAGGTGGGATAAATTATTACGGAATAATAATTCCAGCTCTGATGTATGCGGATGACATCGTCTTCCTGAGTGATTCTGTAGACGGCCTTCAGTTAATGATTAACAAGCTTGACGTGTACTGTAGAAGTTGGAATTTAACAGTAAATCTGCAGAAACCCAAAATAATGGTATTTAGAGATGGAGGTGGCCGGTACTCTAATCTGGAAAAATGGAAGTAAAATGGTGAAGATGTGGAGATTGTTCGCAAATACAAATATCTTGGAATGCTATTATCAGCAAACCTCAACGTTAACATACATCTAGAAGAAAAGCTATCAGATGCTAAACGAGCTATTTCATCGATATGGGAAAGCTGCATTAAAAACAATTATGTATCACATAGTGCGAAACAAATTGTGTTTCGTTCTACTGCTGCATCAATACTTCTGTATGGAGCTCAAGTATAGGGTTATAGATCTTATGAATCTGTTGAAAAGTTCCTTCGATATTTCTTAAAGAGGACGTTCCGATTACCAAAGAACACTCCAAATTATATGTTATACATTGAAACTGGTAATCCACCTATGTTCTTGCGTACATTGGGATTACACTTCAACTACGCTATAAAAGAACTAGAGATCATTGTTAATTATATTAATGTGAAATAAAAGTCATTTAAAACTAACTTAGCTTAACTATAAAACGTATAGTGCCAACCTGAGCTGCTCAGGGCTGGCCAAGAGACAAGAAAAGTTTCTTTCTCGCATGAGGAGACCGAGACCGAGACGAGACGAGACTGCCTTTTAAGCATCGGAGACGAGACTGTATATTTGGACCGAAATTTACAGAGAGTCTAATAAATTGAAAAACCAATTTTAGTTAAATATTTATTTTCCTCTGCACATATTCAAACTTTATGGGGTACAAATTATGTTTTAGCGTTTTGAAAATATTTCGTTCCAATAATTAACAGGTTGTCCGGAAAACTTTTTTTTCGGAGATGAGACCGCGACGAAACTGCAAATTCAAATTTTCTCGCGAAAAAGGCGAGAATGACACCGAGACTCAATTATACGAGACCAAGATGAGACTGAAAATTTTCGATTTTAACTAGACCGAGACGAGGCTTACAAAAGTCTCGCCGAGTCTCGTCTGTGGTCCTGAAAAAGCACCACACAAAACTTTATCAGCCATAAAAAAAATAAATTTTATTACACTTAAGTTATTGTTGTTCCATTCAAATTTTCAATGTTAATTGTTGTTTTTGCAGCATTACATTGTATATGAATTTAAGTTCATACAAAAATCCTCATTTAATAAAACGTAGTGTTTTTTTTGTTCAATGAACACTTTGTTCTTCTTCCAAATTGTTGACTGCTATCGAATTGATCAAATAAATTGAAGTAATCCACTTCTTCCAATTCTCACTGCTCCGATTGTTACACCAAATCTTTATTTCCGTTTCAGCGCAACCTACTCCATCTAGATGAAGGAATGATGTACAAATTGTTAAGATCTTTGGATGATGCGTATAGGCAGGCCAGTGTCTAGCGTAGGTTCATTATTGGCGACTCGCTTTCTCTAACGACCATTCCGTTTTAAAAATACATTTAGGACAGAATTGTGTACTTGATATTTTATGATGGTCCCTCAACATAGTCGAGTCAGCCTTCTTCAGAGGCCTTTGCGACATAAAGAAAAAATGCTGCACGGAGTGGTGTTCAAACCCACACCTCAAGGTTAGCAGTCAGGTACTATATTTCTTTTTTTCAATTTTTCTATTAAAAATCTTGAAAACAGTATATTTGTTGTTTTCAAAATTCAGTGCTTTCTATCAATTTTCAGTTAAACACTTAAAACCGGATGGTTCCAGGATTTTTACATTAGAAAAATATAAAAAAAAACAGAAGAAATCAACTTACTTAAATGGTAATTTAGCCGGATTACCCTTATAGTTAGGGCGTTAAGGGAGCCAACCTTGCACTTTATTCTGATAGGATGAGCTTTGGTACAGAAATAGTCCACATCCTAAGTTTACTTTTAAGAAGTGTTGCCACGATGGCAACACTGGCAGACCGGAGATATAAGGGTTGCCTTCTGACCATGTTTTAACGCGAAATTTCACATAAGTTAGACTATAAATCGGGAAATAAATATCGGTTGATATCGTGTAATGTCTCGTTGAATTTAAAATATTTGAAGCTATAGGAATATGTTCATTTTTTGACCCCTCCCCCACCCTTGTACGCGGGGGAGCAAAATACTCTCGGCGGATAAGGGTTTTTATTTGTCAGAAAATAATGGTTATAAAGTTAATATTCATGCAATTTTCAGATGAGCGTCGACGTAGAATTTTATACTCTATAGCACATCCAAAGTCCATTTTTATCCATGTATTGTTTTTTTGTATAATCGCTTTCAAAACGGGGGGAGGGGAAGGTGAGAGTATATCAAACCACTATATATTCGTGTTGGTATAATCTAAGAATATGACACATAATTTTTAATGCCCAATCTTATGCAATCAAAATACTTTAAATATAATTTCCCTAGAAAATTTTTATTAAAAGGTTATTATAAAATGATAACTAAATTTTCAGTGAAACGAGCATAACGTCACTAAATTTCAATGGTATGGTGATGAAACTTGGCACTCATGTCTCATTTGTCGTAAGAAATATAAATCAAAAGAGTACATAAAAATATCTGGTTCCAAAGGGTGTTTTTTTGAGTGAAAGGGAAAAGTGAATAACTATTACCAATAAACCCCTCCCAAAACTCGTATGTTGATGAAAGTTGGTAGAAATGTTTTATTTCTTGTTTGAACCAAGACTCTTAAGGATCCATGCAAATATATTGGTTCCAGGGGTTCTTTTAGGAGGAAGAAAAATATAGGTTATTAACCCAACATTTTATTTTTATGTAATCGAGGTACTAATATATAATACATGATTTTGAAGTATTTTTTAACGCTGAATCCAATTTAGGTAAATTTAATATGATGCAATCACCATTAAGAAAGAAATCGTCGTTTGAATTGAAAAATTAATGTATTTTTGGAGTAGAGCAGATAAAACATTGAACAATAGATATTTGGTTTATCTTTTTTTTCTTCTTGGTAACAATAAAAAAACAAAACATTCCTACCAACTTTCATCAACGAACAAGTTCTGGAGGGGGTTTACGAGGCATATTTTTACACTTTTCTGTTTCGCTCAAAAAAAAAACACCTTTTAGCCCCAGATTTTTGTATGGACTCTTTTGATTCTTATTTGCTACGACAAATGAGACATTTGTGTCAAGTTTCATCACCATACCATTGAAATTTGGTAATGTTATGCTTGTTTCACTGAAAATTTAGTCGTCATTTTATAAAAAGGTTTTAACTTTTTCTAGGAAATTATATTTAAATTATTTTTATTGCATAAGATTGGGCATTAAAAATTACCCTTAGGTCATGTGCCATATGCTTAGATTATACCAAGACGAATATATAGTGGTTTGATATACTCCCACCTTCCCCTCCCCACATTTTGAAAGCGATTATACAAAAAACCAATACATGGATAAAAATGGACTTCGGATATGCTGTAGATTATGAAATTCTACGTCGACGCTCATCTGAAAATTGTATGAATATTCATTTTATAACCATTATTTTCTGACAAATAAAAACCCTTATCCGCCGAGGGTATTTTGCTCCCCCCCCCGTACAATTGTGGGGGCGGGGTCAAAAAATGAACATATTCCTATGGCTTCAAATATTCTAAATTCAACGAGATATCAAACAGTTCTTAAAAGTAAACTTAGGATATGGAATACTAGTGTACTAAAGCTCATCCCGTCAGAATGAAGTGCATGGTTTGACCTAAAATATGGCCTTAACACCCTAACTATTAGTTTTAAAACAAATTTGGTTCTTTTGTTTTTTAAATATCTTGAGAATTAAAATTCTTGGACCCATATGGTTATTTTGTTTTAATTATTTTGTTTTTTTTTTTGTAATTTCAAGTTTGAAAATTCATTTTTCAAAACCTTTTGACTGAAACATTTTTATTTAAAAATATAATATAAGTAGGAATTTCTGGCTTAACAAAAAAAGAAAACAGTGTTGCCATTTTTTTAAATAATTTTATTTTTCTAGAAAATCACCCTGTACAGAAATCAATAGTAAAAAAAATAAAAGTTAGCAGGAGACTAAATATAAGGCTCATTGAAAATGCTATCGTAAAATGTGTATAGGTTTTTTGATTTCTATGAATTGCTATCACTGAAAAATACGCACTTAAATATAAAAATAAATGAATGTTAAAAGTATTTACGCTTACCCATAAATTAAAACAAAAGCTAGGAAATAGAATTTTTTGCCAGCCACTTCAACAAGAAATTGGCTAAAAATACCACATTGTAAATATTGTCAACAATATTGGTTTTTAGGGTTGAAAATAAATAATGAAGTCCAAGTCCAATCACGAAATGAAGGTGTATTGTGTGGGTTTGGCTCCATCCCGAGGGAATTGCACACACACACAGAAACAATATCGACGTTTGCAAGTTGTATATCTATGGTGTCAACAGGATAACCTTTTACTTACACAACTAAATTATGGGGGTTGGTATGTTATTAAAATAAGGAAAAAACAAAAGGCCTTTGTATGTACACTAACAATCCTACACGTCCTGAAGGTAAAACTTAAAATGAGGATACATACTAAAAGCCCTAACTTGGTGGATGTCCTTAACCAACATTTTAACCTCAATTTCAGGGTCACAATAAAACTCGAGACATACTCGTATACACAAATGCGATGATAAAAACCCCAAAACGCAATCGCGAATATTTAAAAGTTTTATGTCGAGTTGGCGGGTTTGTGTCAAAAACAAAATGGGTCGTCTGTATCCCACGAAGGACATGCGAAAGGATACAAAATTATATTCATTTGCATATCTAGCTTTAAATTTCATATGAAAAAAAAAGCCAATGCAAATAGGTACTCTTGGTTTATTGCAAAATCCCCAAAGCCAACCCCGTTTGACACCAAAGAAAAGCGACAACAAGTTTCGCATTCAACACAATACGGCTCCATCTCCAATTCCCTCCAACATCCTTCTCTTCCTTGTTTAACGTTTTGTGTAAATTGTTAATGGGACTTCGTCTACAATGACTAAACCTCTATTAGGTGCAATGTGTTTATGGATTGAGTGTAGATATTTTGTTTTGTTTATGACAGAGGGTTCCTTTGGGATGATCTCGACATGAATATACGACTCTGAGAAGAGCACTGTTTCGAAACGGGGCTAATTTTAACGGGAATTCCACAACGCGTACAAGGGTATGTACCACCTTTACCGACAAACAACATATGAATTTATATATATCTCATTTCATATTCCATCAACGGTAAATACCAAAGTTTGGGTAAATTTATCAAAGCGAATTGTTTGGGGGTGCAACTTGAGGATGAATTATTCGACTTGTTTGTTGCTTGGATATTAATTAAATGGCAATTGTATGCCTCTATTGCATAATTCATGGGCTATGAAAAGATGGGTGGTGGTGGGAAGCTTTTTTTTAATTTTAGGATATTTTTATGCAACTCGGAAAATAATTTAAATCAATGTCGATATCGGGAATTCGCTTTTCATTTGCTCAAAATTTGATCGATCTGAAGCAGCCAGCAGCTAAATTTGTTTTGATCGGTTAGTTAAGTTTTACTGGTTCAATTAGATTATTATTGGTAACTCCTTTCGGTACATTTCTCAACTAAAAAACAAATAGAAATCTTCATTGCTCAAAAGTTGTTAGCAGGCACCTTTTTATTTTTATGCAAATAACAGTTGGAAACCTGCTAAG
This sequence comes from Melangyna quadrimaculata, assembly GCA_949320155.1. NCBI lineage: Eukaryota > Metazoa > Arthropoda > Insecta > Diptera > Syrphidae > Melangyna > Melangyna quadrimaculata. Next base: position 131,826,831 of record OX439483.1, on the reverse strand, counting down.
ACCTTAACCTAATATCATAACCGAATTAAGGATTTTATTCTTATTGTTATTATTATTATATTTCTTTTTTTCAGGAAATGGGCATATTCAAGATTTGATCATGAAGCATATGACTAGATGGATTTCTTTGATATCGTTTCTAGGTAGGAAAATAAAAATATTTAGATCTTAAAATAAAAATTGACAAACGATGAAAACACTTTCTTAAACTTGACCAAAAATGCTAAGATATCCATCAGAAGAGGGTACCGAAAAATTTGATGTCATATATTTAATTTTGTTCAAATTTTGTGGTGAATCTGGCTATATCTTGGCCCATAACGTTTACCAAACTGTTTGCTTTCAGTAAGTTAAGACGTTGGTTAGAATTAAGTGAAACGTCTACACTCTTCCTAGAAGGTGAATTGTAATGTGGCTGCCTTTCACTCCTGCCAAACCTTGGAAAATTGTAATAAGGACTAATTGAGATTCCATAGTTTGGATTGGATACAGGTTTTCTGATCAATTGTCACTTTGTCAGCCAGACAGTCAATATAAACGATTCAGCAAAAGGGTTTCATATCAAACAAAAAGCTTTTCCATCTGTCCTATTCTAGTGGTCTCTTTCCGAGTGGCTGGAAAACAGCATTTGTCCAGCATGTCCCTAAAAAAAGAGTATATTCTTCACCCTCAAACTATCGGCCAATTGCACTTACGTCCCTTCTTTCCAAGGTCATGGAAACGCTGATCAATTTTTTCAGCTCAAGAAATATTTTGAAGAACGAAAGCTCCTTAATGACCGACATTAAGGCTTTCGTAGCAAAAGGTCCACTGGTGATCTGATGGTATATCTCACCGAACAGTGGAACAAATCTTTACATCGTTTTGGAGAAAGTAAGATTATTGTGCTTGATATTTCAAAAGCGTTTGATAGAGTTTGGCATCAAGCTCTCTTATCGAAAATGTGCGCATTTGGTATCGATGAATCTCTTCTTCGTTGGATTAGAAATTATCTTCCGGACCGCTCAACACAAGTTTTATTGGACGGTTTCAAGTCTGAAATCCACAAAATAAATGCTGATGGTGTGCCCCAGGGCTCCGTTTTGTCTCCGACCCTCTTCATCATATTCATTAATGATATGCTGTCTGAAACTTCTAATCCATTAAACTGTTTTGCTGATGACAGTACCCTCAACTTTTCATATTCGTTCTTAGATTCGCATCCATGTCCTTTGAATGTGGAACATGAACGGCAGCGTATGAAAAGGTCATTAAATTCTGATCTCGATAGCATTGTCCAATAGGCAATCAAAAACCGCGTGGAATTTAATGCTTCAAAAACTCAATGATGCCTTCTGTCGTTAAAACGAAACCCACCCCTCATGCCACTTTCCATGAGTCGCACTTGGTGCGAGGACACACCGAATTATTGCGAGATTATATGGAGTGTTTTGACCCCAGATGTGAAAGATCAGCTGGATTATCAGAGCAATGTGTATAGTAAACGATTCAGAAAGCTGAATTGTCTGAGTTTATTTTTGTTTGAAGAAAATCGTCATAATGTTGTGGTCACTGTAGACCAAGATGTTCAAATTATTGTTTTTAACATTAAAAGGAAAAAGAATCCCTTGTACCTCTATGTCGCAAGTAACTAATGCTTAGTCTTCTACTTGGCTGATGTATTTCAGTAGTATATAGAATTTGTATTATAAAAAATATTCATATGCAACTAACTTATTACAAAATAACTACATTTTTGTGCTTGCAAAAACAAAGTATAAAGTATATAAAAGAAATGTTGCCAAAAAAAACTGCTTAAATGTTGTATAGTCTGTAAAAAATCACACATTAAGGTATGAGTGCAGACAAATTGATACTGAACTTCTTAGCTTTAAATTTTATACCTACCTATTTAATTAAGTTTAAGCATTAAACAGAATTTTCATTATATAAAAACAAAAAAACATACATCCCCTCTGCAAACCTAAATAAACACAAAGCAATTAAATTTCGGTTATCCTGTTGAATTAAGACTCTCCCACAATTCACTCAAGAATAGCAACAACAACATTTCTGAGTAAATAAATATTGCACTTCATCAACAAAACTGCTAACAGTGAATATACTAAACCACAAAACTGTTACGTTTACCCAAAAATGAGTTATCACTGGGAAAACATGGTTGAAGAAAGATTTCTCAACGTCTTCGTATTTTCTGTCTTCGTTTCTCGTTTCTCGAATCTCAAGTTGTTGGATAGAGGAGGATATATCCTACACCCTACCATACCTTATCTCTATACTATTCAACTCCCACTTACTATTCCTATTCTCAGATGAGGGATTGGGAAAATAATTTCCATCGTCTCCCTGAGGGAAAATGACAGAAAGACCCTATCCCACCATTTATGTTTGTGCCATATTTTGCTACCCTTATGTGCTTCTGGCTTCGTAGAATGGGTATGATGATTGTGGTTGGAGAACTGGGAGCTATAAATGTATGTATTGGGTTTGGGAATAGTAATGTGGGTTAGGGAAGATATCATTATGATTATGTTCCATCTGAATGTTAATTCCGCGAGATTTCATTTCTGTATGTGTATATTTTCTTCTCTGCCTATGGAACTGATGCTCCTACTTCATATTTCTATAGATACTAACTGTGTACTGTTGTCGTCGGTGGTCTTATATCCCTGGTGGTGCGTGTAACACATATTCCACTCTGTGAATCCCACTCGCATATAAATATCTTTTCCTCTCATTTTCCAAAGACATGCAATCATTTCTAAGAAATAAGACGCAAAAAAGTAATAATTACGCAAAACGGCGAGGATAGTCTAAGGACATAAGTTTAAGGGATGAATATTGTTGTAGAGTTCGAGCGGAGAGGGTTATGTTTATGTAGGATGAGCATATAGCTGGGAATTTAGCAAGAGTTGTATGAAGACTCAACAGAAGTAGGAAGAATATATAAAAACAAAAATTCTACAACACCCTTCGGGGAGGAGAAAAAGATTTCTTCAATCTTGAAAGTAATTGGAAAAGTTCTTCTTAAAGTTTTGCATGATTATGCACAGTTTCCTTCGTTTTTTTTTTTGCTCCTTTCGTACTATACTTCACCCAAGAGACTAAAATATATGGAGTTATTACTCAGAAGTTGGAATTTTTGTGTTTTAGTGTGAAGAGTGTAGTGATAAATTAAATTTCATATTTTAATTAGTATAATTTTCCAAGGAGAAGGAAAATTGAATATGAGAGTCATTTTGTTCAATTAAACCAGCATAGGGGAGAGGTGTTGGATGTGATATAAAATTGTGCATAAATAGCCTTATTAGATTCTATATTGCAGGAATATCCTGTTTTAGAGACCAGCGGAATATATAGGGTTCTACATTTGGAGGTGTTATTTTGATATTCAAAGAAAAATGGCATTTTTTGAGATAAATGATCGTATGTTTATTTCAATGTAAAGAGGACAGTATGCCATTAATAATGGAAAACAATATCAGCCAAATGGCCGTTACGGCTACGCTTACACAACAATAGCTATTCAAAGTAACACCTCTTATTGGAAAACCCAAAACATATTTGATTTATTTAATTAACGCTTTATTTTTTTTACTCGGTTGGAGGTTTCAATCTTTTCGTTTCGAATAGCTTATTTGTTTGGTTGGAGTGCGCCATCATTTCGAGTAAAAGTCCTAGAACAATCCGGTTTGCAATGTTTGACTAAAAACTGATAAGAGCATTGAATTTGGAAACAAAAAAAAAATCCAAAAACAGTACCAATTATACTATTTTGTAAAAAAAATTAAGTTTGACTTTTGTTTTTAAAATTTTGAGTTTAAAAATTAATTTTTCAGAAACTGTAGCCGTTAGTTTTTTTTAATAATTTTTGTTCTGTTTAAAGTCAATTTAATAAATCACATCCCACCTAAACGGGAGGTAACCCCTGCCTGCCATAATTTTTTTTAATGTTTAGCTTTTTGTCACACCTTACGCAAATCCCCCTATATATCTATTGTACTGAAAAAAGCAAGTACAGTGCATTCTCGATTATCGCAACTAATTAAAACAAGGTTGGTCGCAATGACCGCGGTCGTTGCAATAACCGAGTATAATATTTTTGTAGGCTCAATTCGGCATGCAAAGTGAAAAGTGGCGACCTGCATCGTGCCTGATCGGGAAACTATTGATTGCTCAGAACTTGGTCTGGGCCAGTAGCGCAACAATCAGTCACGATGAAGTGCTTGTTTTACCTCCTCGTGGTGGTCCCCGGGCAACTATTTATGTATCCCAATATACATAAATAGGCCAAAATTACAAGTGCGAAAAGGCCTAGCTTTCTAGGATAGGTTACGGAGGTTAGCATTCTCCGTAACTGAAATCAACCCGCTACCGAAACCAACACTACGCCTCGGATAATTAATGATAACTCGTTGACGACTTTTGGCTATTGTACCCGGACAAAGATTGGTTTCTGGAATGTGAAGACGCTTCTTGACAACGGAAAAGAAGGTCCTCAGAATGCCAGATTCCTGCAACTAGAGAAGGAATTCATGCGGTATAGGATGGACATCTTAGGGATAAGTGAAGTTAGATGGCTGGGTTCGGGGAAGTTCAAGTCACCAACCCGTAACACTGTACTATTCTATTCCGGAAAAACACCTGGAAGCGCTCGGGAATCTGGCGTTGGATTGCTGCTTTCCAAAACAGCTCTCAAAAGCCTAATTTCCTGGGAGCCTTTAGGTGACAGGATCTTGAAAGCCAGGTTCCGGACTAGAGTACGTCGCGTCACCATCATACAGTGTTACGCCCCAACTTTGCTCTCTTCTGACGAGGAGAAGGAGGCCTTTTATAACCGGCTGAGTGCTGCTTATGATAGCGTTCCACGAGGTGATATAGTTATGGTGATGGGAGACTTAAATGCCAAGGTTGGCAATGACAACTCTGGGCTAAGGCATGTCATGGGAAAACATGGTGTTGGTAACCGAAACGACAATGGCGAACGATTTGTCGATTTCTGCAACGCCAACGGCCTTGTTATTGGAGGGACCATGTTCGAGCATAAGACGTGCCACAGAGTCAGTTGGGTGTCGACTGACAGACAAGCAACTTCCAACCAAATTGACCACTTCGCGATCAGCCGGCGTTTTAGAAGCAGTCTCCAGGACGTCCGTAACAGAAGAGGTGCTGACATGGGAATGGCCCGGGACCACCATCTGATGGTTGCTACCGTAAGATTGCGTACAGCTGCAGTTCGTAGATCCCAAGGAAACACTCGAATGCCCAAGTTTAATACAGATAGACTAAAGGATCCCGCAGTGCGCCAACAACTAGGGGACCACCTTTCACAAGGATTGAACGCAATCAGCAGCACGGAAACCACATCCATCGAAAATCATTGGTGTGCTGTGAAAAATGTGTTCATATCCGGTGCTGAAAGTATAGTCGGCCGGGCGCAAGGGAGAAATAGTGCTTGGCTTTCCGACGAAACTTGGGCAAGGATCGAAGAAAGGAAACACCTTAAAGCTCGCATCGCAGCTACCCCAGCAGCAGGGAGAAACGAGCTTGAGTCTACGTACCGCATGAAGATGAGGGAAGTTCACCGTAGTGTGCGACGTGATAAGCGTAACTACATCAACGCACTGGCTACAGAAGCAGAAGAAGCCGCTAGTAGGTGTGACAGTAGGACCGTCTACAGAATTACCAAAGAGCTCACTGGTGTCCAGAGCTCTAAACAACACCTGGTTAAAGACACAAACGGATCCCTGCTAATTTCGGATGAGGACCAGCTCATAAGGTGGAGGGAACACTTTTCTGCGGTTTTAAACCGCGTTTTCGCAAGTGAAGTGAACCCTATTCCCACTGAGCTACCCGAAGTAACAATTTCCCGAATACGCACCGTACCCCCCAGTAAAGAAGAAATTATCACCGCCATCAAAGCACTGAAGAACAACAAAGCGGTTGGACTTGATGGTATTCCGGCAGAGCTCTTAGGAGCAGCCCCAACGACATCGAGCGAGCTACTGCACCCACTTATTAAGAGAGCTTGGGAAACAGAGAGCTTTCCTGAAGAGTGGAAAAAAGGAATGATTGTCAAGCTTCCAAAGAAAGGAGATCTCACACAGTGCGAAAACTGGAGAGGAATATGCGTTCTGCCTGCAGTAGCCAAGATAATAGCAAGGATAATATTGGACCGAATTAAAGACCACCTCGAAGACACACTCGACGCCGAACAAGCAGGTTTCCGCACTGGATCTTCCTGTGTGGATCACATCAACACCTTGCGGATCATCATCGAACAGTGCGTTGAATATCGATCACCACTTCACCTGCTGTTCATCGATTTTGAAAAGGCGTTCGACAGTGTCAATAGAGAATTTATTTGGCTTGCTTTGCACAGGAGGGGCATCCCAGATAAATTGATTGCTATTATCAAGGCTACATATGATGGATCCAGGTGTCACGTTCTGCACAAAGGTAGGCTGTCAGAGGAGTTTGAAATCCAAAGTGGGGTTAGGCAAGGCTGTATACTGTCACCAATACTGTTTCTGTTGGTGATAAGTGACGTACTGCACGCAGCTTTGTCAAATGGAAATGGAGGAATTCAGTGGACTCTGCAATCTCACCTCAAACATCTGGACTACGCGGACGACGTATGCTTACTCTCTCATAGGATCATGGATCTCCATCAAATGACAACAAGGGTGGAGAGAGAAGCAGAAATCGTAGGGCTTAAGATCAACTCGGCAAAAACTAAAAGGATCAGCCTTGGAACTTCCTCATCAATCCAAGTAAATATTTCTGGACAACCCGTAGAGATGGTACAGGATTTCCAATATCTTGGGAGTATTGTCTCTACGGGTGGCGGAACTGAACTGGACGTAAGCAGCCGAATCAGAAAAGCAAAGGCTGCGTTCGGAATGCTGTCCAAAATATGGAGAAACAACTCTTTTAGCTTAAAGACCAAGCTACGACTGTTCCGCTCCAATGTTGAATCCGTTCTGCTTTACGGCTGCAGCACTTGGAAAGTCACTGAAACTGTCACTAGAAAGCTGCAAACCTTCGTTAATAGATGTCTACGAAACATCTTGAGGATTTTCTGGCCCAACCGTATCTCCAATGCCGAACTTCATGCAAGAACGGGTCAGGAGCCCATAGACTCCATTATACGAAGAAGAAAGTGGCAGTGGATTGGCCATACGCTTCGAAAAGGCGATCGGTGCATTGCATCTCAAGCAATGCAGTGGAACCCGCTCACACAGGAGGGAAGACAAGTGGGCAGGCCTAGAAGTACATGGCGAAGAACGGTCGAACAGGAATCGGCACGACTGGGGAAAAGTTGGAGAGAGCTGAAATACATTTCAAGAAATCGTACACGATGGCGCGTAGGTGTAGTGGAGGCCCTATGTCCCGTAAGGGAAACATCACGGACGTAATAGGTCCGAGGACCTAAGTAAGTAAGTAAGTACTTTATTAATTTTGTCTAAAATTTTACTGTCACTCAAAAGTAGCGGTAAAATAACTGCTGAGACATAATGTAACGCAACAAAAATAAACATAACCAAGAACCTGAGTAAATAAAGCTATGCAAAGTTGCACTTATCGAGTCAATTTTTTTGAAGAGTTGCGATTACTGCGCCAACAATGGTATTAATTCAGCTGATGCGAAAATCGAGGAGTTGCGTGAATCGAGAGTTGCGTTAATCGAGAACGTACTGTGAGTCAAAAGTTTTCCGATAGATGTCGATGAACATCAAAATTTAAAAAGTTAACTAAAACTTAAAAACTAACAATTTCATTAAGCTGAAACTAACAATCTATATTTGATGTTATAAATGAGAAATGGATAGGGCATAAATGAGTACATCAAACACTTAAAAGTTTCTAAAAAGATGGGACTGAATTCAAAAATATAAACTAAGGTTTATTAAAATAAAAAATCCTTACAAACAGAATGAGTAAACATTAATTGAAAAAAAAAACTTTGTTTGTCGTGTATATGGAAATAATTAGACCTATTCTGCCATATCTGTTATTCTGCTATGAATTTTCTGTTATGATGCATAACAGATCTCCACCATAAAAGATTCTTACAATTTGTATTCAGGACTTCGATCTTTTATAAAAGTCTGTTATGGAACTTCGAAAAAGAAACATTTAGTCGAACAGACCTAAAAATCTGATGTCAGCTGTAGTGAATAAAAAAAATCGAAACTGGCTCGTGACAAAAATAAAATTAACCCGTGGAATGGTCGTGATTTGTTTCGCGTAGATAAATTATTGTTATATTTTATTTCTCTATAACAGTTCGTGAATTAAATATATCCAATTTAAAATGTTATACGAGACGCACACCGGCAAGATAAAGCGACTACTTACAACGGCGTATACAGGGGGGGGGGTCACGGGGTCATGTCCCCCCCCGAGAACTCAAGATTATTTTGTTGATCTGAAATAATTATTTAGTAACCACATAGAAAAAAAAAGAAAGTTGGTTACTTAGAAAGCTAGTAGGATTTTCGATTGATAATTTAGAATTCAATAGAGAAATTGAATGTTGGTAACTTCAATTCAATAAGAAATTTAATTTTCATGGCAATGGAATACTTTGATTTTCTTCCTCGTGCCTCAAATTTAACATAACAACAAACTTCTCATAATATGATAATGCATTCAAATCTTAAAATATATGCATAGGCTAGTTTCCGTTTTGAGATGACAGCCAAAACCTGTTAAACCAAACAGAAATCAAAGTGCGGAGTTGTTACCAAATTTTCACTCAGTAAAGTAAAAACTAATAGGATTTTCAAAAAAAGAATATTTTTTTTTTTTCTGAAAATAAAATCTTTAAACACACATACAGAAATTGTTTTGTTTGTATGACAGATTTTTTTTAAAAGCAAAAAAAGTGATAACTTTCGATTTATAGTTATTCTAACCAAAAACTATTAATGTTAACGATAAAAGACATAAATATATAAAACTATGATGAAAACCTCTCAAGTAGCACAAAATTCCAAAATACACCAAAATATTTGGGGTATATTTTGAACTTTCGTGATATACATTTTTAATATAAATAATACACCACTTTTTGGTGCAATTTTCGAACATTTAATTTCGATTCAGTGTAAATTATACCGCGTTCTCGTTTAAAATTAACACCGGCTGTACACAAATTAGACCGTTTTTTTGGTATTTAAATTGTGCTTGTGGTATACAAATTGTCCTGGTTACTAGAATAAATTAAACTCCAGAGGTGTATATTATGTTCTGAAACTGAGCTCAAATCATACACCTCAATCGTAAACAATTAGCACCACTTTAAGGTGGAAAATCATTCCCAGGAGTGTAAAAAATACACATGATTGATAGATAAAATATACCATTAGTGCACAAAAATCCAAAACTCAGAATTTATTTTGAAACAAAATGTACACCGAATTTTATTTCTTTAATCGGAAACTAGTTTGATGAATTAAAATTTACACCATTGTTTATTTTCTGATAGAAAATGTATGTGAAAGAATTCTGAACTTTCTATGATGCTAATACATAATACGGACGCAATAAAATCATGAATTACTTTGAATTCGAGTGTCTAATTTCAAAACGAAGTACATTCTGTCGACTAATTTTTGGTCCTACACCATCCAAAAATCGAGTGCCTTAATAATTTTAATTAAATAAAGATTTCTAAATCGATGCGTGAAAATTAATTTTTCAAAATTCATAGTTTGTTGGTTGTTCTTATTTTTTTTTAAATACTTACTGTTAAAAAAGGATCAGAAATACCAAAAAAATGGTATATTTCATTTGAAAAATATAATAAAATAATTAATCATTGTCTTCGTTTTAAAAATGGCGGCCAGTGGAATTTCATTTTTACATAAATATTCCTTGAAAATATGGTTGCCGTCCAAAAAATACACTAATTCCTGAATCTAGAACAAAAAATGCACCAATGTAGAAAAACAAGAAAAATATACACCATTTGACACATTTATATGCAATATTCTATTTTCAGTACATTTATTTTGCTGAAAACTGTGCAAAATATTCACTGATGTGTATCAATTCAAGAAATTGATATAAAATAAAAATGCACCAAGTCAAAAGAGCAATGAAAAAAATGCACCATTGTGGAAAATATATCTATGAATAGTTTTCGGTGTGTTTAATTTACTCTTAATGGTGTAGTAAATGTCAAAGTTTATTCAAAACATAAACAAAATTGGCTCATACGAAGTAAAAAAAATATTTATTAATATTTACATAATGTAGATACATTTATATATTTTTTTTTAATTTCTTAAATGCTTATATCTTCTTGCGAAACGATATTTTAATTACACCCATTCTATATTTGGTGTATTCAATATGGTGCATATTTCACCAACATAGAGTATTAATTGCACCTATTCTCCGTGTGGTGAATTCAATGGTGCAAATTCTACCAAAATAGTGTATACATTACACACATTCAATCTCTGTGTGTATTCAATGGTGCATATTTCACCAAAATAGAGTATTATTACACCTATTCTCTGAGTAAATAAATCGGGTGGCACAACGGCTCATAAAGAACCAGGGCCTAGTGACTAACAACTCGCAACCATTCCTGTGTGCGCTTTTCGACAGGAATGGAAGGGACCTACAATTTTATGCCGAATACTAACGGCTAGACTCTTGGAGGATTTGTCAATTCCTCGCAAGAGGCAGTAGCCCTGAAAAAAACTTTTTAAGTTTTTAGATGGACGAGGCTGGGAAGCGATCCCAGACCTCCAGCGTGACAGTCGAACGCACTAACCATTACGCTACGGGCTAATACTCTGAGTAGTGTATTCAATTTAGCAAGTTCTCCCAAAATAGTGTATTTACTAGACCCATTCTCTGTGTGGTGTCATCAATGGTGCATATTTCACCAAAAAAAAGAAGTATTAATTACAACTATGCTCTGTGTAGTGTATTCAATGGTTGCATAGTTTTATTTAATTTTTTTTTAAAAGTTTTTTTTTTCTATAATAACACTTCAAATAATTTTTAAATTTAGAGCTACTCATTTTTTTGTTAATAATTGTTGCTAATCAGTAGCGGATCTAGGATTTGGCTATGGCGGGGGGCTTGGTAGATACAGTTTGAGACATTAATGGCCAGTTTCACAAGTTAAACTACAATTTATGTTTAAACATAAGTTCAGCACTTGATTCGAATTCAAAGTAAACCTTGAACTAAGATAATTCTGTAGTTCTAGTTAAACGAATGTATTCTGCGATTTAAGCTTCATAGCCTAAGAGCCGGCAGCAAATTTTGGGAGTGGAAAGATAACCAAAATATCAGTATGATGGTTTCTAGGTGCATATATCGCGGTATCAAAAACAACATTCTGGCAGGTTTCTTTTTCAGCCTTTTGCGGGGGTTTGAAAATAGCGATTATCCAGTTTATTTTGTCATTTTATTTAAGTCAAAACATAGAAGTCAAAATATAAGTTTTTTAAGAGGACCTTATCGTCTTTTTCTTGGAGAATTATAAAACACAAAAAATCAACAAAACAAAGTCTCCAAAAAAATCGATTAAGGTTCGCTTGAAAACCTAATATCTTGAGTTCTATTGGTCGGATTGCCAAGATTTTGACGTTTTGACTAAAAGAAAATGACAGAGCATCAGCTTTGAACCACCAGAAGAAAAAATCTGTCAGTAAATTTGCACGTCAGTCCAGAGAGATTGCAAATATTCACACGCATGATTTTCTGAGTGCCCAGAGAAAACTCAGATTTTGATTTGTTGTTCCCAAATTCTCCACGGGTTTTAGCCCCAATTTCGTTTTTTTGTAAAGTTAGCGAAGTTCTTTGGGTGAATTTTTTTTTCATTTGGCATGTTAATTGTTAAACCCCGAACCCGTTTTTTCAACTATCTCTTAAAGCTTTAGCCCCAACTTAGACTTGACAGTCCCTTGAGTCAAGCACAAACACTTTCTGGAATAAGGTAAGTTTTAAAGGAATTATTTGCTTAGCCCCGACTACGTTTTTTGTCCAATTCTTGTCAAGCCTTACTCGCGAGCTGTTTTTTTTCGTCCCAATTTTCTGTCAATTATCCGTAGCACCGAACTTGTTTTTTGTACAATTCCCTTCATAATTCAACCCCAACTTATTAATTTGGGGCTTAGAAAAAAAATACGTAGCATATAAACCTATGAATCCCATAATGCTAAAGCCAATAGCTATGGTAAAGGAGATTTTTTGGAACTCCTTGCGGTGAACCGTTTGACCAGTCGGATGGAATTATTGACGAAAAGTGACTAAGCTCGTAGAATTTAACAACTTTGTCCATTATTTTTATCAGAAAAGCTGGTAAGAGAGATAAAAAGATTAGGTATATTTGATGTACATATTTATTTTGTAAGGTGCCTTTCACTTTTCCATCGGTGGCAGTCTAAGAGACATACATTTTTTTCAAATCAGAGGCATATCAAAATCACTCGTGAAATTTGTTCACACTTTTCTTGAAACGCAACGAAAACGAATCTTTGTATTCAATTGTAATATGAATATGTAATGTATTTTAGTTTTTCCACTATTGTAAAAAGAGCAATTTACACAAGTGGTCATTTTTGAAAATCAGAGCTATTGTTTTCATTTTCAGTAGTGAATATTTATAGATATCTATTTACTAAAATAAAGAAACAGAAAACAGTGCACAGTATCTATGATATTTTACTAATTTTTCCTGCAACTTCAATTCGCTGAAATAAAAACTTTGATAGGATTAAAATAAATTCTGAATAAAATTGAAAACAAATGATCAAGCGAATCCAAAAAATTTTTTCCTCAGTATTTTGACAGCTAGCTAAACTGATTTTTTTTTGGTCAAGCAACTGGAGATTGCTGTATGCTGTTGCTGAGGCCCTCCGAAATAAAAAATGTAACAGTCAGGAATAAAAACGAAGAGCGCGGTCACTGGTCCAGCCAATAAAGGTTCGTTCGACTCAGTTGTTTATTTTAATTTTCTTTGGAACCAAAAATGAGTCAACTTTGCAAATACCAAAAAAGTGTTTTCGTCTTAAATTTGTTAATTTGTTTCTATAGGTAGCTCATTTCATTTTGAATTGGCTTTGGCAGTTCGAAATATATATTTTCAACGAAATTGCCTGACTTGGCGTAGTGAATATGTAGTATTACATTCGTAATCTGCTATTTCACGCTGACTTTTGATTTTTAACGATATGAACGATTTTAAATTATTTTAACTTATTTTTAACAAAGGTATTGTATTATAGGGTTTCCCATTAAGGGCGGGTCGATCTAAAAATTGAATAAAACAAGATATCAATAAGGTTTTATCTTTATTTGAGAGCCCTATTATAGTAATATAACATCGTTCAAATGGCCGCCCCCGCCTTGGCTGCTTGGCGCGGATTCGAAAGGTCCAGTTTTCGATTACTATGGCAAATAAATCAGGCTGAATTTGACCGATGGCATCGATTATATTGTCTTTGAGGGTCGAGGTGGTTTGCAGCTTATTCGCATAGACCTGGGACTTAAGAAAGCCCCACAAGAAAAAGTCCAAAGGGTTCAAATCACACGATCTTGGTGGCCAACTCACGTCGCCTCGGCACGAGATAACCATGCCATGAAACCGCTCGTGCAGAATCTCGATTGTGTCTTAAGCTGTGTGGCACAATTTAGGCCACAAGAAGTTGGTGATCATCGACCTATAGCGATCGCCGTTGATGGTGATGGCCTGGCCAGCATCATTTTCGAAGAAGTACGGACCGATGACGCCTCCAGGCATCCAGCTCAAAATCCACACAAAACAGAACCCTTTAGTATAGTTAATTAAGATTTTTTCCCTTTTCTTTTATATAGCTACGCACAGTAAAATACGAAAAAAAAAATATAAGGCACTTGACTTTAAGCAAATATTAGTTTGTGTTATTTTTTTTTTTTTGGCATGACCCCCCCCAAGAACTAAAGCTGTATACGCCCCTGACTACTTACTTTTTTTACGTTTCATCCATCAACAACGCTGTATTCTGTGCTTTTGTGTATAAAAATAATTTTATACTAATTTTTGTGTTTGTAATTATGCATTTTAATATTATTTTGTAATATCTGTCTTCTTTTAATAACAATGCATTAAAGAAATAAAAGTTTTTACTTTATGTATTGAAATCTTTTATGATAAAAGTCAAACAAATCTGTCTTTTATTCTGTTATGGTTTATAACAGATTTCATAACAAAATTCGATGTTCCTACACGAAAAATTAAAAAAATACAGGCAATATGTCAGAAGATAGGTCTTAAATAGGTCTAAATTGGGTAAAATTTAAAGGGTTGCCACACCTCTAGAAGTAACTTTTTTTTTGAAAGACAAGGGTGAGATTGTCAACTAAATTATATCGCTCATTAAAAACGTCAAACTTCAGAAATCGCAATTTAAAGTTTGCATGGCTGTATTTCATAATCATCTTCATTTGTATCTACTTTTTTCTTGGTAGAACTATTAATTAAAGTTTTATCGCAAACTGACACTTTTAAAATATTTAGTGGACTTTTTTCACTTCAAAGTTCCCTGCGTAAATGAAAAAAATACAGTATATGTTTCTACAAAAAAAATGTTTAAAAGTGACAGTGTTTTTAACGACAAATGATGCTCTATAGCCTTTTAATTTTCAGTTCAAGAATTGACGTTTTTCCAAAAAAAAAGATTATAGAAAATGAGTTTGCACTGTATCATAAGTTCAAAATTGATGTTTTTTGAGTTATGACGTTGTCCTTTTTAATGAGCGATATGCATATGTACGTATCTACGCTCAGCCCTGACACACATGAAATAACATAACATGTTCGACGGGCGCCTTTGGCGACCTGCACCGTACTAGTTTAGGTATATTTATTTATATCTCGTCTTTGGCTTCGTTGATCTTATAATAATTTTGCGTTTGTTACTTGTAAGTTAGGCATAAAAATTGCATTTAAAATTTGTAGGAAGAATTTTTTTTTAACAAAAATAAATAAAATTAAAGAAAATTTTTTTTTTTTTATTATCAACTTTTTTCCAAATTCTTTATTATTAGGTATATCTAAAAATTTCAGAAGTGATATTTTCATATTAGTTTTTCGTCAACGATATAAAAATATTAGCAAACCATTACTATATCAACACCGCCCATTTCCAGCTACATTGTAGTTGCTGACTACGAGAGCAAGTTCGTGCGAACCAGTTGTGCATATTTTTATTTAGAGCCTATGAATTTCAAGACTTGTGTGAATCATGCTTTGGTAGGTTTTTTGTTGTTTGTTTGGTAGGATTTACTAAGAAGTACTTTAAGAATTGTATTGTTGATCAAATCAAATGTAGTTCAAAACCACTAAATTAATAAAATAAAACTTTTATTTAAAGACAAATTTTGAAACTACAAAGCTGCTAAAAGTAGCTTGCAAATTGTAGAATAAACTTGGAAAATCCATGTTTTGCGGGTGGATAGTTATTCTATGTGGCGTGCTTGAGCGTTGGCAAACCAAACGTACATTTTCTATTTACCAATATATGTATTTTTTGCGAACAAAATAAAAGCGAGATGTAACGCTAAATTACTTTTGTTTTTCAATTTTAATTGTGGATTGAACCAAAAATTATCGATTTTTTTTTTTAATTTTTACTTTGAAAATGAAAAGAAAAATATTACTCAATAGTACGACATAAAAGAATTTTTAGTATGATACTACGTTAAAAATAAAAATATTTTTTCTAATTTAAAATGAGTTTAGCAGCGTACTATCTTTTGACATTTGCTAATTTTAAAATCAACAAATGGCTTTTTTATTTATTTGGCATTGTATAAGATCCAAATAGATAATACTTTGGCATTTATTTATTTATTTATTTATTATTATTTATTTATTTATTTATTATTGTTAAAATGGGTATGTTTGTGATTTTTTCCAAAAGCTTACACTGTTTTGGAAGGGTTCAGCTGTAGTTTATGAAGGAAATTGGTGTATTTGTTAATAGTATAAAAGCATTTTAAATTTAGAAAAAAAAGTGAAGTAGAATCATATTAAAACTTTAATAGAAGGCAGTTTAAAATTTGGGCCATTCTCTTTAAACTGAATTTTAAATTGTTTTTGTTATGCTTAATATAACGTCACCTCTTAAATACTTGAAAATATTGCCTTAAATTTAAATGGATAAATAAATTAAGTCATTAAAATTAAACAAGATAAATTATTTTTCATAAATACCAATAACTAAACGAGTTCATTTTCTTCTTGCAAAATATATCTGTACATATAACAGTTAAACCTTCTTCTTGTCTTCTTTAATTAACCAAAACAATTTATCATTCTAAACAGTCATAAAGGAACTCAGTTTTCCACCTGACGACTCAGAGTCCTTACACAACACAACAAAATAATCGATTTCAAATAACACTTAATAGGTTTACCTGATGGCTATAGGTGTCGTCTCCAGCATTTTCTCCACCACTGTAGGTCTCCCCTCTCTCATCACCATTTTCTCAAGACAATACTACCATCACTTTTTGAGGACCTAACAATGCCCACCTTGACATCCTTTTTGTATGAAAAGTTCGTTTTACCTTCCGTCCCGTTGTCTTCGTCGGTCGTCGTCAATTTCGGTGTCGTCAACATCGTTGCCTATCTGCTATCCTGCATTTCAATAATAATAACGATTTTTTGTGTTCTATGTTAAAAATAGTATGAATAATACTATCGGGAGTCTGCGAAGTAACTTGCTCCCCTTACAATTATTATCCTTTCTCACAAATTGAATCGCACAATATTCATACACAGAAGGCGCTTCGTTTCGTAGTTGTCGTCATCGGCATCATCGTTGTTGAAGCCTTACAGTGGCGAAGACGACTTGTGCAGAATATTGCTGTCAGTATTTAACAACAGGGAGAAAAAAGCGAGTCCTTGCTCTTGTTTCCTATATGCCTGTGCCAGTGATATGGCTCGCAACAAAAAGAAAATACCTGTTTCAAAAATAAAAACAGAAAAGTCCTATAAATGATGACAATTTACGATCTAAATATTCTCGCTAAAGATATCCTTTAATTGCTGATATCTGTGTGCTGGTTGATGATGGGCTGGTGGTCCTGGTGTGAGCAGCAAAGAAACTCGAAACTTGAAACACAGAGGAAATGAAGAATAAGAACAACGAAGACAACTATGAAGAAGATGATGGTGACGATGATGATGATGATAATTTTGTTTAATACAATAGGAAACGAAATATATCCTATGAATGAAAATGGGAATATTCATATACACTACACATCCCTACACATAACAGTAAAAATGATTATTATTTCTTGATAAATGTGTTTTACCAAGTTTTTAATGTTTAAATAGTCTCAAGGATATAACTTTAATAAGAATAGGTACATATTATAAATATAGATACATGATATCTTTCATACACTCATATGGACAAAAATTCCGAACAGGAAATTAGAGCAACAGCTCCTGTCAGGAAATCAAAATGGTAGATATCCTTCTTCCTTTAAATTTTCTCCTTGAATAATTTATTTGCGACTATCAAATTTGTTCATACATTTCAAAGAAAAAACAACCAAGTTTAAAAAATCATAGCATAGTAACTGACTCATTTTTCATACAACCTGGAAAATAATTCTATTTTCTATTTTAAGGACATGCGTTTTTATCCTGTCAAAAGAAGTTATGTACGTATGTACAAATATAACAAAAATTATAATATGGGTTACATGTTTTGAGAAACTTTCGCTTTGTTCGTCCTTTTTCCATTAACATTTTGATATATTTTATAGGTACATAATTTAGAATGTACATACATGTACATTTACATATATGCAATTGTCCTTTTGGCACTTTCAAAATCAATAGTTATTAAGTTTGCGGTTTGGTGCCTATACGGGTGAATTTTTTTTCTCCGATGATGAATTGTTCCCTTTTTTTTGTTTATCCTGGAAATTCTTTGCAGAAATATATATTTAACATAACATGTACAAATCGTTTCTATACAAAAAAAATAAAACTCCTTAAAAAGCACATACCTACATAATACTCGTGTAGATACATTTATAAAAGAGTTGAATACTGGCTGACACATGCTCAGTTGGAGTTTTAATTTTGCTCCAAAAACATACGCTAGAGTAAGCTTTTATTAGCTCCATCCATGAGACCATAACCAAAAAGGTGACAGAGTGCGTTGGTTAGAGTTGTTATTCTAGGCATGAAAGTAGTAGGAAAACATAAATTGTACTAAGATTTAAGAAAGTATGCAGGAATCGTCTGGACTAAAATCGGATTTAATTAATTAACTCGGTCTGCGCTGACAAATAAATTCCAGTTGTACAATTTCGAAATGTTCCTATCATTTGAGTAAATATGGGTATTTTTGGGGAAAAAACCTGATGAGGGATTGATATAATTGTCGATTAAATTACTATACGAATCACTTAATCAAGCTAAGCTATCGGAATTCGAGATTCTTTTTAGGAATGTTCGTATTTATTTCAGCGCTTTCCACCGCCTTAAATGTGGTAAAAATAAAAAATCTATGAGTAAAATTTCATTGACATTGGTAAACATTAACACGTGTCGTGACATCGAGCAGTTGCAGTTTCTCATACTTTTCCTATACTAATTTGCATGGGAATTTTAAACTTATTGCGTTTTATTTTTGTTTCTGATTTTAGATAGCTGCTGTAAGCTATCTTAAATTAATTTGTTTTTAGGTTTTTATTTTAAACCTTTAAAAATAACCTAACAGAAATAAATTTAAAAAAATTAGTAAAATTTTTAAACTTGAAAAATTAGCAAATATTTTAAACTGAATTTTGTAACTATGTAATAAGCTATAAGCGAAGTTTTTTCAAGGAATCATTATTTAACAAAATTATAACAAAATAGAATATCTCATGTGAATAGTAGCCCAGTCAATAATTACAAAAAAAAAAGGTTAAGATCGCAAAGCGCGCTGTAGTTCTGCAATTTCGATATGTTGTTGGAGCATGTGAAAGTAGTCTGTAGCTAAGTTTGCAACTTCGAAAAACCTGTGCCTGCTGCAGGAAGAACAACAGCAACAGGGAAGAAAACGCTAAAATCACACAATTTATACGACATTTTCCATTATAACTTTGGAAATATGCAACTTAGAAAAAAAAAACATCGACTATAAACTTGATTGCTATAAAATTTTCTACAAGACTACATTAGTTTTAAATTCATGCATGTTATATTTGTGTTGCTATCTAACCATCAATTTAAAAAAAAAAATCTGAAAAACTAAGTTATTTTGAAGCACTCAAAAATTAGGTCAAAAATTGTACAATTCTGGTTAAAATTTGGAATCAAATAGTCTAGAGTATGACTAAAAAAATAGTCAAATAGTTTTGACAAGAAACATGATGTTAGCTAAATGCAACAAGCAATGTTTGCATCATTGCTGTGGCCAAAGTTGGATACTTAAGTTGGCACAGATTTTTGTACACGGACTCTTCACTATTTACTATCTTAAAGTAAAGTTAAAATATTTACATCTTTTTTTTTATGAAACCTTGGAAATTTTGCACTGTATAAATAAAAAATTATTTCATGAAGCATTTTCGGGAATTTCAAACCGCTACCAAAGTTACAAATTAAAAATAAATATTATAACGATATTTTATGATAGTTAAATGTTAAAAATACAATTTTATACAAAAAAAAAATGATGAGCCCGTTTTCAAGATATTGAATAATAAAAATATTTACCATAGATACCTTTAATAATAAACACACATCTTTATATTAAAATTCTTGGATCCGTTTTTGAGGAAAATAAGTTTTTTCTTAACGGTTTTTCAACATTTGTATGGAAGCTACCGTTAATTTTAATTTAAAAACATGATTTTTTCAAGTGTTCTACAAAATAATAAAAAATTATTTTACACCTAGTTTTAAAAATATTGACCAGTTCGTTTTCAAAATATAAATAATATAAAATATAAAATAATATAAAAATATAAAATATAAAAAAAAATTGATTATTTTTTTTTAATTTTGGTTAACAATAATGTTTGTACTTTTTAGAAGATTTACCATAAAAAAATGAAAAATTTCAACTCAACTGTTTTCGAGGAAATAAAAAAACAAAAAAATGGCTATAGTATTTACTGGAGGTACCAAAAATATCCAATTTTTGAAAATAAAAAAATTATTAATAAGTAGCATTTTTAATTTTTTAGCCGTTTTTGAGAAAATTATTATTCTTCGTTTTGGCGAAAAAAATTGTATTGCATGTACCGTTATTTTTGGGCCTTTAACAAAAATAATAAAAAACCTGTGGACATATTAGTCAAAAAACACTATGTACTAAGTTTGAAGAAAATCTCTCCAGACAGACAGAATTGCAAGACCCACTTTTTTCCCGTTCTCTATAATCGTTATGTTAAGGAAAATTAATATCTCGAGTTCGATTTTTTTTACGAATCCAAAAACTTGCCATACACATAGTTCCTATTATATCCCCTGAAAAAAAAACTCAATGGCAACACTTAAGCACATTCATGCTGATTCGCAGCAACGAAACAAACATAATTTACGAAAAAGCTTTTAAGAGTCTGGCATGCGGTGTTTTTCGCATTGTAGTCTCAGCCTCAACAGAATTGGCATTTCAGTATCTCCCCTTGATTCCCGTCCCGCAATGCTTAAAAACTACGCCGTCGCCGGATAAAAAGTTGGTAAGCCAGAAAGAGATGAAAGATTTTTTTTTTATAAATCTCCCATCAGCAATGTCTCAACTCCCAAACCATCACTGCCCTCACTTATAACCTCTTCCCCGATTAAAGACTAAAGAGACGCTTGATTTTCTCGTATTGTTTTTTGCAATTTATTTAATTTATTTACCAACCCCTCAACCCTAATAGAGAGGTTTCCCAACAAGCCTTATACCTACATCAACATCAACATAGTGTCGCTCCTGTCACAGAGTTTAAAACAGAGAAGAGACTGAAAAAAGGTCACAAACCTTTTGGTCTGAGAGGATGTTGCTTTGAAACGTTTTTTTTTTACGAACGTTTACGCCTTTTAGGCAGCCGCGGTGTGAAAAGTGAGAAAAAAATATTTAAGTGAATTGAATTATTTTTTAATCAAAATAACTGTTGTAACATGGGTCCCGTGTCGTCCGTTCGCACAGTTTCCGTATTTTTTTTTTTTTTTTACCAACTGATAACGACCGGGGCTTGAAAAATCAAACAAAAGAACAGTCAATTGTTGAAAGCTCTTTTGAATAACGTAATACAATCCCAATCACAGAAGGCCGTTGTCGTGGTGGTTTGGCGAATTCCTTTGATAGGATCAATAGGGTGGCTTGATGATTGACGGAAGAGGTGGAGGTGGTAGCAAAAAAGCGCGCCATGTCATTTTGCTAAAAAGAAAAGAATGAACGAAGATTTGAGATGGAAGAAATCGAAGTGGGGGTTGGAGTCGACGAGATGAACGGATTTTATGGAGTTTTTCCACTATAATAGAAAAACACAGAAGGTGAAATCAATAATGCAGAATCAAAATTCACATTGAATTTGTTTTTTTTTTTTCTGTTGACTCTTTTTGCTTTATTTTCTGGGTTAAATTAAGGGAGGAATAGGTAAAAAGTTTTGATTTTAGTTTTACTTTTAACATGTTGTTGAAAGTTTGAAAGAGGGCGCCATTATGAAATACCATGCCAGGGTTGGATGGCGAGGGAAAAGATGAAGATGGTAGGTAACTCGTTTTGTTGTTTTCGATTGCTATTAAATTTAGCACCCCGTCTACCCGATATTCTTTCTTATGGCCTTGCTGGAGAATTTTTAATTTATTATGGAAAATGTACGGGTTTATGTTTGTTTGAGCTATTAAAACGCGACACATCCCCTTTAATGTGGCAAAGGAGGGTGGGGGGAGCATAAAATACTTTGAAGTTAATATGGATTTTTCCCAACACGTTGAAATGGACTATATTTTATTTAAGTATGATAGAGAATTAAAGGTAGTTGAAGGGAAGGCATGACTTGCAAATAAGGGTTACTGTCCTTTTGGGGTGGGTATGGTACAAAAATGTAGTTTATTAAAGCTATAGTTTTGCTTAAACTATTAGGCTAACTTTTCCAACTAAAAATATTAGCAGCAAAATCAATTATTTTGTATTTATTTAAAAAAGTGAAACAATGACAAACGATCAGTAGCAGTGTAAACCCTAAATTACCGTAGGCCAATAGTGGAAGTCGATAGAAAGATGGAGAAAATGAATAGACTTCTGTTGTAATCCAGGAGACCCCTCTGTCTAACACCACTTCCACCACCCTTTTGCTGTTGCAAAAGCTGTGGTTAAAGTTTGCTGCTTATGCTGCGATTCATGTATAGGATGTACTCCTATTTCGATTTTTAAAAATCCTTCGTCGACGTTCTTCTGTCTCATTGAACCCAGCACCAGTGGAGGTCAGACCATTCAATAATAATAATAATAATTTATAATAATAATTTTAACTATATGCCTGTAAGACCTCAGGTCTTTTAAATGCAATGCACGGCACTAGTTAGAAGGAATAGAAGGAAAGGAAAGATTTTTGTTGGCACAGTAGATTGAAAATTAGATGTTAATTATCTCATTAAATTCCACGGGTGGCATCCAGTTGAAGTTGGGGAATATAGAAAAGAATGCTACCCAGACTGGGGATCGAACCCACACGTTCAGGTTAGCAGTCAAATACTATATCCACTGTGCCATTGCCACCCGCAATTTTTCGCAATTCGTTGGTGCAGATGGTGAAGAAGCAGTTGGTGGAATATTAAATAAAATAGATCAGTCCGGGTTGGCCGAAGAACAGCAGTAGGTTTCTCAAAATGCCTTATTCTCATACACAAACAAAAATTATCAATTTTCTTTAAATATTTATTATTTTAATCCTTATTTATTTGTTTTTTTTTTTCATACATTTATTTTTCAACACGATCAAAATCGTTGCACCTATAAGGACATTACAAATAATAATTGGCTTCGTTTGGAAATATAATAACAATGCTGCTTATAAAAAAAAACATAGGTTCAGCCATCGTTTGTTTACATTTTTTGATGGCGATTTACACAAGGTGTTTATTATTATTTTTGATTTATTTTCCACTTGATTTACAAACTTTCACATTTTGTTATTTTTTTCAATCGTAATATGGATACCCGTTCATATAAAATAATTTAGTAAAACTAATGTTCTTCGGACACTTTTTTCGTTTTCTCTTATCGGAAATACATTAAACGTCGAAATCGAAAATAATTCTATCGCCTTTTGAAGCTTAAGCGCTTGAGATGCAGGTGGCGTGGAAAGCAACTTACAAGGTGTCAATAAGCTTCTTCTACACATGACTAGGTCGCGCCAACTATCACGTGGTTACATTATCAGAACACCCTCACATAATTTTGTAATAATATTAAACACCCTATGATAATGAAAAAAAAATACAAAATATCTTTCTATAAACAAAATGTAGTGCTCCACACATAGAATCATAATTTCATATCGAATGATGATATACATATCAGCACATTTTGCCGATTAATGCTCAAGCTTGATTAAAAAAGGATTAAAGGAGTTGAAAACATAACGGCTGTTTTGATTATGGATCCAATACAAAACACAACCGTGCTTCCAAACTTATATTCGGTTCAATTTGCATGGGAAATTTCACTATCAATTTGTACCAAATATATTCCGTTTTGTCAGTTTACAATACCGAACAACTTGTTTTATAGGAAATCAAACGATATTATGCATTTGAAAATAGAAAGATATTTTGTATTTGAAAATATAAAACAAACATCATTTTACTTACACTTTTTATATCGTTCATTTTTGTAAACTGCCTTCCGAACTCCCACAGATCAACACCAAACTTTAACGCCCAATTTCGAACTCTGCAAGAAAGATAAAAATAAAAAAGTAGTTACAAAATTTTTGAAATTATGTACATTCTTTTTAAAAATGTAAAGTGAAACTTAAACGTAAGTTTTGCAACATGTTTATGAATATTAAATAAAAAACTGGTATTTTGTCAGGAAAACTCAGCAAATCACCGCTTAAGTTTCCACAAAATACTTTTATAGAAAATTTTGTATTCCATTAGGTAGGTAAGGTCCCATTTCTAACAATCAAACCATATTGCATATTTGTATGTGTGTACATAGTTCCTTTGGCTAAGTGAAAAATTTCCCTCAAAAACATAAGTCTTGTGAACACATCTTTTACAAACACGTATGTATGTATCTATGGTATTGCTGCTTCTAGCTAGTGCCCGGTTAAGGATGTTCAAAACTAAAATTTTACAAAAAGTTTAAAAATGTTCTCCATTTTCTTCAATACCTATCTATTTCTACACTTCTACATTATATATTTATTTTTTGTTGTTGTTGTATTTTTGGTAAAAGTGCTCCTGCTGATTTACAGGATGAATGTGAATGTGGAGTAAAAATATTTCTGAATATCATTCGGGAGCTGTTCATGCGTTTTACACACAATTTACCACCCCATCTCATGCGTATTGTGTGTGTTATGTGTGTTGTGAATATGTGTGTTTATATTCAAGTTACAGGCAGACATTTCAAGCAACACACATCGCGGCACATCCATTCAAGAGGGAGAAAATAATTTAATAATATAATATGTGCATGTTCAGGTATACTATACCTATGTAGTATATATGTACAGTACAGATACACTATGTAAGTAGCTGGTTGATGGTGGAGGGGAGGTGGGTGTTAAGGAGGAGAAGGAAGAATGGTTTAACAAAAGACCCGAAACATCACACACAACTCACTAAACAGCATCAAAATTGTACTTTGGAAAATATTTCACCATAAATCTTCGTTTGCATTCGTGGTTTGGTAGGAGCCAAACAGCAACACCAAAAACAACAACAGCAGCACAGCACATCAGCAATGCCAGGACAAAAACTATAGAAACGACGAGTAGTTCTATTCTCTTGCTGCGACTGCGAGTATCTGCGAATATGGAATATGCATTTAGGATATGTGCAGAATATGTGCAGTGCATACACACATCGTATCCTTTTATATTTTCATATTTCAAACTGCATACATACATACATAAATGAATGTATGAGGCGGATCTTTATGGCAAAAAAACTATTTTTATATTCAAGAAACAATCTTCATTTTGGGGAGAAGTGGGAAGGATACGCCATTGGATTCGTATATCCTTTTCTCCACAGTGTTGAAACTCACAACACAAAATGACACATTGAAATTGAAGATAATGCGATATGTATGTATGTGCGTATACCTTCTATTTTATCTACAAAACAAATTTTGATGTTATGTATTTAAATTTTGTCAAAAAACTGTAACTGTAGTTCGTTTAAGTAAGTATACTGGTTTTAAAAGAAATATTTTTCAATGCATTTACTTGAAAATACAGTTAAAAACAAAAGTCATGAAATAAAAAGATGGAGAAAAATTAAGCGAATACCACTACTATCTATTACCAATTGAAAACTCAGCAAAGATGAAGACTCCCTTAAGGTGACGCCCCATTAGGTGGTAACAGGCTCCTTCCTATAGTAGAAAAGCACTAACTACCCTCATCCGAGCACTTAAGTTGAGTGCAACAAGGTCGCAAGATTCCCTCCCTTTTTACGGGCAGCTATTTAATCGAGCATGACCTGCATGAACGACAAACAAAATGCATGATTTGCTCATACGAATTTGATCTTGCTGATGGAGTTTATACACTTTGAACGCAAATAGTCTAAACCCAATCAATTCATTGAAATTTATTAAATAATGCAGGTGAAAATATATATATTTTTTAAACTGTCCTCCTCAAGGCTGGCACAAATTAAATGAAGCAAATGCACAGAGCAAGTACTCGATATAAAAAGCTGAGCAGGTCCATATGAAAATGCATCGAGGTACCTATTTAAGGATTCTATTCATATCAAAATCAGGGCGCTTATTCCAAAAAGTGAATTTTTTAGCAGGTGGCTCTATTTTATTCATACAAATTCTATTTTCTATTATGAGAATTTTTAACCAAGACAGTTTTATTATTTCAAAATAAGAGCATAATACAAAACAAGCGCACATTTGAATGAATCATATTTTTAATGATTCGTGATTAATGTTTATTCAAAAAATGTTGTAGATGAATGTTTCGATCTTCTTCGTGCATTGACTGATGTAATGCCGTTTTAATGGAAAATTTTGTTCTTCTTATTTTTGTTTTTTTTTTTTTTTTTTCTCCAGGTCACGTACCGATTAATCTCTCAGCAAGACAACAAATAAACCAGTTGCTTTTAGAGTAGATGACCAGTGGTAACACTCTTTTACAAGCCATCATCAGAATTGTCGCCACTGATGTGCTAGCTCCGGCAGGCGCATGCAGCTAAATATGATGTCTACCAGCCAATTTTTTGACCAGAACCAGGGCTGCTGAAAGAGCAGCCAGGATGATATACGGGCAAATAAGATGGTAGAAACGGAAGGAAAAGAGAACACAAGCAAATGGAATGGTCGAGTTTATTGATGGTTTAAGTGGCAAGAAGACGGAGGATATCAAAAGTTCTATTTAAGGGTGAAACAATAAACTGAAGGCTACAAGGCAAGAAGAGAAGCCTACCGAGATAAGCGTCGAAATATGGTATTAAATACTGTCAGTGCTAAGAATTATGTGGAAAAAAAGAATTTTCTAGAATACTAAACGGTGAAGACAGCTAACATCACGCTGCTAGGCAGAACATTCTATTGAACTAAGACAATGATCTGTCTTTGTCCTCCAGAGTTCAGACCTTAATGAAGTACGGTTAACAATTCCAAACATAAGTCGTACAATGCTGCTGTGACGGAGAACCCACCAGCCGAACTATTCAAATCAGCGGAAGATGACTTTGTAGGGAAAATATGGACACTAGGCTGTCCGTTAATTGGCAAAATAACTAGATACGACGGATGTCGTATCTCGACATCCTTGTAAAACTCGTCCACTTGTGCAGGATGACGATTGAGAATTCTCGCTGATCCGTAAAAGTCGTTAAGAACACCATGGAAGGCTTTGCTACCTAGAATTCTCGAATATAACCTCTCCAAATGTCCACAACGCACAGAATTACTCCTTACAACCATAGACATCTGTAAGAGGGAGTGGCCAATGGAGACAGTTGTGCTTCGGGCTCGGTACGACACCACAGGAAGATCGTTAAATCGAACAATCGTTTTACTCTTATGTGATTCTGTACGAAAAAAATGTTTTTCCTTTTCAGGTAAATTTTGTCTATGCGACGACTGGGATGTTAATGGATGTTTTCATGCAGATCTTTCATTTGATTTGACGCAATGACATACATATATTGTCGTCAGAAATCCAAGAAATTTCAGTTTTATTTATACTCAAAAAGAAAATGGAAATTGTCGTTCAAATTTAAATCTCTTTGCTTTTTCCATATTTTATCAATTTCTACCAAAACTATCTTAACTTTTTCAGTAGTAGATGTCTGCTCACCTGGTCTATTTTTCAAACTTCTTGCTAATGCATAGAGTGCATGCATGTACGATGAAGCAATTTTCATGTTTTTCATTGGACAAAGTGTCAAATTCCTTCTACGTCTAGTACAAAATTTTATATTTTATAAATTGTTTTTTTTTTTTTTTTTTTTTTTGTACCAGCTTCAACATTAGCGTATATGGTGTTTTCCACTTCCGGCGCGACATATACAGAGACAGAAACATACAAAAATGTGTCAAATACAAAACGAAAAAATGTATATAAATGCAAAAACAACTCCAAACGTGTGTCTCTACCACCACATCAGGTCAACCTCACTCCCTGCCATTGGCGAATGAGCGAAATATTCAAAAAATAAAAAATCAAAATGAAGAAACAAAAACAAAAAAAAAGTAGAGAAATGAATTTCATTTGCGCGCTTTGTGTATATTTTTATGAGCAATGCAACGGATGTCCTTGCTATACCACTTCTTCTCTGATAAAATATTACAAGGAGCAGCAGGAACAGAAGCTTATTTTTTTATAATTTTGTTTTTTGTTCTATAAATTATTATGAGTTCTTTTTTTATTTTTGTATTTCTGTTTGTGCATCATCATGAAATTACACAAGAGAAAGACCAAAAACAAATGCTACACTGCGCTTTGTCGTGCAAAACAAAATTATAAATTAGGTAACTCAGTTTATATTTAAAAAAATACACAAACATTAAAAAATAACAGTTTTAAACCCCCGACAAGTTGTTGGTAGGTAGTTTGAAATAAAGAAAAAAAGAAAAGATTTATCGTTTCATCGCTTGATCTTTAAGTTAGGGTTAGGCTGAATTTTCTTTTCTTTTTGTGTGTGTTAATGTACAGAAGCTGTTTTCGTCGAGAATTTTAATGGAAATTATTTACAAATTTTTTTCTTTTTCTAGAAACTGTCGAGAAAATAAGTTAAAAAAGTAATTATAAAAAAAAAACACATTTAAAAATGAGTTGGAAAGTAAGTTGACAAGAAGTTGTAACTTTTGTGTGTGTGTTTTTTTTTTCATTGTTAAAAATACAGCAAAAATAAAAAAGAACAAGTGGAAATAATTTGTAAGATAGTAAATAACATCAGCAATATAAATTGAAAGTATGGCCGTAGCCAGCATTAGCCATACTCTAGGGTGTACTCAACTAGCCCAACACATTTCTGAGTGCACCGAAAAAACAGTTGGGACAAAAACATTTTTTTATTTTTTTTGTAAGAAATGACATTAAATATATATGTTTTTAATTGTGAAAACAAAAATCATCGACATTTTTTTATTTTTCCTTTGTATTTTTGTTTTTATTTTTTAATTCTAAAAGATGACAACTGCGGATAGTACAATTATTTAATATTAACACCCTTTAGAATTATTCTAAAGCATCAAAAAATATTCTTTTTAAATTTTAAAAGATGTCAATTAAAAAAAAAAAAACAATTATCGAAGCCATGCCTTAAAATCGCTCTCACTTATCAAAACATAGTTTTGTTTAATTTAAAAAGATGATAATTGCAAAATAAGAAAAATACAAAGGAAAAATAAAAAAAAATAAAAGATTTTGTTTTTTTTTTCAAAATTAAAAACGAAATATTTCTTGGTCAAAAAAAAATAATTTTCAAAAAGAAACCTATCGAAAGCATTTTTCAAATTTAAAAAAATGATGGTTGGTCGACAGTGGTCATCTTCTTCAAAAAAAGATCGAATAATTTTTGGAGCCAAGTTGACACAACTTTACCTTTATCTCAAAGAATTTTAAAAATCGGGCGTTGATTTTTGAACACCAAAAAAGCATACTAAATTCCTATACATAACGCAAATTGGGATATATTCTGTTTTCCCACACAAACAAACAAACATTTATCAAATTTTATAAAAAAATAAAATTAGAGAAAAGTTCGTAAAATTTTTAAAGAGAATTCTGTGATTTATTCGTTCCTTTAGGTAGAATCCATTTATCTTGTTTTACCTATTTTTAAATTAAGGCCGATTTTACTCATTCAAAGTTGAACATAACTTGAGAAGACAAACGACGATAGATTCGTTGTCGCGACGAATGTTTTGAGTTTATTTTCGGAACGCCTTAATATAAAACTGGACAAAACTTCAATTTAATTGACTGAATTGATTTAAAAATAAATTTGAAAATTAGTTTCAACTCTCGAGTTGAGTTCAACTTAAGTTGGTCAACTTGAGAGTTTACCTAAAGTTAAGCAATTATGAACAAAAAATTTTCTAAGTCAGTTTGCTCCATAAATATAGAATTTTTGTTGTTTGTTTTGACAAAAGATCAATACATTTTGTAAATAGTTGTCATTTTCAAATATAAATAAAATGTACGACTAGATCGCACGAACTTGCTTTCATAGCTAACAACTTAAACGTAGCTTAAAAATTACAATGTTTGTTATAGGTCCAATAATTTTATGATTTCGCAAGAAATAAAGTGTTAAAAATAAAATTATATCATCATTATATTAATCCGTGAAAGTAATTTCTACCCGCACCTTTTTGAATGCCTTATTGACAACATTTTTTATTTTTGTTTGCTTTTTTTCAAAGATATGGACTATCGCTCTACGCAAAACTAATTAATTTGTTTATATTTTGCCGTTAAGGCAGTTAAATTATAGTTTAAAAAGTTTTTAGCTGTTACACCCCCTGACCGCACTTGCAAACTAACCCCGCCTCAATCACTTTTCGTTTGCGGAGCGAATTCAATATTCGGTACTTCCAACGTTCCAACAGACTTCAGTAACGAGGGTTGATTGCAGAAGAAGGCACAAAAGTAGCAGCAGAGCAGCAGTGTGCACTTGGATGAGCATATAAATTATTATGTAACTTTAAATTTCTTAATTAAATAGCTGAAGCAACCATCAACAGTTATTTTGCTTGATAAATATGAATTTATAAAAAAAAATCGAAAGCGGTACTCTTAAATCTTAGTTTTTAAATAAAAAATTGTTTGAAAATTAAAAAAAAAATAGAATTTGGCATGCCAGTTTTGATTGCATATTGCATTTATTGAACAAAATAATACTTACAATTTCACTTATAACTAGTTCGAGACGATGATATTATACATTTACTGGCCTAATAGGAATATGGGGACTATAGGGGGCCTAATCTTATAAACATTCTCTTCAATTTAAAGGACTATAAAATATAAGTACCTAAAATTATATATTATTAAATCTAAAATTCGGTTAACTTTATTGTCCTCGGGATATGCCAACTTTGACTATTTGTTGCATAAAATTTGAAGAAAATATTCGCTGACCTGTTTATCAAGATATTGAATTTTCAACAACAAAAGAATAATACAAAAAATCCAAAAAAATATTTTTCGTAAATTGGTACAAAAAAAAACAGTCTGCCACTCCGGTTCGATCGATTATCGATTACTTCCCTATTTTTAATGTTTTAAAAATATAACACCTAAGCCTCTGACCTGGATTGTAAGAGTAAGAGTGACGTTTTTGTACTTTGTATCTTTCTGTGACCAAAGTCTCATCCATATACCGATGAGGTCGAAAAACATGTTGCCAACTCACATCCTATATAATTTCTTAAAACAAATAAACAAAAACTACAATCGCTTATTGCATAAAATTCGCTCACTTTAAAACCCTAAATACATTCCTTATTTCAAACCCTTTAACAAGAATTTCAACAAAAATGCCATCGTAGTTTTAATGATCATTGGGAAGGATGTTATCATAATACCTATAGCTCCAGAATATAGAGAAATCCTTTTTCCTTCCTGCTACTAATCCACATAACAACGTTAAACCTCTTTATTTTCTTAGCACGAGTCTCGCAACAACAATAAGTGTTTAAATATTATAGTTCTTCTTTGCTCTGAGGGAACAATTTTGCAATAACAGCAACAACAAAAAAACACAAGAACTATTTTCATTTCCCTTTGTACGTGTTTTTCTGTCGATTTTGAAGTTTTCTTCTACAAAAACCATCAAGTAGCATCCATAAAAAAAATAAAGTACAATAACAAAAATTACTACATGAGTATCTGAAGTCTTTATGAAAAAAGCATTCAAATTGCCAATTTCGGTACTAGATATGTATATATATTTTACTTTAAAAAGGATGTTGCACTTTGTGCATGAAAATGTGTGTTAACAAAATATCCTTTTATCAAATATACATTTTTACGCAAAATGTACATATACTATACCCATAGAGAAAAAGAGTGAATCGTATGGATTACTGGCAACGCGGCAGGGTGTGACGCGGAACACTGCACATCATGCTCCTTTACACTCGATCGATGCTGGTTTTCGCATGCTGATGCTGATGGCAATAAAATATCCTTTTTCTTCAGTTATTTCTTAGAGTGCCCTGGTCTGGTTACACTCTGCCACCATCACCGCACTGTAAGCGCCTTTACGATGCTTCGCCATCCGAAAGATTCTTGTGTTTTGAAAGAAAACTGTAAAGCAATCCTTTTTTTGGTGTGTGCTTCTTGTCTCTACAGTTTGGGCCTTGTCTTGGTGGGCCAGGATAAGACGAGAATCTTTTGAGCACATATTATATTCCTACTCTACAAATGGAAAACCCAAGGTATTTTTCTTTTATTTGAAAAAGGACGAAAAATACTAGGGAACCGTATACATATTATTCGTACATATTTACAGTTCTTAAGATAAAAAAAAATAAGAAAGAAAGATGAAACCAAAACCAAAAGGATATTAGTTGAAATATTACATTTCAGATAGAAAAATGCATTCATATGAATGAAAATTCTAGAAGACGGGCACAAGCACGAGGGTATTATAGGTCTGGGTGGCGTGGAAACGACATTAAAAATATCAAGAAGGATATGCGATTTTCTCTGTGTGATAAGAGAGAATCCTGACAGAAATGTGTAATTTATGTTTGTGAAAACTCTTTTGCTGCTTCTGCACGCTCAGTTATTATGTAAACATAGAGAAAAAGTTTGTCCTTGGTTTTTTTTTTGATTGCTATGTTAGTGCTGATGTGGTTTCTTTTTCTGAAATTGTATTTGTTGTTGTTATTGTGTAAGGAGCCCAAATTCTTCTTTTAACTAAACCGCACAAACTATAATTCATTTAACCTATGGACAGTTTATTAAAAAAAGTGCAACGAAATTGGTTCCTTCTTCTTAAAAATGCACTCAAGGTTCAATGAAGGCCCCTATTAAATTGTAAGCTTCTGAAATTCTGAGATGACTCTGTCTGTTATCTAAAAGAACTTTTAGTTTTTGAAAGAAAAATCCGTATCCACTAAATATCAAGATTTTGCAAAAATACATTCTATAACGATAAAATGGACAGGACTGGATCACACAAACATATATATCATTAAAAAAAAGTTTTAAGAATAATTAAAAATAAATTATTACTATAATTTACTATAAATTTGTTATTTTAATGGCTGAAAAAGATAGAGCTCACAATAAAGTATACCATCTGATTTGTTTGATAAATATGAATTAATGAAAAAAATCAAAAATAACATTTTTTGCCCATTTTCAAAAATAAAATGTGGTATGCCAACTTTTAGTATTTAATAAATACAAATTAAAACAAAAGAAAAATTGCAATATTTTTTTAAAAATATAAAAATATATTTTCGAAAAGTGGTATATGCAAAATTGTTTGAATTGTGAAAAAGCTCTTATTTAAAAATTTTAGTTGAAATCTGTTCAGCCGTTAACGATAAATTTGAAAACCAAAAAATCTATTCTATGACAGGTACCGTTAATAACCGCCATTGGTAAATTTTTTTTATTAATATATTGAATATTGGTTTTTCAAAATTTGTATGGAAAGTACCTTACTTTACTTATTTTTACACAGTCCGAAAGGGACTACGGCCTCAACAAGCTCCTCCAAGCCAGCCAGAAAGGTACCGTTATTTTTGAATTTAGTACTATTCTACAAAATAATAAAAAAATATATTACACCTAGTTCTAAAAATATTGATCAAGTCGTTTTCAAAATATTTAGTTTTCAAAAAAAAAAAATTCTTTTGGTTCACAATAATGTTTTCAGAACTGTTTTTGGGGAAACTTCAAAACAAAAAAATGGTTGTACTGTAGGTTCCTCACTAAGAAATCACCTAAAAATAGCCCAGAGCTCTTAATTTTGTGGACATGTCATTTCTGTCATGAAATATATGTGCGCAATTAAGGCTGTCGGAGTCGTACCGCGGTGGGCGGGATAGCGGTTGCTCTAGATTTATAATTTTTATGGTTGGTAATGAGATAAGAAA
Organism: Melangyna quadrimaculata; assembly: GCA_949320155.1. Lineage (NCBI taxonomy): Eukaryota > Metazoa > Arthropoda > Insecta > Diptera > Syrphidae > Melangyna > Melangyna quadrimaculata. The sequence goes on along the minus strand of OX439483.1, from coordinate 131,793,049 downwards.
AATATCGGTCTCGGTCTCACATGACGAGTCCGAGACGAGACGAGACTGCCTTTTAAGCATTCGATACGAGACCGAGACGAGACAGTTAAATATTTATTTTCTTCTGCACATTATGCAAACTATAATCGAAAATATTTCGTCCAATAATCAACAGGTTGTCCGGAAATCGTATTTTTGGGAGACGAGACTTAATTAGGTATACGAGACACACACGAGACCGAGACGAGACTGAACATTTTCGATTTTAACAAGACCGAAACGAGACTTACAAAAGTCTCGCCGAGTCTCGGCTCGTGGCCAGCCCTAAATTTTTGTGTCAATTTAAAGAGAAGACATTGCTTAATTTCATCCAATCAAACCGAACGAACCCCTTTGTAACCTAACGCTTAAGAATTAATGTCTCAAGTTCTTTTTTTTTTCGAATTTCAAATTACCTAATTGCAAGTAAAATTTACTGACTGATGGCGAAAACTGGGGGACGGGTTTGAGTGCATCAATAAAAATTACTTAAAGAGATGTTTTAGCTACCGCTTGGGTATCAAAGCCATTTAAGCATGTAAAACAAACAGTTTTCTCTCAAAGCTCTACTTCAAAGAGAGCTTAAAAAATGATAGGCGAAAGATCTATACAACGGAAACAATAACATCTCTCGAACACCGCCGTAATGTTTCGTGTTTTTCTCTATTTAATCGTTATTATAATAATCAGTGTTGTAGTGAAATAGCCAGTTGCATTCCTCCCCTTAAAAAATTCAACCGTAATACTTCCGCTTCTAGGAATGCCCATCAGTTCACCCTCGAGCCCAACTTCGGACGTACTGTAATGTACAGGGTTTCTTTCTTCAGTCGCACCACACGAATGTGGAATGCTTTACCCGACTCGACTTTCCCCTCCCATTTCGATGTGCAAACGTTCAAAAAAATTAGGTAGGTAGGATTGAACTTGCATGGGTCTAGTGGGATTTTTAATTCTACGATATCTTGACTCTTGAGTTAAATTTTCCTTGAATGCAACAATGAAAGTGATGTTAGTTAGTGTGCAAGAAATAACTTAGCACGGTTGTGATGGATGTTATTTTGGGATTATTTGAAGAATGTTTGTGGTTAAAATGCAAATGGCAGCACATATTTGTTTGCGCAAGAACAGATTACATGAAAAAAAAAAATGAAAAATAAACCAATAATTGTGCAAAAAAAAAAAGAAATAACAACTTTAACAGCAGACATTGATTTGATAATGGAATTGGTTATGAAAAATAAGTTAATAAATTCCATAATGTATTATGTATAGTGGTCCCAAACGTTGAACTTAGGTTTAAACGGCAGAATGATCTCGGTTAATTTAAACTAAATATTGAACTCAGTTCAAGGTTTAAACGAAACTGTGAAACCGAATAAATTGTAAATCTGAAGTTTAAACCAAAAGTGGAGTTTAAACTTGCACTGTGAAACTGGGGGTAAAACAATTTAAAATCAAATACGATTGCGTTATTTCAGTGTAGGAACATCGTTCTTACCAGGGTCCTCTAGTCTAGACCCACTCAATTCCTACATTTTGTTTATAATTCCGCACCAATATTTTGAACTTAATAGATATAACCTCCTACTTTTAAACCACACCAACATTGAAAACTTTTGGCTTATCCAATCAAATAATCCCCACAACCTTAGACCAACAAATAAATGTCTTAAAAATAATTAACTACATTAGCTTTCATTGAGTCTTGTGTTCAATTAATTCAAAGAAACCTTCAAAATGCATCTAAAACAAAATCAACAATGATAAATTATGCACAGTCTTCGCTTGTGCTTTTTTCTTAAAGTGGCTTCTGTCTTTAAAAAACATAAAAATAAACAATCGTAATATGCTTACTTGAAAGCTGCTTTATTCGCTTTAGCAATCCAAGTCAGTCGCATGTATGTACCTATCTATCAAAATTTCTAAATGATTGACACAACTATATTTTGCATTTGCATATCATATGCACACACACGGTCAATATCTTAACCTCATTTTTGTTTTTTTCTTTTTTTTCATATATTATAAGAAGATACTTTCAAGAGAGATTTCCTGAAGTATGTCTCAAGAATACAGATGATCCTTATTTGCCTTCATTTGTCCTTGGTTAAGGGTCTGTGTGCATCAGCATCTTTTACGTGGGAACAAATTGAGTGTGTGCTCATCCTTTGGGCTCAAGTAGGCAACAACGTTCCAACCTCCCTTAACCCTATATCAGACCCTCAAAGCCTCTAATAATGTTCTGTTGTTGTTTGCATTACGTAGTGCACTCATGCTGTCTAATGTCATTATAGGAACTAGACTTAAGGAAAGACTGATTACCTTGGCGCAGGATAAGAGTCGTTTTTTGCTTGATGTTTTGTTTTAAGAGAGGGCCAAGTATTTTCTTTGAAAAGAAAGGGCTTCAAAGAATAGGAAAAAAGGTTGGTACTAATTGTTAGTCCCATCCTTAAGTAGGTCACCGTGTACAAGTGGACACATGGCAAAAAGGACCATCACATTGAGTATCCTCTCATCTTGTTGTAGAAACTAGGGTTTATACCTACATACTTTGTCTTTCATTGTCCAAACTAAGGTTAAAAGATTTTTTTGTTGTGTTGTTTCTCTTTCAAGAGCTTTGTGCAGTAAAAAGTAATCTATCACTATGAGGATTAGAAAAAAATTGATTTTTTTTCTTACGTTCACTATTCAATGATTATATTTATTGTATGTACGTTGTGCAGCATCCTTTTGTGATGCTTGAAATATTCGTCCTTCTTTTAATATACTCGCACTCTTGTATAAGAAAGTGTATATCGTTGAAATAATACGAAAGAATATAGGTACAAAAAAAAACACGAACTTTTAAGTCGACTTTGTTGAAGTGGGATTTATTTAAGTCAAAAACAGCAGCTAATTGAAGCAAAAGTAAAAAAATGAGGGCTTTTAAGGACTTCCCTGATATATAGCGATGAAAGGGATTTGAATATTTTGTATTTTGTTTCAATTTATTGTTAAATATTTTTGTTTGTGATGGAAATTGAATTATTTAAGTTTTGTATAAATATTCCTAAAACATTAAGGTAAGACACACATCTAGCAAACTTTGCAATTTCCCTGGTGTATTCGAGTGTTTTATTGTAGTATGTAAATGTACATGAACCGCTAGCACTGGCACCACAGGGTGCCAACAGAATACTTAAGCGTTTTTCCGCACCTTTTACCACTTGATTTACAAATCAACTACCTGGGACCTGTTTCACCAAACCCTTTTCTCTTTTCAATTTGCAACTTTTCACTTTTACTTTGCAAATTTCGTTTCACCAAACGCAAATATGCAAAGAGGAAATTATTTAAATGAAAAGTTGAAAAGTTTTCCTCTTTGCAAATTACGTTTCACCAAACTCAAATTTGCAAAGTGAAAAATCCTTTTCTGCAAAGTGAAAAGTTTTGTTAGTTTGCAAAGTATTTGTTCCAGCAAACAAATAAACTTTGCAAATTATATTTAGAATTTTGAAAAGCTTTTCAGTAGTATGCAAAGAGAAATTTTCATTTGCAAATAACCATTTTTTTTTTGAAAAGTTGTCGAAAAATAATAATAGATAAAAATGAACCATTTTGAAATTGAGGAAGTTAATGATAGAGACCAAAGAGTAGTAAGAGTTAACTTTGATATTGGAAATAATTTTTCGACAAAAGAGTTTTCAATTAACAAAAACAACCACCGAATTTATTTTGTCCAAAATTGAAATAAAATACATTTCAACAGTCAAAGGAATATATGTTTAAGTCCATTGCAACAACTTTTGTGTACAGCACATGGGTTGGAAATGGAGCCCATAACCGTGTAGTTCGCCGAGTGCCGAATGTAATCATTGATGAATTTTTCCCAAACACCATTTTTGCTGGCCACAAAATTCTTGAGAAATAGCCATAGCCTAATGCAGTAATTTAAGAAGAGATAGTGCTTATACTTTCAGTGAATGATGCGATTAACAGAGATTTAACAGGGCTCATAAAAGAATTAGGTGCATCATTGAAAACAGTTTTGGTATGCGATTTAGGTAGGTACATTTAGTTGTTGTTTGCATTATAAACATTAAATGCTTTATGCTAGACACAGTTTGACAAGACAGGGTGGCTAATACCAACAGGAAAAGCTATGAAAATAGTAGAAGGGAGAAAGTATAACCCACCCTGTCTTGTCAAACTGTTTTTTTTTTCAATGACAAGTGGAAACCTAGCAATAGGAATGTTGAAGGAAAAGTTCATTTGCTTGAACCATCTTCGCATGAAGCGGGTAAAATCGTACAAAAGATCTTTATTTTAGCAATCATGTAAATTCAAAATTCGTTCAACACTTAAACCAAAATTATCTTTTCCGTCTTCTGATTGATTTAATTTATTTGTAAATTCTTTAATTTGCAATGACAATTATACTGTCAATTTTTTTTTAATGCATAATTGACCAAATTGAAACAATTTAAGTTTACTTTGCAAAATACGAATTCAAATGCAAAGTTCTATTGTAAATTGGTGAAACACTTTTACTTTTCACGTTTCAAAAATAGTCTGAAAACTCATAAGTGAAAAGTCTTTTCACTTTGCAAATTTTGTGAAACCCTTTGCACTTTTACTTTGCGGGAAATTATTTGTTTGCAAATTTGCAAAGTGAAAAGTAGTTGGTGAAATGGGCCCCTGGTATCTTGCAGTGTGATAAGTCTTAAGGAATAATACTCCTGGTTTGCCAAATCCTATTGGCACCCAACATCACGGATTTATCTTCAATTAAAATGTTTTCGACTCCCACTGACTACTGAAACTCCTTCAACGAGCCTCAGTAAAGATTTTAACATTATTCCCATCCATAAAGGAGTTAAATGAATGTTTGGACGAGCTGAAGGGCTGATCCTTGCCTGCTCAGGCCGCCGCGACCGCCGCGCTGCGAACGCCCCTTCAGTTATTTCACGAAGCCTTATAAAGATTGTTACCTATGCGTTTTGTAAGTACTTTTTTCATAATACCCTTTTTTTGTACCCAAAGCATTTTTAAACTACGAATTATTTCCTAAGGAGCAATTATTCTCGTCATTATTTGATTTGTTTATTTTTTTTTTTTTTGGAACCAAAAACAACCCTCAATTAGAAATAGTAGATCATTGGATGAAAGCCTCAATTGATAGAAAAGCAAATACAAAAAAAAAAATACTAAAATAAAAGAAGTAAATCCAATCAACTTGCACAAATTCAGTAAATTAATGGTTGGGATCGTTCTCACAAAATCCACCACCATGTTTCTCTATTTCTAAATAATTTATACACACAAATACATTATAAAGAATAGAAAAAATAGTAAAAATGGAAACCTAAATTATTGGACAGAGTTAAATCGGTTTGATGGCCATCTACAGCTTATTCTTTATACTCAAACTGTGATATACGACCCACACGCAAAATAGTTGGCCTACTCATCAATTAACACATTAATCCTCTTTATATACCTTCATTTTCTGTCCCAAGCAGTTGTTGATTAAATTTTTTTTCCCAAGCAGTTGTTGATTAAATTTGAGTAAATACGACCAAACAGAACTTAATTTGAGAAAACACACATGGCTTCAGGTTGCATTCTCTTAAAAAAAGATAAGAGCTTAATAGTTGGACTACTCTCTATGGCATGCAAATAAGTTGGCCTATGACGATTTAAATAGATGTTCAGTTAATCGTTATTAAAAAAATGACATGCACTTATTTTGTTGTTTATTGATCTCTTGTTTTAAGTAAGCCAGCATCAGTTTAGTGTCAATCATGGTGCGTGGTGTTGCCTTCGAAACGGGATTGTCGAGCTACAAAATAGCAAACCAATTTAATTTACCTCACTCATCAATTCGAAACATTATCACAAAGTTCAAAAATAGTGGAAATGTGGAGGTTGGTAAAAAAACGGGACGCCCACCAATTGCGAAACCTCGAGATTGCCGAGTCTTAAAAAAATAATAAAGGAAAATCGACGTCAAATTGCCGCTGAAATAACTGTTCAATGGAGAGAATGAATCCAAAAAAGTGTTTCAGTTGACACTTGTAGGCGGACATTGAAAAAAATTGGATATAAATTTTATAAGGTTTGTTTTAGATTTATTTAAATTAGAGCTATTTTAATTCGTTAAAACTTAGGCCAAAGAAAAACCACTTTTAACACCTAAACAAAAGAAAAGGCGCCTAGAGTGGGCCAAGCAACGTAAGAACTGGATTTTAAGTCAATGGCAGTCCGTTATTTGGATTGATGAGTCGAGTTTTGAAGTTCGTGTGGGTGACGAACGAAAGCGTGTCATAAGAATATCCAAAGAGGCCTTTCACCAAGACTGCCTTAAAAAAACAGTCAAGTTTCTAGCGTCTCTAATGATATGGGGATGCATGTCTGGGCGAGGTTTGGGCAATTTACAACTGTCAATGCTACCAAGTACCGGGATATTCTGGAAAATGAGCTACTCCCATCAATACCACGCCTTCAAACTAGCGATGCAGATTTCATTTTCCAACAGGATGGTGCTTCCTGCCATACAGCAAGGTCTACAATGGCGTGGTTATCTGCTGAAGCAATTCCTTTACTGGAATGGCCTTCCAGCAGCCCTGACCTTTCGCCAATTGAAACTGTCTGGCATAAAATGAAGCAAAACCTCCGAAAATAACCATGTCGGGCTCTTGAAGACCTTAAAGCTAAAATCATAATTTTTTGGGAATCTTTTGGTACCGAAGAATGTCAAAAATTAGTTGACACAATACCACGACGCATAAAAGCAGTTATCAAGGCCAGAGGCAACGTAACACCATGGTAAAATAAAAATTAAGACGCGTAGGCCAACTATTTTGCGTTTAAAAAATGTATCAATCGTTATTTTATATTTTAAGACTGCTCTATATGGTTATTTAATTGAAGTCATTTTGTTTTTGTTACTTATTTCTATCTAAAATAAATATATCTAAAGAAAAATACCAAAATATTGAGTTTATTGCCGATGGAATTTAAGAACCAGCAGATTTTTGTTTTTTATCATAGGTAGTCCAACTATTTTGCATTTGGGCTCGTAGTCTACTAGTATATACTGGGCATATGAGTATAGATTAGATATGTAGTAACGCTTTGGCATTTTGTTAAGGAACATTTGCGAATATACATATGTACATGCAGATGCTTTCATTTATAAACCTTCATACATGGAGTTCCACATTCAAGAATAAAATTTAAAATACCAAAAAAGAGTTTCTTTACTGGTGAAGGATATATGTAGTTGCAGGACTCTTGGTTTTTATTTTAGGTTTGATAGGTTTTTACACCACAAGGTTCCTCTGTGAGCAAAACCAAAATTAAATACAAAAAAGGGGTTGTTGATCGCTATCTATTAAAAATACCTACTGCACTTCTAGTGCTTAATTTACAGGATTGTGTTGATTAAAAGCAAAAAAATAGATTAACATAGGACAAAATAAACACGAATGTTAAAACGTATGGCTTATGGATGTACCTACTATAATTCTTTTTTTTTTAATACTATTGTAATTCAAAATTTAAGTTACACAAAATTATGTCGGTATGAACAAACTTCTTAAAACCATGAAAGTAAAAAATTCTGTTTTCTTCTTTAATATTTATAAAGTACAGAACGATTTATTCTTACACTGCCTATATTTCTATAGATTAATAAAGACAAAATGAAGAATTTGTGCTAAACGATCACAAAAATTATTAAAAATTCAATCAAATAAAATAGTACGTATACGCCCTAGTGACCACTTCTTGTATCAGTTGAAGTGAATATGACTTCTCTCTATATAATTGAAGCAGTTCATAAATACAATCAAATTAAATTGGAGTTCCGATCTGCAACCCACTGTGTGTGGACGTGCGTGCGTGAGTGGTGGAAATACCTACCAAATACCCCCAGTTTATAATAATTAATTACATACAATAATCAAGGGTTCTTCCTTATCAACAAAATAAATTAATTAAATATCCAAGCCCATCATATTTTCAAATAAAATATAAAAAAAATAATAATCTAATCGCCTCTACAAGTCGCGCCGCGAAATACAAAAACAAAAAGCCCACAATTAAATAAGCATCAATCAACATAGTGCAGTGCCAGTGCGAGTGTGTTACCCAAACAAAAACCAACAACAAATAAGTGTACTTGTTGAACGAAGATGTTGATATGCACAAGTAGCAACCACCAAAGCACAGCTTAGTCGCGCCGCGAAATCTAAAAAAAAAATAATAATAGTAATAATAGTCCATAACAGTAGCCAATATTTAACAACAACATAGTGCAAAGTGCTAGTGCCAGTGCAAAAAACAACAAATAAAAGTCTACCCGAGTACGAAGATGATGATGCACAAACAACAAACACCATAGTACAGCGGTAAATTTTCCTATCTCTTCTTCCCACATCACTCACAGTGCTTTGGCTTCGTCATTATTTGCAGTGTATGTATCATCTTATACAATGCTTGCAATTGATTAAGCTAAAGCAAATCAGATTGATTTTGGGTATCCAGGGGCGGATCAGTACATTGCTATTTAGGCATAACACTAGTAGGATGTTACTGTGAAGTTTTTTTGGGGCCCAAACTTAATATCAGCATAGATAAATGTCTGATTTGGTTTTTTGTGTCTGTTAATTAGTAATGATTGGTGAATTTAGGGTTGACTACAGCAACATTCGGGGACTTAGGCAGAATTTTTGTGCCGCATATGTATATGTCCATACTCCAAAAAACAGGCCAGCTGTTTTGGCACTAGGGAAAACACCGATCACTCGGAATTCAGCCTGCATGGTTATAGCTTAGTACCATTATTCTTCTCACATCATTGTCTCGCCGTGTATATTCCCAATGACGTTGCTTATACTATCAGCTTCAAACACAATATTATTCATGTTTGAATACAAACTTTTATTTCATATGGTTTAAATTCACCGTCCAAATGCGCATCATCCATACTTGTTTTGTTTATCGTAGTCCTAGTTTGGATAGTAATTCGACTTCTAACGAGTTCGATGCTCTATCTGACTCCATCCAGAGGATTATTTCCCATTTTCCACACAGTGAAATCGTTGTTACGGGCAATTTCAATGTACATAATTCTTCGTGGCTACGCTATTCGGGCCAGACAACACCCGAAGGAAGGTATGCCGAAATTTTTGCTGAGTTAAACAACCTAACTCAGCTTGTTGACGAGCAAAAAACATACGAAATACCACCTGTTGCTTGGTTCCAACGCTCGTCTTCAATGATACTCCTTTAGTCAGCTCACAAGATAAAAACAATTTGCTTGCAGCACAGTCTGTTGTTAATTCGACGCTGCCAGAAAGTGTTGTGACTCCTCCTGTACTTGAGAGCGCAAATGGTTTTATTTTACATATCTTCTTTCGCACTCGTGCAAATGCTAGAGTTCTAAAAGATCTCGACATTCACAAATCCGCTGGCCCGGATAGTATCCCTCCCATTATTCTGAAGAGGTGTTCTTCAACGCTGGCAAAACCACTGCGTAAGCTTTTCCATCTGTCCTACTCTACTGGTCTCTTTCCGAGTGGATGGAAAACAGCGTGTCTTCTTCCCCCTCTAACTATCGACCAATTGCGCTTACATCCCTTCTTTCCAAGGTCATGGAAACGCTAGTTAATTTTAAGCTCAAGAAATATCTCGAAGAACGAAAGCTTCTTAATGACCGGCAGTACGGCTTTCGTAAAAATAGGTCTACTGGTGATCTGATGGTATATCTCATCGAACAGTGACACAAATCTTAACATAGCGCTTGATATTTGGCATCAAGCTCTCTTATCGAAAATGCGTGCATTTGGTTTCGATGTATCTTTTCTTCGTTGGATTAGAAATTACCTTTCGGACTGATCAATACAAGTTGTATTGAACGGTTTTAAGTCTGATATCTACAAAATAAATGCTGGTGTGCTTCAGGGCTCCGACCCTCTTTCCTATATTCATCAACGATCTTTTATTTGAAACTTCTAATCTATTAAACTGTCTAATCTATTAAACTGACGCAGTACCCTCAGCCTTTCATATTTGTTTCTAGATTCACATCCCTGTCCTTCGGATGTGGAACTTCAACGACAGCGTATGATAAGCTCATTAAATTCTGATCTTGACAGTATTGCCCAATGGGGAAACAAAAACCGTGTAGAATATAATGCTTCAAAAACTCAATGCTGTCTCCTGTCGTTAAAGCGAAACCCACCCCCTATGCTGCTATCCATGAGTGGCTCTTACATAGAGGAAACCGTACAGCTTTCAGTCCTCGGTATGTGTTTCACAGATCACATTTTGTGGAACGACCACATATTTGAAATCGACAAAAATCCTGCTAAGTGTTTAGGTTTTCTCCGTCGATGCAAGAAATTTGTCTCCCCTTCTGATCCGGCTGTGATCTATAAAGCCTTTTTGACCAAAACTAAAGCACAGCTCCCATATTTGGGCTGGTGCTCCAATAACCCACTTAAGTCTATTGGATAGAATACAAAAGAGAGCTCTAAAAATGACAAGTGAAAGGACTATAACGGAAACATTTACATCTCTTGAGCACCGTCGAAATGTTTCATGTCTTTCGTTATTTTACCGATATTTTTACAATCAGAGTTCTAGTGAAATAGCCAGTTGCATTCCTCCCCCTAAACAATTCAACCGTAATAATCGTGCTTCTAGGAATGCCCATCAGGTTACCCTTGAGCCCAACTTTAGACGTACCGTTAAGTACAGAGATTCTTTCTTTAGTCGCACTACACGAATGTGAAATGCTCTTCCCAGCTCAAGTCCACCACCCCCCCCCCCCCCAATGTGATCCACAGACATTCAAAACCAATGTGTATCGGTATCTCCTTTCAAATCCCCTCCAACCTACCTAATCACTCGTGCTGTGTACGTCATTTTAAGGGTAGTCACAACCCATTTAGCGCGTGCTAAATATAAAAAAGAAAAAGATAAACTTATGGTCAATTTTCAAAAGATAATTTTCAAAAATGGATTGAATCACCAACACAAAGATGACAAGTGTTGTTCTTCAGGTTTAATGATAACTTCATTAACACAGAATTCAAAAAATCATCACAGCTATAGAGAGGAAGTGACATTGGACTGAGATTCCTTTGCCCACGTCCGCCACGCCAGACACAAGTTATTTTATCATAGCTAAGATTTTTTCTGTAAGCATAAACTATGTTAGATAAGAACAAATGGATGCTTAGAATATTGCATCCAAATGTTGAACCTGACGTTATTTTAAAAAAGCGCAGTTTTTGTTTGTTTCAGGGGATGTTGGCAATAAAGTCATTTGGCATTTGCCAGACATCTAAAGTAGAGTCTAATGTCAGCTCTACACCTTTAAGATATTAAAATAATAGTGCCATTTACGTAATAGTATTAAAGCTTACTTTTATATGTTCCTAACGTCACCTAAATAGTCTATAAAAGATAGGATCGGACCAGGGACAAATTAATTCATGAAATTTTATTTATGGCATAAACGCAGAATTTTATCCTCAACAAAATATCCAAAGTCCCCCAAAATCCCCGCATTGGCTTTTTGTAAAGGCGCATTTTAAGAGGTGGAGAAGGGAGGGAGGTTGGGGTTTGTCAAGCTGAAAAATTTGTTGTAATACAATCTAATCATATGACACATGTTTTTAGGGTGCTTCTCAACGCTGATTCTAAAGAGACCAAAACTGAAAAGATACATGTATCCTGTGGAAAGTGAATGTCATTTTTATGGAATGATCCCTTTATTTAAAGTACAACAAGTAATATATTGCACAAAACCATTTTTAAATAATGGGATTTTAATGAAATTTGGTATAATTGTTCCATTTGGCATGTTTACTAAGAATCAAAAGAGTCCCCAAAAATATCTGTGGTGAAAGGGTGTTTTTTTGAGGGAGAGATGTTAGTGCGCACATTATTACCATAACATCTCTGAACAAGTTTTGACACTGATAAAAATTGCTAAAAATATTAAATATGTCATGGTTCCCAAGTATCAAAAGAGTCCATTAAAATAACTTGAGCCAAAGAGTTTTTTTAGAGAGTTTGACCTGCCATATACGGAGCAGAATGTTAGGTCTTACGAAAAATTGTATTTTGTGTAATCGAGATAGTACATATGACATATGATATATGATTTAGAGGTATTTTTTAACGCCGAATCCAATAAAAGAAAAACCAATATGATACAAGCACCCTAAAAAAAGTTACATTAATTTCGAAACTGAAATTACTGTTTTTTCCGTTAAGCAGGTCAACCATTACACCCCCAAAAAACACACTTGGACCTTAAATATTTGTACAGACTCTTTTGATCCTTGGGTGCCAATATAAATTTAATATTTTAGCAAAGTTCATAAGTGTCAGAATTTGTTCATGGATGTTATGGTAATAATCACTCACTTGCATCTCTACGTCAAAAAAAACACCCTTTAACCACAGATATTTTTGGGGACTCTTTTGATTCTTGGTAAGCATGCCAAATGAAATATTTATACTAAATTTCATTAATATCCCATTATTTTAAAATGGTTTTGGGTAATATATTACTTGTTGTACTTTAAAAAAAAAGTGATCATTCCATAAAAAATGACATTAACTTTCCACAGGATACATGTATCTTTTCAGTTTTGGTCTCTTTAGAATCAGCATGGAAAAGCACCCTTAAAACATATGTTATATGATTAGATTATATTATAACAAATTTTTCAGCTTGACAAACTCCCGCCTCCCTCCCCTCTCCACCTCTTAAAATGCGTCTATACAAAAAGTCAATTCAGGGATTTTGGAGGACTTTGGATATGTTGTTAAGGATAAAATTCTGCGTCGATACCAGCAATAAAATTTCATGAATTAATTTGTCCCTGGTTGCCCATAATAAATTTCCTATCTTTCCTAGACTATAACACATTCACAATAATAGTGCTTTAACATTAGTTTTCTGCTAATTTATTATTTTTCAGGCGTCTGGCTGATGAATAAGCCCTAATACTCATGTCTGGCTAATGAAGAAAAATTTGTAAATAGCTGGGAAAGAACATACAAAAGTTTTTGTTAGTACTATAACGTAACTGGCACAATTAATTTACTGAATGTGATATTTTGCACAGCAATAAAATGGCGGAACGTTATTTCGCGAAAGAAATAATCTTGACCAAATCATAAACAATTTAAGAAAAAAATCTAATCTAAATGAATTGTTGACAGAAAAGAGAAAAAATAATGAATAAAAAAGAAAACGTAAATTTTCCAATTCAAAATTGCGAATTCAAAACAAATATTGAATGACTTAAGAGAGATAAAGAAATATCCGATGAATGTTGCCAAGCAATGATGACCCAACTTAAAGGTTTCTTGCCGACGTTAGGCCTCGCTGTGTTGAATGAAGTTAAGTACTGGGAGACCGAACTTCGCTCGGCTTTTGCGGCAGATTTATACATTTATTTTTTCTAACCTATGCGTTAAGACCCAAACATAAAAATCATTTGCATTCATTTACATAAATAAATTAAAATTTTTATGTTGGAGCTCTGATAAGCTAGCGATTTGAAACGCGAGGAAATCGAAGCTTGAGTCGCATTTCTTATATAGCGAAGCTTTGATAACCACTCTAACTTATATACATATACAAAATTATTTTTGTTTTTTCTATATGGGATTTCATCATTAGATTTCTAAGCATTACTATTGCAAATTGAATCGTTTATTTCCGCTTTTATGCAGAGCATGTAGGCCTCATAGGCATTTTTAACGCAAGTAAATTGATGACTCTTAAACGCAGTTTTTATGTATTGTCTAAAGACCAAAAAAGTTAAAAGAAATATATAGTTATAAGAAATATATACGAAAACTGTAAATAAATAAAATGTATAAATAAAACTTTAAAACGAAATTTAAAAAAAAACAATACAAAATACATACATATGTGAACAAAAGAGTCAAACATTAGAAAAAATAAGTATTTATCCTTTGATTCAATCTATACATTTTTAAAAATGTAAAATGCAATATTTTCTTACTAACGTAGAAATAGCGAAATGCGAAACTCTAAATCACAAGCAAGGAATTCGGGAATATGACAACAAAAAAGGCAATATGCTCAAAAGACCTCAAAACATTATTTCCGTTATTCGTTTGTTTTTTTTTTTGTCAAAACCTGTAATGCAGTGTTATTAAAACTGTTGTAATTTACATGTAAAAACTTTAATCAAAAGCATAAGAGCCGTTTTCGAGCTACCCGTTCTAGTGAGCTAAACAAAAAAAATGAATTTCCATCTGGGGAATTTATTCACATCAAATTTGAAGAACTCCTTTCACTCGTCTAGGCTCTAACCCAATGTACATCAGGACACATTGACGATGCATAGACCGACGGGCGTCTGGTCGAAAATCACTTGTTTGGACTTCTCCAACATGGTGAAGGTGATGTTATAGTTTTGATTAAAAACTATTTTTTTTGTCACGAAATTAATATTTGAATGGGGTTGTCGTGTGATAAAATATATACATAGCTCTTGCTCTGTCAAATAAACATTGAATGTTTTTAATGAACACCAAACACATAAGCTGGCTTCTGCTGTATTACATTAGGCTAGAATTATAGTTTAAGAAAATAGTAAAATTGGTCGTGTCAATGAGCGGATGATAAAATACTTTCAATTTTTGTTCTTCTCATAGGAAAAAAGTGTGAAAATTTCATTAAATTCCTTTGAGCCAATTACGAAAAACAATGAAGTGGAAAAGTGGATGTGGACCTGGAAGTAGGCGGATGTTACTCAAAATACTTTAAAAATGTTTTGATTGCTTATTACAAAAAAAAACTCAACATTTTATCAGGGTTCCGGGAAACCGAAAAATTATTAAATTGGCCGTGGCACTGGGCGAATATTAGTCCAAGTACTTTCAAATTTTGTTTGCGCATAACAACAAATTGTGAACATTTAATCAAAACCGTTGGAAAAGTTTCCGAGAAATAATAAAGTGTAAAACTTGGGCGTGGCAGTAGGAGGATTTAACTCAAAATATTCTTAGATTTGCGAAAATTTCCCCTTTAATATTAAGTTCTTATTTAAGTATTAAATCAATATTATTTTGATGCATTTTATTATCTATTTTAATTGGATCCTTGCTCATATACACAGACACTGAAAATTGCATTAAAATCGTAAGAGCACTTCCGAGAAACAGAAAAGCGTGAAAAGTGATTGTGGGCGGATATCACTAAAAAAAATTTTTTTCGATTTTATGTCTTGCTCATATAAATAGACTTTGAAAATTTCATCCGAATCGTTTTAGTGGTTTTCAAGAAAACCAGCCATTTTCTTGAATTCCATGAATCAAATAAAAATTAAAAGGGGGCGTGGCAGTGGGCGGATTTTGCTAAAAGTATTTTTTAATTTTTTTTTTTCGTTTATAAGAACCAACTGTGAAAACTTCATCTAAATTGTAGGAGCCGTTTCCGAAAAACCAAAAAAACGGGAAAAGTGGGCGTGGCAGTGGGCGACTATTAACAAAAAAATTCATAATTTTTGTTTTGCATAAAAGAACAGAAAATCGTGAGAGAAGTTTCCGAGAAACAGAAAAGCGTGAAAAGTGGAAGTGGTTGTGGGCGAATATCACTAAAATTATTTTTCCATTTTTTGTCTTGCTCATGCAAAAAGACTCTGAAAATTTCATTAGAATCGTTTTAGTGGTTTTCGAGAAAAACCAGCCATTTCCGTGAATTCCATGAATCAAATTAAAATTAAAAGGGGGCGTGACAGT
This sequence comes from Melangyna quadrimaculata, assembly GCA_949320155.1. Taxonomy (NCBI): domain Eukaryota; kingdom Metazoa; phylum Arthropoda; class Insecta; order Diptera; family Syrphidae; genus Melangyna; species Melangyna quadrimaculata. The sequence continues at coordinate 131,777,245 of OX439483.1, read as the reverse complement.
GCGCAGATTTTACTAAGAAAAAATGAACATTTCATCCAATTCGTAGGAGCCGTATTCGTAAAACCAATCGAACGAGAAAAGTATCTATATACAGGGTGTCCCATTAACAATGGTCCAAACCAAAACTGGTGAAAGGCCAGGCCATAGCCTTTCAGAATTTGGTAACTTTTCTATACCGAATCATAGCGGTTCTCGAGTAACAGCTATTTTTTGAAATTTGAAAAAAATCTAACTTTAAACCAGTTTTTTGCTCACCCTGTCCATAATTGATTTTTATTTTTTACAAATTTTGCAATAAAAAAATGCACTTATAGTTTCACTAACTTTACTGAGTAAAATGTTTTTGATTGGCATCACCATTTGCCTACAAATCATTAGTTAATATTGAACTTTGCCAAAATTAATTTTTGACCTCAATCTTCTGATGAGCCCCCTGAATAAAATTCGTATGGCTGAATACAGGTTTTATATTTCAAAAATTGCCTACTTTGCTGTAGCTTCAGGAAAGGTATTAAACTTGCCAAAGCTATGTTTAAATAGACAGTTATAAGCGTTTGAACCCAATCAAACAGGTTAAAAATCAAACAAAAATAAAACATTTTTGTTCAAATATTTCGATAAAATTAGAATTTCACTTCAAATATAACTCCGAAAGAGCTGAATTTTGGTGGAGATCTTCGTTTTGATGTCTTACGCATTTCTTAAATAAATACCTTAAATTTTGACAAGGACTTTTAATTTTCTGTGGTGAAAGAGTATAAATCCAGTATATTTGACAATTTTTCGAAAACCATCAGGTTTTTTAAAAAGTGTCTTTGGAAAACATGTAGCTTATTAAATTCTACAGAAAAAATATTAACTCCTTTTTTTCGTTGGAGCAAGATATTTTGAGAAAACGGGGACAAAATGTGTTTTTATACTTTGATGTGGTATTTTCCACACCGTTGCATTTGCGCACATTTGTCTCAAAATTTATTGGTCTAACGGAAAAATGTATCCTAATGGTTTTTTTTAGAATGCTATAAGCTACAAGTTTTCCAAAGACACTTCTTAAAAAACCTGATGGTTTTCGAAAATTTTTCAAAAATACTGGATTTTTACGCTTTCACCACAGAAAATAGGAGGTCCTTGTCCAAACTAAAGGTATTTATTTAAGACATCAAAACGAAGATCTCCACCAAAATGCAGTTCTTTCGGAGTTATATCTGAAGTGAAATTCTAATTTGATCGAAATATTTGAACAAAAATGTTCTATTTTTGTTTGATTTTTAACCTGTTTGATTGGGTTCAAACGGTTATAACTATCTATTTAAACATAGCTTTGGCAAGTTTAATACCTTTTTTGAAACTACAGAAAAATAGGCAATTTTTGAAATATAAAACCTGTATTGAGCCGTACGAATTTTATTCAGGGGGCTCATCAGAAGATTGAGGTCAAAAATTAATTTTGGCGAAGTTCAATATTAACTAATGATTTGTAGGCAAATGGCGATGCCAATAAAAAATATTTTACTCAGTAAAGTTAGTAAAACTATAAGTGAATTTTTCAATGCAAAATTTGTAAAAAACAAAAATCAATTATGGTCAGGGTGAGCAAAATACTGGTTCAAAGTTAGATTTTTTTCAAATTTCTAAAAATAGCCGTTACTCGAGAACCGCTGTGATTCGGTATGGAAAAGTTACCAAATTCTGATAGCTCATCACCTGGCCTATCACCAATTTCAGTTTGGACCATTGTTAATGGGACACCCTGTATATAAAAGAGAAATGTCGTCCGTGTGTGCGCGCATAACTCGAGAAGGGATCGTTCGATTTTCACAATTTTAGGTTTGATGAATTCGTATTGACCCAAGGAAGGACAAAGGATACTGTAGAAAAATCCCGAACATTTTTCAGGAAAATTGGAAATCAGGGATCATCCTCTTTTTAATGCATATCTCGAGAACGGTGTCTTCGATTTTTGAATAAAATTATGTTAATTATGTTTCAAACAAAATTATGTTAACCATGATTGGCTGAGTTCTCGCGCGATTTTGGTTGCGAAAAACAAGAATTTCGATCATTTGAATTTCGTCATTCAAAATCAAATCGTCGGGAGTTAATTTATTCAAATCCGTGGATTGCGTGATGGATGAAAACGAAGCCACCAACTATCCCACTGAATTTTTGAATTCTTTGGATGTTCCGGGCTTTTCACCACACAATTTAAAATTGAAAGTCGGGCTCAGTTATAATTTTGCTGCGCAACCTCAATGCACCAAAACTTTGTAATGGAACGCGTTTGATTGTGAAGTGCATCAAATCAAATCTTATATTCAAGCCCCGATTTTGAGGGGAAAATTTAAAGGCGAAGATGTTCTCATTCCATGGATTCCGCTTATTTGGAAAGATTTGCCATTCGTGTTTAAGCGTCTTCAATTTCCAGTGCGTCTCGCTTTTTCTATGACAATTGACAATCAATAAGTCGTAAAGACAATCGCTGGATGTTTGTGGCATCAATCTTGAATTCCCATGTTGCTTACATGGTCAGTTGTATGTGGCATGCTCACGTATCGGCAAACCTACCGCTTTGTACATGTACGCGCCTAAAAATAAAACGAAAAATGTTTTTTACCATTAAAGCTCTTCAGTTAAGAAGGGGAAGGTTGGCCGATACGCCAATCATTTTGGTTTCATTGAAACAAATCGACATTGTTAATTTAGTTATTTTAGAGCCGATTTTTCAATTATCAGTTAATCTATCAGAGGAATATTTACTATAGCAACAGGAACAAATTTTTGTTTTATTCGAAGAATAAGTACTATCTGAGGTTTAACTGACTATTGAAAAATTGGCCATTATTGTATTTAATAAAGCTTTAGAATAAAGAATTTCAATTGACCGAATTACATCAAACATCATTGTATATCATGCTCGGATTTATTATTTTCTTTATATAAATGAATTTAGGCGGAAAAGTTCAAATATAAAAAAATTCTCCGATTTCCAATGCCACTAGTTTATTACTTAGAGTTGAGCAAATTAAAAAGCCTGTTAAAAATTCAGATTTTTAAATTAATTTTTAGAGGTCGCTTATCGCTATTTTCTATTTTCCATACGATTTGTATGGGAGAAAACACATTTTTGTACTTGGAAATTTATAACTTTATAATAGCAAGTATTTAAATGAGTAGCATAACTTTTTTTTTTAGAAAATTGAAAGCTCTACAAAAAAGGTCTACACTTTTTATTTAATAAATGTACTCCTTCCAAAGTTATTAAAGGTCAAAGCGGAACTAATGGTTAATTTCACAGTTTTTTGTATTGAGCATGTATGTCTTAGTTATTGAATGTTTTCTGACCAATTTACCTGGTAAAAACAAAAAAGGTAAATACACATTCATTTACCGTTATTTCATCATGTCGTAGGGCTAAGAAAGGAGTTTTAATTTCCTTTTTTTTTCTATATATCCGAAACAATACGAAAAAGTTGATGTATATTAAATTAGGCAAAAATTTAATTAGAAAGAGTTTTTTTCATATTGCGCCAAAAAATGATAACGTTTTTTTAAAAGGAACACAATGCAAAATTTGTTTGGGGGTTCCTGCTCCCCGCCTTCAGAGAGGAGGGGCAAAAATAATATTAAAAAACAACGGCAAAACTTACAACAAAAAAATGTACCTTTTTTGAAAGCTAGAACCCCGTTCTTTTATTTTATTTTCAAATCAAGTTATTGGTGTCCATAGTTTTTGTAAAAATAACTTTCAAACTCAAAATTATTAAAAAAAAATTGAAAATTTTGTTTTTGATTTTTCTTTTTAAATTGGGAAATAAGATGCTGAATTAGCTTTTATTATTCACTACCCCTAATAACTCTTAATTGTAAACCGAAAACTAAATGGTTCTATGTCTCCTAGTTTTTGAGAAAATTGAAAGTTGCGAAGACAATTTTGTTGATGTTTTTTTTTTTTGTATAATTTTTATTATTATTATATAGTAGTATGTAAAAGTAGTGTTTCTTTGATCTTGAAGTTAAAGAATGAATAAATTCTTTGAACCTGCAAAGCAAGCCACCCAAGTTACTGTGTGAGTGGTAGAGCTGGCTGTGTTCCTTTAAACGTTATCATTTTTTGGCGCCATATGAAAACAACTCTTTCTAACTAGATTTTGCCTAATTTAATATGCATCAACTTTTTCTTATAGTTTCGGACATGATGAAATAACGGTGAATGAATGTGTATTTACCTTTTTTGTTTTTTCCAGGTAAATTGGTCAGAAAACATTCAATAACTAAGACAATATCAGGTTTTTCAGATTTATTGACGTTTCTACCCCCCGCATCTCCTTTCTTATTGACCTTAGATAGGTGTGAAGATATCATTTTATAGATTATTTAATTGTCTCTAATTAAGTAGTATAGACTTTTCCGCTAATATATAAAGGGGTACCTTTAACCCCCCTCCTCAGATTAGCTCGCGGCCCTGGGCTGGGGACTTTGGGTATGTTATACCTGTTGGTAACCCCTACCATATACAAAAATAATCCAGGGGGCCTTATTTTTTGCATTTATTTTATAATTTTGAGCCTTCGTTGACTGGGCTATACCTCCTAATCGTCGTTTAAATTTGTAAAATATGTCTATTTAAATGAACTTTTTTGAAAGTTCTATTCCATACTATTGAAACAAACTTTAAAATCACTGTATCTTGTTGCACATTTTGTTCGATATTTTTAGCGATGTATGCTACCACTGTGAACTATTAAAAGTACAAGTGACCTCAACTAGAGAAAGGAATGCGTATTGCCCAGATATGACAGTGGTATGACCTCATTTAGACTTTCATAACCTCCTAAGACGCAAATTTTGGTCTATGTTGACCGACTCGTATTTGTTTTCCGGGTGCACGAAATTAAACAAATTCTCCTAGAATAATAAAATTCACAGTATCTTTTTGCTGTGATTTTTAAAAGAGTCGAAACAAACTTTTCGTCTTAGAAGGATATGACAGTCTAACTGAAGAGCCCACAACATGTCTGGATAAAAGTAATTTATTTCTGGAGTTGAGTTCACTTCTTATACTTTAAATTTTGGATTTGATGTCACTACTTGAACCTTAAATTTAATTTTATTCAGTCACTCCACCTAAAGCAGAAGTTATTTTTATTTTTGAATTTCTTAATCTTCGTTATTGTGCATTATATTAATTTGAACAAGATCAAAATTTTCAATAATTAAAAAAAATATTTTTTGATAATTTACATCAATTTCATAAGTGGTAACTCAAAATCATACCGTTTTTTTTAAATTTATTTAATACAATTTTCAAAAATCAATAACAATACTTCCATGGGCAGTAAAATCGTTAAAGGGAGGTCAATAGTGTTCTAAAAAAAACATTTCCGAAGCATTAATTTAATTTTAAAACTAGAAATTTTTAAAATTAAAAATTTGTGGGTATTTCAAAAATTGTAATTTGTTGTTAAAAATAGAAATCTTTTTAAAGATAAAAACTTGAAAATTTCGGAATAGAATCGGAACAAGGCCCTGTGTTCTGAAAAATATTAATTTCGCAAACGATGATTTTCTTAAATCACATTTTTCTACAATGTTAAACTTTAACTTAATACATTTTTACACGCGTTCCAAATTAATATGCAAATACCATGGCGATCATAAATATGATGTTGGTTTCAAAACATTTAATACAATAATTCTATAAATTTATAATTAGGTTCTTTTTCTTTATTTTCACGCTTCTTAAATTATGTTATGAATTTTAATTACATTTTTTGGCTAGAAAGTGTGCAATTTATTTTAATTTTTAGGACAATATTTTTTATTAGCAAAATGTTTGGAGCAATTTAGGAATAGGTACGAAGTTAAAAAATTTAATTTTGAATCAACTTAATTTTTTTTTAATCTGCAAAACACAATCATTCGCAGGCATTCAAAAAATACTATAATGATATCCATCTATTGGCAACACTTTTAAATATGATTTCAATCCAAAAGCTTTACAAAAAAAATAAAAACAAAAATCATCGCGCGCCATTTTTCAATTTGTTCAAGTACTTGTAAATGCGGATGTTTTGTTCTTTTCCAAGTGTTGGTACTTTATGTCTCTGCACTCCCAAGCTTCAACCCAATTTGTTCTTTCAAGCACCCCCACCAAAAAATTACCGACTTTCGTAGTGTGCATAGGGTGGCATAGATAGGTAGGGTTGGGGGGTATGGTGGTCGTTTTCGTTGTCGTAGCCATCGTACACTAGGGTATAAGTATGCCATTTGTAGTGTACGCTGTGCACATTACATAACATTTTCCATCAACTAGGTATTCCCTTTATCCTTTTGTCTGTCATTCTCTCTCTTTCTCTCTCTACCTCTGTCTCTCTGTTTTAATTCATTGCTCCAGTCCTGCTCCTGATATACCTACCTCAATTTCTCTTGAAAAAGCTTATGAAAATGCGATAGTGAACGGACCGTTATTAAACACACATCACACCCAACAATAATATAAGCGAAATAAGTAAACTTCTTCGCTTTTGTCCTTATTTCCATTGAAAAGGGACGAAAAGCAAAACAAACACAACACAAAAGCAACTCCTTTTTTTTTGAGTCATTTATAGGTTGTGTTATGTTCGTCCACGATATGTTTTGTATTTCACACAAACACTCATACAAATGCGTATAAATTGAAATTAAGCTCAAAACACAAACAAAAAATGAAAGAGAGAAAAATGAAAAAGAGAGGAGAAGAGAGAAAGAAAGTTTTCTATTCAATGCAAAAAGAGAGAGAGAATTAGCCAACAACGCAAAATATTGGCGATAAAGCAACAACATTTCGAGGTTGAAAATTGCAAAACAGAAAAACAAAAAGAAACGCTTTATGTGCCAAAAAAAGACGAATAAAATTTATATACATATTAACATACCTATATAAACATATATATATATATATTTAAATATAGGTACATGGTACATATATGCATACTGTACAGTAAACATCTAAAGAAATAATTTTAAACAGCACCAAAGGACCTAGTTTCAACTCGGAATGTCCTTCTATTGTAGCTAAATACACATAATATCAGAGTCAGGCATGGACATAATAGCTACATATTTTTTTGTGATTTTTTATCATGGAAACTATTTTGAATGTTTTTACTCCTGATCCTGAATACTGATCATTTAGAGTTGCTCAAAGTTGAGACTTGGAAACACCTAAAGGTTTGTGGGAGTGTGTGGTTGATTTTGGTTTTAGTTTCGTAGAACATAATTTGAATTTAAATTTTGGAACAGTTTTAAGGAGCAAGGTCCTTTTTTACTGCCTTTGTATTATTATTATATAGTTTATGTTATTGAAAAACTTGTTTGACTTCTTTCTCATTACGATGTTAGGTATCTACAGTTTATGGTACGCAGGACACTTTTTTTGGATCAAATATTAAGAAATTTTAATGAATGCATTGTACGTAGGATAATAATTTGATTACTCTTTCGAAATTGTAACCAGTGAGTTTCTATTTATGACGACCAGGAATTTATTTGTTTATAACTCGTGCAAACTCAAGGGTTTTTGACTACTTTAAACATATTGGGGCATATTCATAGTCATTTTAGACCTGGGTCTAAGTTAAACATAGCTTTGGTTGAATTTTTGGACGTTGATTCTATTTTTTTAAGGTTATCATTTCAAAATATTTGAAGTTTTTTGTGTAGTATACCAACTTAATTATCTTATAAAATATAAAACCAACCATTTGTAATTAAAATCGGTCTGTATTCATTGAGCCAAAATTGTTTTAAACTGTAGTTTAGTTAAACCTGGGTCGACTATGAATATGCCCCATTATGTTGAAATAATAGAACTATAATAGTAATAAGGAAGGATTTAAAAAGAGATACACTCAAAGTTCTGAATATTTAAAAGGTAGAGGAAAAAGGGCCACAGATAAATTGTGCCACATTCGTAAGGTGCTGCTAAAGAAAGAATCACCTTTTTGATAATATATTCGAATATAGGTTAGATATATTACAATGCCAAAAATATCAAATATAAAATTTTACTTAAATAAAAGGTTAAGAGATAAAATTAAAAAAATAACTCATTTACAATTTAAAAAAAAACCTTTAAAAATAACTTACCTACTTGCTCTTTAGGGCAAGTATTAGTTTCGTGTACAAAAAATTGAGGTTTTAATCATAACTATCATTATGATTATCATGAAGAAGTTCAAAAATGTGATTTTCGACACGACGTCATACGGTCTGTTTGACGTAGGTATTTGCTACAAATTTGGTGTGAAGCGTTTCTATGTAATTCACTCGAATTGAAATTTTAGTTATACGATTTCGGTTTCATCAAGTTTTCTCGAAACTAATTTGTATTAAACTTCGTGCATTGCATTTAAAGCGCCTTATGTTCAACAGGCATATACTACATACAATTTAAATATAATCTGTAGAATATTTTTAATAATACTGCGTACCAGGTTTTTGTTAAGAATTTGAAAAAACGGAAATAAAGTATTGCCTTATTTTCAATGGCTTCTTTGATCTTTTTATAATTTTCCATTCCGTTACTTCTAAGTTAATCAAAAAATATTGCATTCAAAATTTGTATAAATAATTTTTTTGTCACATTTCCTTGTTTTTATTTACCTTTTTTTCTAGGATTACTTTTGAAGCTAAGGCGCCGCACCGAAAAGTTATGCTTTTTTAATTGACTAAAATTATTGAGACATTAACATATTTAACAAACTTTCTAGCTGCGTTTAAATATACAATAACGGAAAAAAATGAAACGCCAACTTTAAGCAAATAATTAAATTCAACAAATTTCACGAAAAATCGATATTTTTTTAAATGTTCATATAAAGGGATTTCCATTAAGGGCGGGTCGATTTTAAAATTCCTGCGACTTAAGAAAGCCCCACATGAAAAAGTCCACAGGGGCCCCAATCACACGATCTTGGTGGCCAATTCACGACGCCTCGGATCGAGATAACCATGCCACGAAACCGCTTGTGCAGAATAACGATTGTGTCTTGAGCTGTGTGACACGGCCATTCTGTTAAAACAATATGTCTTCGGTGACCATAGCATCCAATTCAGGCCACAAGTTGGTGATCATCGACCTATAGCGATCGCCGTTGACGGTGATGGCCTGGCCAGCATCATATCCAGCCCAAAATCTTTACGAAACAGTAACTTTATTTGGATGCATTGGCACCTCGTGAATCTCGCGTGGATTGGTGTCGTCCCAAATCCGGCAATTTTGCTTATTCACGTACCCATTCATCCAAAAATAGGCCTCATCGCTAAAGATGATTTTTCGACCTAAATTGGGATCAACTTTCAACTGCTCCAAAAAGTTAAAGTTTTATCTTACCTTGATGATTTGTCTTTAGTAACTGATAAAAAGAGGATATTTTGACAGAAAGTAAAAGAAACAATATGGCCGCCATGAGCTGTCAAAATCAACCCGTCCCTATTGGTAAACCCATCAAAAAATTAAAAAAAAAAAAAACAATCGAACTGTTTTCGAGAAAATCCAAAATCAACAAAATTGTTCTACCAGAGGCAACCAATAACTTTTAGGAAGAAATGTACTAAAAAGTAGTTTTTTTTAAAGTTATTTAGTTACTCGAAATCATTTTATCAATTCGATTTAAGTCGTTTTTGAGAAGAAAAATGTATTTCGTTATTGGCCAAAAAAAAAATTTGAATGGCAAGGCAGGTACCGTTATTTTTGATTCTAAGAAAAATGCCAAAAACGTATGGGCATAGTACCAAAAAACACTAGGTACCAAGTTTGAAGAATATACATTGAGCCATTTTGGCTGCAGCCGCGAGGACTCACTTTTCCATTTTCCCTTCCGATTCGTAATAGAAATTTTGGCCAAAATCTCGAGCTCAGTTTTCTTCTGATTAAAATATATTTATACGGGTTAATGATTTTTTTAAAATTAAATTGAAAATAATTTTTATAAACTGTCTAAGCAATTTGTTTTCCTAAAAATGTTAAAAAAAAAATACATATACAAATTATTTTTACCTGGGACCTATGGGTACTATTATGGCAAGTTAAGAAAACATAAAACAAATTTAACTCGAGATTTTCAACTTTAAATTTGATATTGCGATTATAGGCAAGACCAAAAAAGTAGGTCTCGCAATTCTGTCTGTCTGTCTTTGTGGCTACAATCTCTGGTAGCACCATAACAAACTGTTTTTTTTTTTCAAATTTATTTTTATTTAAAATCAAGTTGATAGTTATTTAATTCATATGAATTTACTTTTGAGGCACTTCCTAGAATAATTGAAAACATCTTGCTTCTACAATCAAAAACCTTCCGTTAAAATGTTGAAAAACATTAAGAAAAATCATATTTTTCACCCAAAGGGTAATTAGTGCAAAAAACCTCGGGTTGCATTGTTATCAGCGACCGAAAATAACAGTTGACCTTTATTTTCAATTAGTTTCTCACTGAGACATCAAATTCGCAAAATTTCATTTTGGCTTTGGTCTGAAATTTATTTAAAAGTGATTTTTAGGTCTTTGGCTTTCGAAAAGAAATGCTAAAATGAATTATTTGGGACTCTTCAACTTCAACCACATCAACAGTTTATACTTCGTTCATACCTAAAAGAAAGTTAATATTATAATCTTAAATCTCTAATACTCAGAGTTAAAAAAATAGTTTCTTTATTAAATAAATCAAAATGTAATCTCCATTAGAAAAACAAGAAAAGCTATTGATCTCGAAAGACATTTTTTTTAAATTACTCATTTTCAAGACTTTCACAATTTTTAACAATTTTTACATTGGTCGATTTATATATGTGATTACTTTAAAAACATACAAAACAGCAAGACAAACAATTCAAACTTCAAACAAAGCAAATTTCGAAAGCTCCCTCTTTGTGCTGTACAGCCCTGTACCATCGTAGAAGGCCAGTAATATCGGTCTTCTTATTCAATAATAATCTATGCACATATGTAAAGAACAATCAACCCATATAGCCAGGATTATCCAGACCAAACAATGTTATTGCAATTGCATACCAAACATACACGCAGGTACGCATTTACGGCGGCGTGTGAATTCCTCATATTACTCCTGTGCATCCACAATACCATCTCATTCTATTGGCTGTGGGCATTGTTCCATGTGTTCATATCCGTTCCTTTCTGTGACTAGAATATGTTTGGGCCTATCCAATACTATATAGCTGGCAACATGCATGTCGTGCATCGTTATTATCTTTGGCTATACGACGAGGACGACAACAACAAACACACGTAGGAAATTGCATATTAACTGAATTTTCCTCAACCAAAATTGATTCGAAGGATATTTGCTAAATAGATTTACGGTAAAGGTACCTTTATTGAATGGTTGAAATAGGTCGTTGGTACCTGTACTTGTACCTATACACATAAAGTGTATCTATAATTTTGATTTGTGACTTGTGATGTCTTTACGAATGTGATTATGATCAAAATTGAGGAAGGTAGTGATGCATTGTGGATATTGATTTTACACCGATAGATTTTTTAGTTCTCTCGTACATATGAATAGGATAAAGGTTTCGCTTAAAAGGAAAAAAGGAATCATTCAAAATACCAACTCACCAATTCATGAGGATAACGGCCATCTTGGTTAAAACTCGTGAAAATGGAATGAACAAAATTGGAAATCATTTTCATTTGTGTAAACATTTTCATTCAGATAAAAAATATGTATATGTACACTTTTTGTCAAACAAATATTTTGTAATTTTTGTTTGTGTTATTTTGTGGGCGGGTAAAAGTATATTGCGAACCCATTTTTTGTTTGAGATATTTGACTTTGAATGAAAGAAGATAATTTTGTCTTTGAACAAAATATCTAATATAATGTACGTAGCAATTGATGATAGTTCATTTTAAAACTATTAATTAAGTTCAAGAAACGGAAATAAAGAGTATGGCTGAGTTCCGAAATGCTAGTGATGCGCATTTGATGCAATTTAAAGGAGAAAAGTTTACAAAGTAGCAAGTTCCTAAACGCATCCGAGCATTGAAAAATTTGTCTTTCATTGATAAATTTATATAACAAGCAAAACATTCATTTAATTTTATTTGTAACTCTAATAGTACAGGTAAATTAGCAAAAAAACAATCGTTTTATGGAACGAAATATAGGACGGCTGAATTTTGTATACCTGAAAGAGGGCTATTAGAAAAGCCAGTCCAGTTTTTCGGGACGCCATCCTCCTGGGGAAATCCGCCATTTTGGAAAATGCGAATGGACACATACACTCTGCTCCACTTGAATAGAAACAAACTTTTTTTTTACTATCAGAGCGTGTAGTGCTTTGGTAAATTTATAAATTCACCTTTTGGTTTTAGTGCCTGTAAGAGGGATCTATTGCGAATAAAACTGCAGGGACAGAATAATTCAGGAAAATACCATTAGATTATTTTTTACCAAATGCCACGATTAGTTTGACATATTTTAAGTGTCTGCCTCACGTTAGGCCGCACTGTAGATGTCTGGTAATAAGTGTCCAATAAAGTACATGACACCATCCCCTAACACATATAAAAAATTCAGCTTTGATAAAATAACGCAATGTTGCATCATTTGTGTGCAACTTTAACACTCGCTACCTCTTAATTGTACCTGATTAAAGATACTTAGTATCCATTTGTTCTTAGCTACCATAGGATCTGTTCGTAGAAAAATCTTAGCTTTGATAAAATGATGTATTTCTGGGGGCCCTGGGCTCTTACTGTATTAATTTATCAATTAATACAAAAATTAAGTTAAACATTTTTTTTTATAAAAAACGAAATCTTTTTCTTTAAACTTGAGAACTTTTAAATATATTCTGTGCAGGTTTTTTTGGTATGCATGAATATAACACGGAATAAAGGTACAGAAATACTTTTTACAAAAGTAATATGCATTTAAAAAGACAGTTTCATTTGACACATAATCCGATTAAGAGTGAAAAGTAACAGAAACAACAACAAAAATAATTATATTATAAATGTCCCCACCTTCATGTACCAAGCAGCAACACAAAAAAGGGAATACAAATGGATAATAAAAAAAAATCATTTTCTTAACAATTCTATTCTTGGCTGATTTAAACTTATGTATTTAACATACCGACTTCGTGGGTTTTGTGTTAACATATTCAAGATCCAATAAAGTGCGTATTTATGGGAATTGTAAATGCTTACTACATTAACACTTACCAAGTGCAAGATTTTTATAATGTTACTTCACCACAAAAATCATAAGAAATTGAATCGAAAATATACTTATAAACATATCCCATTTAAAGTTTAATGAATATTGTAATGAATAATTCTAATTATCAAGTCTGAATCAAAAAAACATAACAAACTAAAGCCTCTTAACTTTTTTTAAGTCACTATGGCGTATACGTAACTAGAAAAACTCAACTTTTTCTCTCCTAAACAAATTTAATTCTACATTAACCTACTTTGACTTTTTCAACAAATCATACAGTTACATCATTGGATGAAACAGTCAAAAATCATTTTCCGGCACAATGAACTATCCTAAAAATTAACCTACACTCGCACACACAAACACTCTACGTAGGTATACCTACAAATAAAAAGTCCTTAAACTACTATTTTCATGTTCTAGTTACAAAAGCAGTCTCCACACCATTCGTCCTTATAAAACCAGCAACAACAAAATAGTCTCCTCCTCCCGGCACTGAGTGCTAAAAAAGTTCATTTTTGTTCCCGAACAACAACAAAAAAAAACAAACAACGACTTAAACCATTTCGAATAATATAAAATTGAAGTAACTGTTCCTGTTTCCTACCTTCCTGAAAAAAAAAATAATCAGAGTAACAGGAGATATAGATACACATATATGTCCCAAAGTCATTCAACAAGGCACAGTAAAGTAGAATATTGCACAAATAAAAAATCCTGCACAGTGAGCACTCCCAACTAAACTCAAAATCACAATGCAGCTTTGCTTAACACGGCCGATCAGGTTGTCTCATTTCTATGTTTTTTTCTATTTTTACTTTTTAACTGTATCTGCTTTTTGCGCTTTTGTTTTATTTAATTTTTTGTATTTTTCATTAATAGGGTAACCCAATCCTTGGAGCGGTTGCTATTTGTGCATATCGTTCCTTTTTACGTTTCAGCTGTTCTTCTATATCTCACAAAAACCAAAAAAAAAAAATACCCATAAAACTAATACTACAAAACCAATCGTTCTCTTTTACTTTGTTCTTTATATCCTGTTCCTAAAGCCTGTAGAACTACTGATTTTTGTTTGTTAACGAAATTGAACAAAAAAAAAGGTAATCGGCTGCAAGACAATTTAAATGGCAATAACAGATGAAATAGAAATAAAATGAAACAACAAAAAGAATTTGCCCGAAGGAAGTCTAGAACTTTTTGAAAAAATACTATTTTGGAACGAATGTAATTAAAACTTAAAATGTAATCCAATAAGAGATCAATGAAATAATTTGGAATACAAAAGAGAGTTGAACGGAAGTAAAGTGGCATAGCTTTATCTTTTTTCAAGAATGCGTCAAAGATCAAAGTCGTCTGCGTGACTGATACTAAACTGATACTACTAAATCAAGTTTAAGATATCAGTCAGGAGCAATTTTAACTTAGCTCATGGGATTCAAGGTTAAAATTGTTACGAAATGAAAGAATAGGTCATCGCAGTCAGTTAAATGAGTGGTGATCTACTTCACTTGCGAATCACACTCGTGACCAGCGCGCCACAGATAGGGAAAATAGTTGTTATAAAATGTCCCAATTATATCGTGAACGACTGAAGACTAACGACAAGTGAATAGATTCAGAATGCAACAAATTTTGTATGAGAATGCCCAAACAAAATATAATATCCCATTTCAAAAACCCTTAGGGACAGAAATAGAGGATCACTTTAAGCGTCTAAGATTTGGCTAGAGCGTTAATGGGGTTAAGCATTTGATAGGTAATATTCAGAGGAGCTACTTGTTTTTAAAATTGTAAAATGTGGTAAGGGTTAAGATACTAAGGATAGTTAAGTTGCTACTTTAAACTAAATACAAAATACAAACTACAGAATAGTAAATGAGTTATTATAAAATAGATTTTTCTTGATATAAGTAGGCTTAACAGTGAGTGGAAAATTTGTGTGGTTTTTTTTTCAGACTATGTATTTTAAGTTATGGGATGGCTTATAAATTTTATCAAAGTCTTTCTGGCGGTTAAGATTTTATTGAACTCAGACTACCTCCATAAAAATTAAATTTATAAAAGCCCAATAATAAGCTCATTAAATTCTGATCTCGACACATTGTCCATTGGGGAATAAAAAACTGCGTAGAATTTAATGCTTTAAAAACTCAATGCTGTCTCCTGTCGTTAAAGTAAAACCCACCCCCTTGCCGCTATCCATGAGTGGCACTTGCATTGAGGAAACTGAACCGCTTTCGGTTCTCAGTATGTACATCACAGACCACCCTTTGTGGAATGATCACATATTCGATGTCGCTAAAAGCGCTGCAAAATGTTTGGGATTCCCAATGCAAGAAATTTTGTTCCTCTTCTGATCTAGCTACGATCTATAAAGCATAAATCCGTCCAAAGCTTGAGTACAATTCGCATAACTGGGCAGGTGCTCCTTCATCATACTTGAGTCTTTTGGATAGTAGTCAGAAAAAAGCTCTAAAAATGATAGGTGATAAAACCATAACGAAAACATTTACATCTCTAGAGCACCGACGGCGACGTAATGTTTCATGTCTTGCCTTTTTTATCGCCACTTTTACAAACAGTGTTCCAGTGAAATAGCTAGTTGCATTCCTCCCCTTAAACAATATACCCACAATACTCGCGCTTCTAGGAATGCTCATCAGTTTTATTTGAGCCCAATTTCGGACGTACTGTCAAGTACAGGAATTCTTTTTTTAACCGCACAACACGAATGTGGAACGTTATACCTAACTCTATTTTTCCCTATCATTATGATATTCAGAAATTCAAAACCAATGTGCATCGGTATCTCCTTTTAAATCCTATCCTATTTTAGTAACGCTCGCACTGTGGTTTACATGTTAAGGGTATTAACAACCCCTTGGGTGGGCGTCAATTATTAAAAAAAAAACTAGACGTGGGACAAAAATGTGTCCATTTTCGGCATTATTCAAACAAAACAAATTAAATTTTAATCGAATTTTGAAGAGCTTATCTAGCACTATTGCATTCCTTGTTTTACATGAGCTAGAACAAAACTTCGAATTTTCAAAGTTTTAAGGAAATCAGTCATCATCAGTCAGGCTCTAGCTCGTTGTATAGTGAACACCTAGACGCATGGACTTACAGCCCGCCGGAGGTCTTGGCGAAAACTACTTTTTTGGATTTCTCCATTATTGTAATGTTAGATTTGGTTAAAACCTCCAATATTTCCTTGACACGAAACCAATAGATGTACTTGTCCTTTAATAGTCCTAATGGAGCAAGTAAAAACAAAAACCTACAACTGTACCTACCTACATGTATTAGATTCATTGCACCGCTAGATTATCCTCGACGTTGTATTCTTTTTTCCTTCGAAAATAAAGGTTTGGAATAAAGGGGTTTGCATATGAAAAAAAGAACTTTCGTACAATGACATAAAATCCCAAAAAATGTAGGACAATTTCAAATAAAACTCATAAATGAATGAAAAAGAAAGAAGAAAAAAAACAAAGTCCTTTCTTTTCGACCAAACATGAAAATTACCACCATTACCATTCACACGGCAAACGACAGCGACAACGACGACACGGTCCAATTATTCATCTAAGAACCTAAACTCCTTCCTCTACCTTCGCCGCCATAGCTCTTAAACCAACTCCACCTCCATCAGCCCATCAATCCTTTAGGCCGTTATAACTATTGATACGGGTGGGCTTTTATGTAGGTAGTATTCTTGTTTTTTTTTTCAGGACACACGGAATGTGATTAATGATAAAAGCAAAACGCGATTAAGTGAAAATACAACAACTTATTATGTGAAAGGCTTTATAGGCCCTGTGTCCATAAAGGTAAATGTATATGCGCATTTTATACCCCTCACATCTCTGTTAGTTCCGTTCACCACCAACAGACTATACCATAATATAGTCCTCCTTTAAGTCGTGTCGCATAAAAGGTTATGGGCTACGGAATTGCGTGCTGGGAATCGTTTTGCTTAAACAGAACTTAAAAACGCAATCACTCTGGTTGCACAGACACATAAAGTCCACATTAGGAAAAAAAAAAACAAAAATAAGGAAAAAGGACAAAAAGTTTGATTTCTTGTTGTTGTAGAAGAATGTCCTTTTTTCGGATCATTTTGTTGTTGTATTTTCATATTTAATGTAACGAGTTAGGTCTTTATAGCTTTTGTTTTTGGTTTAGAAAAAAAAATCGTTTTTGAGATTCTGCTCTAAAGGAAGAGACGGCACACAAGGAAATGACTTAAAGCTTATCCGACAATAAAATATCCCGTAGCTGCAATCAACCCTAAATGCGTTTATTCAATCGAGTAAGTTGGGAATTGTTAAAGGGGTTTTTGACGCTCGTTCATATATGTGTGAATATCTATATATGAATCTCCTACAAAGGTTTCAAAGAGCCAGCGACCGCAGCGAGGGACAGAAAGGAATGAAAAGGATGATTCATCCAGAGGAAAAACACACACACATACATACCTATTACCTACAGTAACACAACACCAAACAGGATGCTCAGGAATCTTTAATTAATTTAATTAATGAATCCTTTTGAGGTTGCATCGTATTTTCGTTTCAATTACGTTAAAGTAATCCCATTGTGATGTTTAATTTTGTTTTTTTTTCTCTTCTGTGTTTTGTTGTAATTGTTATTTTTCATTTAAAAAGGGATTTTATACTATAAGTGGGATTAAATATATTTTCATTTATGGGTGTGTATGTGTGTATCTAGTATATTTAGTATACCTAGATATTTGAAATGCTTGAGGATTACCATTCTAAAAGACAGGAAAAGTTGATGAGATTGAGGATATAAAAAAGGGATTTATAACTATTGAATTTTTTGTTTTATTAATAAATAGAAAGACCGAAATTATAGTAATATAGGTATTTTTGTATTTGTATATGCTTGACCGCAAGCAGTGGGTCAAATAACAAAAAGGTTTAGTTAGAAGAGTCCTGTATTAAAAACTAGAGCTAGGTTAAGAACTTATTATAGATATTTTCCTAGCTAAAAATAATAAGCTATCTCAAAAATAGAGATAAGAATCACACGAGAAAGGCTAAAAGTTCAGGTTCTCAAAATTTAGTATGACCTGAATTTTATTTTATGCATGCCCGAAATATTTACCCTTTCTTATCCAAACAACAAGAAGAAATATTGTAAGCATGCTCTCAAATTCCATGTCATTTCATGAGATAAATCACATTTTTTTCAATCCCCTTCAGCACAATTAAAAACAGGCAAATATTGTGAGGAAGTTAAACTTCAAACGGCTGAAATCGCACACAGAGAAAAAAATAACGTTAAATCAAAGTTAAATTCAGAACGATTTGGCACCAACGCCGAAAATTCTTGAATCAAAGTGGAGCGACTTTATTTCAAAGTGATTCCATACTTACAAACGATCTAGATTGTACTACGTTTATATGTTGATTTAAAGTGGAATTATAGGTAAATCACATTCATCTTTCTTTTAAAACAACATTTATCTACTTCGAATTAACGTAGATTGAACTTCCATTAGTCAAGTTTAGATTCAAAATTAAATTTGTAAACGCCCAATAATAAGCTCATTAAATTCTCACCTCGACAGCATTGTCCATTGGGGAATAAAAAACTGCGTAGAATTTAATGCTTCAAAAACTCAATGCTGTCTCCTGACGTTAAAGCAAAACCCACCCCCCTTGCCGCTATAAATGAGTGGCACTTGTTGCATTGAGGAAACTGAACAGCTTTCGGTGGAAAGCTGTGGAATCAAAGAGATTCCATACTTACAAACGATCTAGATTTGACTACGTTTATATGTTGACTTAAAGTGGAATCATAGGTAAATCACATTCATTTTTCTTTTAAAACAACATTAATCTACTTCGAATTAACATAGATTGAACTTCCATTGGTCAAGTTTGAATTCAAAATGGCTACCCACGGCACGCTTCTTTGTTTAAATTTATGTAAGACAAAGACAAATGTATACTTCTGCTCAACGCATTTTATTTTGTGGTGAATCATTTATTTGTAACGACTAAAGTGAATCGTTTAATGCTATGAGTAATGCATATTAATACATATAGGAAAAGTAATAAAATATTGTTTTGCGATTATATGAAAGTGAATTTTGAGTGCGCGTTTAATTTCATCACAAATGTAAGGGAGCTACTTTGAAACACTAGAACGCTCTCTCGAAATTCCTTATATTAAGCTTACAAATACAAACAAATTGATGTTTACTTAACTATGCAACACTTTAAAACTACGTTGATGGCACTTTAAATGCCACAAAAGTGGATCGCAATTTAAAATGTGGATTTTTATGTAAAAATGAATATGCTTCACTTTGAAACAAGGTTGAGCGCACTATCAATGTGGATCTCAATGTAAAAATGATAACGTTTCACTTTAAAACAACGTTGAACGGAATGCAAATGTACAAAAGTTGATTTCATTGTATAAATAAATGCGTTTTACCCTGATCTACAAAGTACAAAGTAGTCAGCTCAAAAGAAGGCATTCATAATTAAATAAATTTTAGAATTGTTTGTATATGATCATCAAGAAAATATATAATTTCTGCACTGCGCCAACTTTAGAGGCAAAAGGCATTAGTTTTTTTTTTATCATTGCCTGAAAAAGTTTGACACGTGTCACATACCAATAAAGTCAGAAATTTCAAATTTGGATGCACTTTTTATAGGACAGCAGAAATAAATCCATAACTAAACCACAACTGATTTGGACGAAATGTTGAGGCATGATAATAAAAATAGGATGAGAAATCCATACTAATAATTTCCACCCATACTATCACGTCGACGATTTAAAATAATAAAGCCAACATCTAAAATGTAGCTCGACATTGACGAAAAGGCAAACCAATGTGGAAAATAAAGTCAAAAATAGAAAACAAATTGTTTCTATTTTGTTAAATAATATTATTTACCTATACAAATTTTTAATGCGATATTTTTTGTAATAAGTTAAAGCAAAGTTGTGACACAATCTACCAAAGCATTGTTAAAGTATTCGTGAATATGACAAAAAAAGCAACTTTTTCGAAAACCTCAAAATTGTTTTCTCCGTTTTTTTACACAAACCTATGGTAAGCAGTATTATTTAAACTGTTCAAAAGATAACAAAAATCATGAACATGAAATCAAAACATACATCCCACCCTTATCGAGACGTTTAGAAATATATACAGAAATAACACCGTCAGAGTAAAAACCGACAAAATAGGGATAGAATTCCATTTAAGAAGAGGAGTACGACAAGTTGACCCCATGTCACCGCCATTGTTTTCGGCCGTCCTGGAGGATATTTTCGAAAGACTGAAATGGAAAAATAAATATGGTATACAAGTTCGGATGGAATATTTAAACAATGTGAGGTTTGCAGACAGCGTTGTTCGTCAACCTCAGCAACAAAGGTACACAACAGACCATGTTAAATTAACTCTCTTCAACTTGTATGTTTAAATTTGACAAAAACAAAAGTTACGACCAACCATACACAAGAGGACATTTTATTAGAAAATAATAAAATAGATTATGTTTAAGATTACGTTTACTTATGACAAATAAAATCTTTCGTCAACTAAGAAAAAAAGGAAATGAACAAAAGAGTAACTAACGGATGGAAACAATACTGGAGCTTTAGCGAAATAATGAACTCGAACTTAAGCAATGACACAAGGAAATACGTATTCCTCCCGACAATCTTACCAGTTTTGACGTACGGGCTACAAACCCTAGGACTAACTTCAAATCAACAATTTAAATTGAAAATCTGCCAAGTAAGCTTTTAAAAATTCGACAAATACAAAGAATAAGTAACGATGAAATAAGAAGTGGAACAAACATAGTTGACGTGATACAACGTATAAAACAATTAAAATGGAGCTTGTCGGGACATATATCCAGAATTGAAGATCTGAGGTGGAAAAAAATCATGACTTAATGAACTTTTATTGACGAGAGAAGACCAAGAGGACGTCAGAAAAAAAGATGAATAGATGACCTTAACCAATTTAACCAAAACTGGTATACAATGTTGCAAAACAGAAACAAATCGAAATTAATTTACTTAATAAAATTGTTTATAGCTAGAATTGAAACTTTGAGATTTTGTTTAATACAAATTATTGTTAAATAGTTAGAAATTCTGTATATAACTCTTTCATTTAATTAATTAATTACTATATATATATTTGTTAAAACTTCATATTGGTGAATAAAGCCTTAAACAATAAATAATAAAAAAGATATTACATACACGAAGTTCAAGTTAAAACTGAAATCGTTGTGTATATGGCTGCGATCAAAATAATAGTAGTATAATACACCTTGTGGTACATCAAAATCGAAAATAAATTGATCAAATAGTTCTAAGCAAATAAATTGTCACGCTATTTTAAAATTAATAGTCTTATGCTTTTATTTCGGTGCAAGGAAATAAGTCCTCGGGAACTAAGTCAACTGAGGGACTAAGTTCTCACTTAATGGGAGTGAAATCCACTTTACCAAAGTGGTATTTGTTCCAATGCAAGGTGGGAAATTCGTTACAAGAAAACTGTGGGTTTTAGTTCCCTTTGAATGTGAAATAAATGCTTATTTTAAAACAGGAATAAGAATAACTCTTAAAGTATTTTTAAGTTTTATTATTTGGATATTTTCGAAAACTGAATCAAAAAGCATCACTTTATTTCGAAATTCAGTTTTCGTGTTTGGTAAAATTATCAAATAAAAACAAACAAATTTTTGTTGTTGGAAAATGGTTCCCACTTTATACTTTGGAGTGTGTACAAATTTCCCATGCCATAAGGAAGTGGAGCTGGTTCCCAATTTGCATGGGAATGAAGACCACTTTAGTTAAGTGGATTTAATTCCCATTAAGTGAGAACTTATTCCCTCAGTGTACTCAGTTCCCAGGGACTTAGTTCCCTTTTATTTCCAGATATTTTTGTATTTAATATAAAGTTTTCTTAGGTGCTTCCCAATAATAGTTATTAGTTGAGGCCGTAGTCCATCCTGGGCTGTAAGCGCCATCTAAAGTAAAGTAAAGTAAATTCCCAAGAAAAGCTGTCAAATAAATAGTAGTGCAATTAAGATCCACTGCTATTATTTTGACTGCAACAGACGTTCAAGACAAATTTACATCGGTATCTCCTTTTCAATCCTACAATACTTCCTAAATGCTCGCACTGTATTGAAATACAACATTTAAAGGGTAATCATAATCCCTTGTTTGCGCGTCAATAATAAAAAAAAAAACAGTAGCTATGTGATAGCTCTGATTTTTGGTATTTTAGTTTTACAGTATCTCATATTTGAGTTGTTGTAATTGGTTTCATTTTAGTTGGAGTTCGTTGCTGAAACGTTCTACCGGATCCTTTGTTATTATTAAATTCCCATTGTAAGTTATTATATAATAAGTTAAATGTGTCAAATCAAAAATGTTGACATATCTCCACTTCTAGATGTTCTTAGAACCCAAATCGTTTTTAGAGAGATGGCTGTGTGTGTACGTTTCTTCGTACGTTCGACCGTTCGAGATGGCTTTCTTGTTCACAATATTTATTTATCTAGCTACAAATATTTAACAAATTATTAGCCCCGAGATTGTAAAATTCTGTATAAATATTTTTTTAAATAATATTTTTATACATTGCAATCAATAACATTAAAATACTTATTAAAATCTGCACATGCAGCAAGCAAAGGTTCATGAATTCCAAAGTTCTTTGGCCATTAAATCTTTGGCTCAAAAAGTCTCCAGATATAAGGGATCCTTTTTTTTTTTTTTTTTTTTTTTGATTGAGCGCGCACTAAAGGGATTTGGCTGCCCTTAAAATGTTTAAACACAGTGCGAGCGTTGGGAAAATAGGGAAGGATTTAAGAGGAGATACCGATGCACATTGGTTTTGAACCTCTGAATATTAAAATGGTCGGGAAAGATAGAGTCGGGTAAAGCATTCCACATTCGGGTAGTGCGGCTAAAAAAAGAATCTCTATACTTGACAGTACGTCCGAAGTTGGACTCGAGGGTAAACTGATGTGCATTCCTAGAGGTACGAGTATTACGGTTGAATTGTCTTAGGGGAGGAATGCAGCTGGCTATTTCATTAGAACAGTCCTGAGTATATATTTAGGTTAAGTTGTAATAAAATATATTCGGATTAATTTCTCTAATCAAAACATCATAAATAAATAATATTCTAAAAACTGTTCTTCTATTCATAAGTGTTGGTTGTAGTAGATCAAAGGGTAGTACCCAGCCAAGTTGTGGCACTACACCCTTTTTACAGGATCAAACACAGGCGATTTTCGACCCCCCTCTAACTTCAGTGCCAATAAAGTCAGAAACTTCAAACTCACAGCATTTGCTAAGCTTACAGGTTTAGTCAACTTACCAAATTTCAATTCTCTATCATCAGTGGTTCCTAGGATATAAGACTGCAAAAATTGCAAAAACCGTAACTGACTGACTCACTGACACACTCACTCGCTGACTCACTGACAGATCATCAAAATTATGGAGCACTTCCCGACATCCCGACAAATTTATCATTTTCCATTCAGGGGGCGTAGTACCCGCCTATTATCATAGAATTGATATAAATTACTTGGAGCACTTCTGATTGTCGTAGTGCAGGCAAAGGAAAAGTTTTAAAATTTGAGTTGAATTTGAATTTGACTGTAGTGGAATGATGAAATTTTGTACAGCGGTAGGACTTTAAGTGCAGGCAAAGGGAAACTTTGAGATATTACATTCAGGGGGCGTGGCATCCACCCATTTGAAGAATAAAATATTTGATATTTAACATTAATAAATTTAGAACTTGGCGTACTTTTAGATTTCACTACGTTTTACGGCTGACATTTTTTACGCAATGGTTTTTGTATATAGAAGAACTTGGCTCCTTTTTTAACAATTATGTTTTTGTTGTGTTTTACCCTTCATAAATCCATACTATTTCGAGAACGTCAGATAAATGTTTGTCTTTGTTTGATTTCATAACATGCAAAAATGTTTTTTTTAAATTCTACTAACGGTTTTTTTTCTACAGCAATTTAAAAAAGAAAAGTTAAAAAATAGTTTGTCTCAAATATCTCGAGAACAATAAGTGTTAATAGTGTTTTTCAGCTCGCATATCTTGAGAGCAAAAAATGATATCGAATCAGGAATATTTTGTTTAACAAAACAATAATTTAGACTTGATACTTAAAGTTTGTTACAAATTAAATGACAGTTTTTAACCAACATTTGTAAAAAAGATTCCTACTAAGACTTGTTCAATTTTGTTTTCATCCCCAATGTCTTGAGTTCAAATGTCCCAATCTTCATTTTCACTTGAATTCATATCAAAAACTTAATAAGGTTTGTTGAAGTTTTGGAAATCTTTTTCTTATAACAAAATAACAAGTGCACCAAGGCGAAACTACCAGTGTTGGCCACATCCAGCCTCTTTTTGAGTTAAATTTTAAGTTAGCTACTTTTTCATGATTTCTAGTTTTTGGTTGAAACTTGGAATTTGTAAAATGCATTCAACAATGATGATGTCCGTCTGTCGAACTAAAAGATTCGAACCAGACCTGTTCAGGGAATGACTCAAGAGTTCTAGTGAAAAAAAGCAGATAGAAAAATAGGAGAGGCGAGAGAACAGGGAGAGTCCAAGAAGTATCATTATCAAAATCTTTTAGCTAAATATGTATGGCTCGGCGTTAAAATTCAATCTATGTACCTTAAGCATTGGATTCCATTAATGTATGTTAATGTTTTCAGGGCCCATTCATCTTTATTCTTTTAAATATATCTAAGCTCACAAATAACTTACAACGAATGACACTTTTGATGCAAGTCATAATTCGTTTATTTTCTAGAAATTGGCTTATATCGACAAAATCAAAATGTCTAAATTTATAGCCTATAATAGGCCTTTCCATTACATCCAAAGCGTATTCTTTGAAGCTCATTTAAGCTTTAACCTATTAAATCTTATATTCCTTCCACGTGCTTGCTCAAAGGCAACACATTATTCTTATCCTTAAAACGAAAAACATTTTCCATCATAATATCCTATTTTGGTTTGATGTAAGAGGGGGACGGAGATTTGCAAAAAAAAAGAAGTGGGGGTGATAATAATATTTCCTCATCAAAATATGCCTTAGCCAAGAATTATAATCCTTGACTCAATCAACCCCTTGCTGGTCGCATCAAAACCCAATGACCTACAATATCACATCCCAATTCAACCCTAATTTCAAATGCATAACCATCACCAGAGTATATATATATATATATAGGTACATAGTATAGTGTAGGCTTTCACTTTAATATCAAAGCAAAAGCATCCTAATGAGCATCATTCTGTTTGGTTGTTCATTTTCCGGATCTGCTTAAACATGGCTCCTGGCATTTGAATATATCTAATAATATATTTATATATATTTTTATTCACTACTTGTATTCTATGCTCAAAACCAAAACACCACCTCTCCTCCCCCCACACTCTTCAGTATCCAAACTCCTGAAGTCATTAAGAAGCGTTAAAATAATAGGCCTGACATTATAATATACAGCGAACAAGACAACCTTACCTTATAAAAATAAAAAAAGACAAAATAAAAACGAAAATATTGTAGGTGTGTTCTTGCCAGCTTCAAGATTTCTGTATATACAGTCAGGTTCACTTGGTTGGACGCATATTAAAATTTAAAAAATTAAACTTGTGTTCAAATACATAACATAATTAATTCAGTTCAAGCGTTAATTTTGTAAAAATGTGTGAATAAGTTGAAAACGCACTTGAAATAACTATTTCTTAAGAAAAGTATGTTTTAGAAACTTGATCTTGAAACCAGTATTTGGATTGTGTCGCATTTTAAGTTAAATAAGATAAAGTTGATATTGTGAATTCAGCCATTAACATTAAAACATTCAATTCAATTCAATTTATTTCAATAAAGTATACAGTTAACATTGATACATTAAGATTAAAATCTTTTAGAGTATCTATAATAAAATTTACAAATTTTTCAATAATAAATTCAAAAACCTACATATGTACAAGAATACGAATAAAAGTAAAAATAGTATTTGAAAAAGTTATAAGGTAGAAAAGTGCAAATAAAGTTTCCTCTTAAAAGCGGTAGGTGAGGCTATACTCTGCAGCTCGTTTGGAAGAGAATTCCACAAACGAACTGCAGAATCCTTAAGAAAGACAAAGGTTAAAATGTCATATTTGGGTAAAATTTTTAGATCGCAAACTTAATTGAAAACTAAGAAGAAGTTCTTCAGAAAAAAAAAAAATTGATTTTTGAAAATACTTAATTATGTGAACTGGACTGTACATGAATGTGTTTCTATCTATCAGCTTTGTATGCTCTTGTTCACCGGTCGCTGCTGCGGCTTGTCCTTTCTTTCACTTCTTTTTTTGTTTCTCTCGTTGCCAGTGTTAATTTCCATTTTTATTAAAAACAATTTCACTCCAAATGCGTGTAGCATTCCTCGCGAATCCAAGAAAATTTCTCTCACTCAAAAAAAAAAACAGTTTCTTAGAAGAAACAAAAAAAAAAAAGTAACCAAAAGGAGAACTGGGTAAAACGTACAAATAATAAAACTTAATGCATTTTTATTGTCTACTTATGTTTTTGCTTACCACCTCGAGAATGCCGGCGGAAGGACCAGCAAGGGACTCCTTCGCAGATTTGCTCGGTTGATAGGAGATTAACGGTTAGTGGGGTCGGGAGGGAGGGAAGATGGCGATGGGTTTCTTGGAAGAGATGAAGGTGACGAAAGAGAAAAACATCAAACTACCCAACACCCCACGTTCCTATACTACTTGAGGTGGTGGCAAAAATCCAATGTGACATATCCTCGGGATCTTCTTGCACACACTTAAAAGGAAATCTCAACGTTGTTGTCGTCGTCGCCGTCGTTGTCGGTCGCGTCCTTAGACCCTCGAGCTTAAGCTGTATATGGTTTGGTTTGGTTTGATTGCTGAATTCAGTGTATCTATGGTTAGAAGCACTGACGTGAAAAATTCGACTACGCTAGCTGTCTGTTTTGTAGCCCCAAAGGGGCATTCGTAGAAACATACAATACAGCACAGACCTATGTTTTCAAACGCATATACGAGGACCAGAGATGATGATGCTTTGCAAAAAAATCCAGGATGGAATTGGAAATTCAATTTGAACAAAATAAGAAACAAAATCAAGAAATCACAGTTAAGAAGATTTTTTTTTTTACTTCTTTATTTTTTTCTTGTTTTACTGTCGCTTTTTGAAAAATAAAGTTATATAGTGCTCTTCTGGTATTGTGTTTTTTTTTTGTTTTGTTAAACATGTGTTATGTTCACACGGTCATCAGGGATATTGTGCTCTGTCAAGCAGAGAATTAATTTGGTATCACAAAATAAAGTAATTTATAAATTTAATTAAATACAAAATATTTTGTTTGTGGGATTTATTATTTTTGCTTTGAGCTTGAGTCTTAAAAAGCTCTACGTAATATGGCTTATTCCAAATTCAACTATTCTATTCGCATGTATTGATGTCTGTCCGACCAGTACTAAACTTACTTAAAAGTACTAAAACTTACTTACTTAAAAGTACTATAAATTAGAAGATCAACACAAGACGGTTTTCAGATTGAACTCACTGCGCGAGACTACTTTATATTTTATCTCACTCCAGAATCGTAGTGAGAACGAGATCGTCAAGTGGCCAGTAATTAAACACAAATAAAATCCTGCGCCTGCCTCACTTGATTATCTCGCTCTCACTTTCAGACTGGAAATGGACCCAGATAAAATACAGAGACGTCAAAATCAGTCGCGAGAAGTGAGACCCATTTGAGAATTGTCCAAAAATTTCAATTATTTTGTTGTAAATTAGTTTTGGAAATAAGTAAGTTCTAAAAAAAATGCCTACCTTTATCTTTCATTTTTATAGAAATACACGTTTAGGTCGTGCTTCCTCGATATGAATTTAGCCATAACAAACAAAAATTGAAAATGAAAACGGTATTTTTTTGTTGTAAATTATTTGTGCAAACAAACGCATTCTAAAAGCTTTAGTTCCGTAGATACCTACTTTCTTAGTAAAAAGAATATAGTGCTAAATTGGCATTGTGAATTCAGCCATTAACAACGTTCGAATATGTAAATCCAGTATTAATTTGAGCTTTTTTAATGAAAAGAAAAATGTTTAAAATTATATTCTTTTCACAACTACATAATTCAGAATTGTATAGCTGTATAAGGTTCCCTAATCCCTACCAACATCAATCTTGTCAAGCTAGGCGCAGGATAAATCACGAAAACACGCAAAGCTGTATTTAGGTCAGAATAAATTTCTTCGTTGTACTATTTAAACAAATGCGTTACAAGGTACTGTGTAATATTAAGTAATGAATTATTATTGTTTGGAGATCGGAGAGTACAAAAGAGAAAAGTTTTGGGAATACGTACATGCAGTGCGAAATTATCAGACTAAAAGATAAGGAGAATACATGGCTTACTTTATGAACATTTTTAGCTGAATACATTTTTGGTAAGCTTTTCTAGAGTTAAACTCAAAAAAAAAAAGCTAACAAAAAAATGGCACAAAGAACATACAAATGTTCAAAAAGAAGCCAAGTTCTTCTAGGTCCGCTAAATAACTTTTTTTTCTGAAATCATCAACATCGAGTGTAGCTTCGGCTGTATGGCACGTAGCGCCGTCCTGTTGAAACCAAATGTTGCCAATATCCTCCTCTTCAATTTTTGTGAACAAAAATTCGTTCAACATGGCCCGATAACGGTCGCCATTGACTGTAACGGCCACTCCTTGCTCAGTTGAAGAAAAATGGCCCAATTATGCCTCTCGACCAAAATCCGCACCAAACAGTGACTCGTTTTGGGTGTATCAGTTTTTCAATGTATGCGTGCGGGTTTTCTGTGCCCCAAATGCGACAATTTTGCTTGTTTACATACCCGCCAAGATCAAAATGAGCTTCATCTGAAAAGATGATTTTTTTGGCAAAATCGGCAAAGTAATGTCGCAATATTTCCCAGCGTTGTTCAAGCGTATACACAACCATATTCGTTCAGCGGAAGGATAAAACTAATTATCAGACATGAGCTAAGTGTTACCATTCACGAAATAAGCACTAATTGAAAAAAACGTTAGATGGCTGACCCTTTATATACAAAAACCTTTGCGTGACAAAGAGGACAAGGTGTGAGATCTAAAAGTACGCCAAGATCCAAGTTTATTACAGTTAACTATGAAATACTTTAAGTAGAGTAATATCGAAATCAGAAGAGCTCCATATAATTGATATCAATTGTGTGAAAATGGGCGGGAGCCACGCCCCGGAATGGAAAATCTTAAGTTTTCGTCCTTTTTATGCACCACAAAGCCTACCGTTTTCCGAAATTACAAGATTCTACGATGTCGGGAAGTACTCCATAATTTTGATAATATGTCAGTGAGTGAGTTTTATAGATTTTTGCAGCTAAAAAGTTTCTGACTTTACTGGTACTAAAGTCAGAGAGTGGTCGAAAATCGTCCGAGTTTGATCCTGTTAAAAGGGAGTAGTCCAAGAACTTGGTTGGGCACTACCGTTTACTTTGATATAACCACAAATAGTGATTAGATTAGAGAGAACAACAAGTTGTCATCATTAGTTTAATTTTTTAATTAATTGTGAACTAAACAGACCATCACTAGTCAACTGATGAGCGCAAAAGTGAGATCGCCAGATGAAACACCAATTTGTAAGGAATAAATGCAGTTAAAAAATGTTTGAATTCCAGAATCTATACTAGTGACCTAAACTTTCAATTAAGGGGATATCCAATTTGAAAAAAAAATGAGTTTGGGAAATAACGGATAACCTTATATGTGCAAATATGTTAAAGCGTTATTCTCGAAAAACGAACTCAACTTTATTTCAAGAAAGCGAAAACCTTGAAAGAGGTTGAAAATTCGGGTTCTAGCTTCCCTTATAATTCCCTATCGAACCCAAAAACAAATTTCTTTTCCCTTTCATTTTCTTATTTAACAAAGCCTCCTGTACTGTTTAGGGCTGGCCACGAGACGAGAAATCTCGATGACGCATGACGAGACGAGACGAGACGAGACGAGACGAGACTGTATGTTAGACCGAAATTTACAGAGAGTCTAATAAATTAAAAAAATCCAATTTCAGTTAAATATTTATTTTCTTTTGCACGTATTCAAACTATAATCGAAAATACCCTACTAAGACACAAATTTTGGTCGATGTTTACCGACTCTTATAAAAATCACAGCAAGAAGATACTGTGCATTTTATTATTCTAGGGGTATTTGTTTAAATTCGTGCACCCAGAACACAATAATTTCTGGAGTTGAGGTCACTTGTACTTTTTATTTGAATTATATTCATTCACTCCACTTAAAACCAAAGTAATTTTAATATTTTAATATTCAAATTTCTTTTTCTTTATTAAAAAAACCTGACCACGGGTAATTATTTTCTGGGTGCACGAATTTAAACAAATTCCCCTAGAATAATAAAATTCACAGTATCTTCTTGCTGTGATTTTTATAAGAGTCCGTTAGCATCGACCAAAATTTGTGTCTTAGTAGGGTATAACAGACTGACTGAAGAGTCCACTGTTATACCTTGGGCGAAACACAATCATTTCTGGAGTTGAGGTCACTTGTACTTTTTATTTGAATTATATTCATTCAATCTACTTAAAACCAAAGTAGTTTTAATATTTTAATATTCAAATTTCTTTTTCTTTATAATCGAAAATATTTCATTCCGAAATCAACAGGTTGTCCGGAAATCGTATTTTTCGGAGACGAGACTTAATTATACGAGACCGAAACGAGACCGAGACGAGGCTGAAAATTTTCGATTTTAACGAGACCGAAACGAGATTTACGAAAGTTTTGCAGAGTCTCGTCTCGTGGTTTCACTTCATCAATCACAAAAACGCCAAACAGTTGGTCAAACTTCAACTCAAATCTTACACGGTCGACAACCACAATATTTTTAATCGTAAAATATCGGCTTTTGCTGAAAACCTAAATCGAAAACACAAGTTTTTCCATACATTTTTGCTAATTCATAAATTTGGCACACTACGAGTCTTAAATAAAACCTTTCAAAAACAAGTTGGATTTGCAAGATGAACCAAACAAACACACCTTGTGAAACATTCAGCGCTCAATTTAACGCCAATGAAATAGCTGACAAGTTGCTGCCAGAAAAAATAATTACTGCTGGAACACAAGATACGGCGACGCAGGGTGGTGCATCCTTACTACTACGTGAGCTGGTTCGGTTAAGAAATAAATTAAATAATTTTTAATAGATTAGATTTAGGTTTTATTTTCAATAAATTATAATATTCACTTAAATGTACATATTTTACAATAATAAAGCATGGCTATTTGCCGTCTGTCTGATTGTCAACTTTCTCTAAATTAATAGTTATACAATTCATTATTTTAAAAAAATTTCTTTTTTAATTCTGTTTCTATAAGCTAATGCTATTTTACAATATTTAAAGAGTATACGAACTTCAATTTCATTAAGATGATGTATCATAAGCTCTTCTGATAGAAAATCACACCCAAAGATATGTCTTGGTCTTCTTGTTTCTCGCAGAACGGGACATCTACCCAAAAAATGAAAAATGTAATATAACAATTGAGTATTCATTGCATTCGAATTTTTAACTTACAATATTTATAAATTATCTTGTGATTTCGCAGATTTGTGCCTTCATGTTTTGTACTGCAAATGTTCAAAGCGGCGCAGCCTTCGACAAGACCATTGTGTTCAAGCACACAAATAGCAGTTGGTGTCAAAAAATTGAAATGTCAATTGAAAACTTGTAAATTTTCGATTTGACTACTTTTCAAGTTTTCGTTAACCTATTGCCAAAAACCTCGTTTTTGGTTTGGTGTGAAAAGGCTATTTGTTTTTATGTGAAATATGATTTTAATTATCATCGATTTTAAAAAAATAGAGGACATTTCCTTCATAACTAAAACAAAAAAGGGCACTTCACTGGAGTTATTTGAAGTTCAGGTTCAACGCCGGCTTCACATTCCAAAAAAGAAGAACGTTTTTCATAAAATAAATGTTTTAAATGAAAATAAACTTCAAATATTAAACAAGTTGCTTGCTAAATATATTATTTAAATCAATACTAATTCAATACAAAAAAAAAAACTCACCACACCACCTTCCTTTGCATTTTTAATAAAACTCTCCAGACATCGCCTTATAAAAAATTAAGGAGATAAATAAAAATTTTATTTTCGGTAGACTTCAAGATGTTTAATTTTATTTCCACTGAAGTCGGGTTGATGATGGAGCCACTGCCACCCCAACGCGCAACTCCTTCAAGGACATCTGTGTAATTTTCTACTCATGTTTGTCTCATCTCCCAATCCCAATTATTATAATCTCCCTCTCTCTCTTTCTTTCTATCTCGCTCTGTATTTCTCTGAGAGCGGGTCACCATTGCTCATTTTACCAAAAATCACGTAACGCAAATGAAAATTATCTCAAGAAAACCCCCTCAAGTATACCTAACGCTGAATTTGAGAAAAAAAAATCAAAAAAAAAATACAGCGGCTCGGCTATGACATTAAGTCGCGAGGTGGCAATAAGATTGTGGAATGGTAGAAAAATTAAACTTCTTCGGTTATGGCAGGTGGCTTAAATTGTTTAGCAACACACGAAAAATAAAGGAATGGTAAGGTATGTACAGGCAGTACCTACATACTTCTTCTCTTTTCGAATTCGCTATTTTTTTAAACCCCTCACTCTAATTCTCAGAATTCAAATAACTAAATTTTATTGAAAAAAGTTATTAGTACGGGGCTTTTAGAATTCGTTATATGGGGCTCTGGGAAATAAATCCGAAGTCAGGTTTGACTTTCACATTCGAAAGAGTATTGGTACACGAGTATAAAACCACAATTTGCACAACTGTACCTAGTGTCATTTAGCCGCCATTTTGTTTTTAATGGTCATTTGGGTTTTGGCGCGTAACTCGCGTATTATTAATCCTAAACGAAAAAGTTGTTTGACAAACTTGTAGCAAATTCAATTTTGTATAAAATATGTTAAGCAAATTTTTTCGCTAATCTTTATGGTTTAAAAGTTAAAAAGCTTTTTGTTCAAAAAAGTAGGTGTTGAATATTTTATTTTCACCATATCTTTTTTATGTCACTAAAAAAAAAATTGCCGCGACAAAAGTAGTAGAGACTTCAATTATCTATAATTTGTACCTTGACACTTTTTGAATTTGAGTAACGGTTATCGCTCTAAATCCCATATAAAATCAAGAATTTCGTATACGGGATCATTTCATCAATACGAGATTTTCGAATGATGATATACTACAGCTGGAAAAAATTCAAGGCAAATTTAGCACAATAATTTCTGGAGTTGAGGTCACTTGTACTTTTTATTTGAATTATATTCATACACACACTTAAAACCAAAGTAATTTTAATATTTTAATATTCAAATTTCTTTTTCTTTATTAAAAAAACCTGACCACGGGTAATTATTTTCTGGGTGCACGAATTTAAACAAATTCCCCTAGAATAATAAAATTCACAGTATCTTCTTGCTGTGATTTTTATAAGAGTCCGTAAACATCGACCAAAATTTGTGTCTTAGTAGGGTATAACAGACTGACTGAAGAGTCCACTGTTATACCTTGGGCGAAACACAATCATTTCTGGAGTATATTCATTCAATCTACTTAAAACCAAAGTAGTTTTAATATTTTAATATTCAAATTTCTTTTTCTTTATAATCGAAAATATTTCATTTCGAAATCAACAGGTTGTCCGGAAATCGTATTTTTCGGAGACGAGACTTAATTATACGAGACCGAAACGAGACCGAGACGAGGCTGAAAATTTTCGATTTTAACGAGACCGAAACGAGATTTACGAAAGTTTTGCAGAGTCTCGTCTCGTGGTTTCACAAAAACGCCAAACAGTTGGTCAAACTTCAACTCAAATCTTACACGGTCGACAACCACAATATTTTTAATCGTAAAATATCGGTTTTTGCTGAAAACCTAAATCGAAAACACAAGTTTTTCCATACATTTTTGCTAATTCATAAATTTGGCACACTACGAGTCTTAAATAAAACCTTTCAAAAACAAGTTGGATTTGCAATGATGATATACTACAGCTGGAAAAAATTCGAGGCAAATTTAGCTTTTAATATACGGGAGAGTATTAGTACTCGAGTCGAAACCCACATTTTGCACAACTGTACCTAGTGTCATTTAGCTGCCATATTGTTTTTAACGGTCGCTTGGGTTTAGGCGCATAACTCACGTATTTTTTATCCTAGACGACAAAGTTTAAGTTATACTACAAACTTGTAGCAAACTTAATTATCTATAAAATATGTTGAGCAAATTTGTTGGCTAACGCCAATGATTTTAAAGTTATAGAGCTTTGTATTCAAAAAAGTAGGTGTTGATTTTTTATTTGCACCATATCTATTTTTATCACTAAAAAAATTAAATAAATAGTTCCCATAAAAGTGGTCTTAACTTTTTCATAATAGATTTCTTTGCAAATAATGGATTTCACTTTGGTATTGAACTTTTGAACCTTTTTAACTCTTTGACACGCCACCCAGGAGGTAGAGTTTTATTCATGTTGGTTTTGTCTCCAAGTTGTGACATTTGATTTTAAATGAAAAATTAAAACAAAAATTTATGTAAAATTGAAAACTTTATTTTTCACAACTTTAAATAAATATTTGATATTATATATACTAGTCGACGCGTTTCGGAGTGTTTTTAAAATTTTTCATTTACAATAGAGTTTTATTACTGCCAAAACGACTTACCTAGATGTAAACCATATGAGCCACTTTCGTTTTACAGCGTCCGTCGGCGGGTTTTTTTTTTTTGTGGTTTCCCCAGGAGGACTAGTCCACGAGTCAATTTAAATATTCTCACCATTGGCAATTCTTCTTCTTTTTTTTTAAAACGTCCGATGGTGGTCATTTCTTCTACCATTTCCATTCTCAGAAAAGATCATATGGAAGTTTCGTCCATTCTCCACAAAAGTATTGCAATGAACCATTGCGTCGTCGTTACCTTCTAGGTCATCTTCATCCAAATCGACAGAGATTTCCTGGACGTTCTCACATGTCTGCCCTTCACAGATCTTACAAACAGATGAGCAATGAAGCCCAGCTTTAGGGCAACCACAAGCTCCTCCACAACCCATCTTGCATGAACACGCGACTAATTTCATAAGTGCCTGAGGCGCAGGGTCCTTCGTTAATCACATTTCCTTAAACTATTTTGTAAGGTAGTTATTATTTAAAATTAATTTTTTACTTTCATAAGTTAAGATGATTGAAAGCTCTACCACTTTTATCGATACAAAAATAGATATGGTCAAAAAAATCAACACCTACTTTTTTGAATACAAAGCACTATAACATTAAAACCATACGCGTTAGCCAAAAAATTTTTGTTTAACATATTTTATAGATAATTAAATTTGGTACAACTTTTTCGTCGAGGATGAAAAATACGTGAGTTATGCGCCTAAACCCAAGTGACCGTTAAAAACAAAATGGCGGCTAAATGACACCAGGTACAGTTGTGCAAAATGTGTACTAATACTCTTTCGAATGTAAAAGTCAAACCTGACTTTGAATTTATTTCCCAGCAAAAGTCTATATTTCATTTTAATATTTCGGAGGAACGATTTATTTTAGTCTCGAAAAAAAACCTTTCTGGTGAAAGAGACAACAATTTACGACAAACCATCTTTAAAGCCAACGACAAATAGGTACGCGAGTTGAATGCTTAAATTTTGTAAAAAAAAAAAACCGAAATAACAACACTTGCAATGTAAGCATCAGATTTACTTTAAATAGTACGAGTGAGAGCGTTGTAAATTATAATATCGTTTTCATTGTCAGGGCTGCAAGAAATCCCGAATTTCAAAATGCAGAATCCCGAATTGTAAAATCCCGAACTTCAAAATCCCGCCATTGCGAAATCCCGAAAAAATTTTCGTTTTTCCGAATTTCTTTTAATACTTTTTTTAGTACTTTTCAATACCTTTCTTATAAATCAAGAAATTATGTAAGATGATATCTATTCTTGAAATAGAAATTTTGATAATTATCTCTTCATGACAAATTGTTAAACAAAATCAATTCACGAAATTATCAAATCAAATCAAAAATAAGTCCACTTCATTTTGTTTAGTTTTTTTAAGAAAGAGCTATATTGATAGAATAACAAAAACTACACCAAAAACGGACCCTCTACAGAATTAATTTGATAGTGGGCAATTCAGGATTTCGAGATTCTGTATTTCACAATTCGGGATTTTGACGTTTGGAATTTTGAAGTTCAGGTGTCTCATCACGTAAAACAAAAACGATTGAACGATATCGTTTTGGAGATTGTTGTCTTTATTTTTCTCTACTGAAGTGATAGAGATAGCAATATTGAAAACCATATCGTCCTATCGTTTTCGTTTTACGTAATGAGGCCCAGGATTTTACAATTCAGGATTTTGAAGTTCGGGATTTTGCATGAAAATTTGGCAATTCGGAATTTTGCAATTCTAAACTAGTAATCCTAGACAAAATACTAGGCCCGTTCATTTACTTTTAATGTCTGTGATTTCCTCTGCATTTGTGTGGTTTTTGATAAAAGACAACGCTCACGAGAGAGTAAATAATTTCCCTTACCTGTGGTTTTCTGTCGGAGAAATTTCTTCAGGCACAAAATCACAACGCCGCCAAAAGTCATTTTGAGAGTAAAAACATTAGGTGATACGAAATTTGTATGAATGTGCGTTCCCTTACTTTTGCACAGTTTTGATATATTTGAGAATATTTCGTCCTTGCTCTCCAAAATTTGATAGATTGTGAGTTTCTGTGCACAAAGTAAAGGAGCAGACCTATTACTTCAATCGCACATATATATAATGTGAACTGATTTAATTTTTCTGGGTGGGCCATCTTTTGTTTTTTTTTTTCAACTCATAAGTTATTTTGACACTGACAGCTTTTCCCGCACGAAATCTTGACAGAAAGTCAGTATCATACCTCCGCGGAACGAAATGAGCTGCATTATTTTGAAACAACGTTGGGTTATAATGAAAACTTATTTCCAAAGAATTGGACAAAGATTTTTGGCGAAAATCATCTTTTCTGACGAGGCGGATTTTCTTCTCGGGGCGGCTACGTTAAATTAAATTGCCGCATCTAGGGCTCGGAAACCCGCACGATACTGTCGAGAAGCCAATACATACATACATCCAAAGAGAATGACAGTTTGGTGCTGATTATGGAGTGGTGGCATCATTGGACCATTGTTTTTCGAAAATAAGGCTGGGAACAACGTTTCGGTCAACGGTGGGCGTTACAGAGCCATGTTAACAGACTTTTTTTTTACTAAAATTTAAGCTATGGATTTGGACGACCCCTGATTTAGGATGACACAGCCCATGCCACAATCGATCTTTTGTGCCCTTAATTCCCGAATCGTGTTATCAGCCGTCTTGGCGAAGTCAGTTGGCCGCCTGGGAGCTGCGATTTGACCCCTTTGAATTTGTTTGTTTTGTTTGTGGGGAACCGTGAAGGAGCGACGTTATGCCAACGATCCGCAAACGATTTAAGCAGTCCGTAAACTACAGCCCAAAACTATCAACAAGGTCTTAGAAAACTGGAGTGACAGAATGCGCTACTGCGAATCCAGCCGATGCAGCCACTTGAACGTCATTGTGTTCCATAATTAATGGTAGTATGCTCTTACTATAATAAAGCCATAACACATAGAACAAATTTAATTTTGTTAATTATAATTCATTTTTAAAAAGAAACTTGTATTTGGCCCACCCTGTACATTTTTAATTAAACTAACCTCAGGCACAGAATAACTTTAACTTAAGTTCCACCTTGGGTAAATAAAGCTTACCGAGGGTTGTGTGTATAATGTACCTACATGAACCGTAGTGTTTCAAAATACAGCTTTTTCCGATTTTTCAGAAGGTCACAAAATTTCAGCAAGATTTTTTTTTTTCAATTTTTTTTCGCAAATTTTCAAAATTCTTTACGTTTAAGTGTTTACGTGGCTGGATTTGACGATCGAATCGAATCGGATTGAGATTTCGATCTATAGGTATACGACCGCACTGGATCAAATTCAAATAAAATCGAAGTACACTAGAATTTACACTTTAATTTTTCCTATGTGCGTGCGTAGATAAGTTTTTGAATATGGTGACTACGAGACAAAAAATTATTGTAAGCAAAATAAAGCAAATTGAAATATACACACACTTATAAATTTCGATTCTTTTATAATTCAATCCAGGTCTACTTTATGTATTTTTCGATTTGATTCAGCTCGCAAAGTCGAATCGGATCAAGAAATCCTGTCTGAGTCCGATCCAGGTCTACATGGAATTGAATCCGAATTCAAGTCTGATTCAATCATCCATGTAAACGGAGTGTGAAACTCCAAATTTTTAGAGAATGTTTGTAGATTCCATATTGCGTTATTCAAATTATTTGTACTAAAACCTGGTATACAGTATTGTTAAATCTATTCTAAAGATTACATCTACGAAGTTTAATCAAAATCTTTAAAGCTGTTTTCGAAGAAACTTATTGCAGCTACCAGTTCTAGATGAGCTTAAACCGAAATTTGAATTTCGTCTTTAGGGAATTACATAAAAATGCTTCACACCAAGTTTGAAGGAAACCCCTTTTTTCTCTAAGGCTCTAGCTCGATGTACATCAAGACGCACAGACACAAAGACCGACGTACGATCAGTGGGCGATGTGTTAATGCAAAATTTAAGACCATGTTTTGTTGTTTTTCCGAATATTCCAATGCATCAAAACCAAACTCATTTAACTTTATTGCATGATTTTCTACTCCCAAATGTTCACTTGAAGTAACCACAGTTGCGTAGCGTGGGGGGCAGGGAGCACAGGCCCCGGGTGGCACTTTGTCAGGGCAGGGGTGGCAAAATCGGCAACAAGAAATTAAAAAATTCTTTTTTCTTCAAATGAATTCATTTGGTGAACCCAAAGAATCCAATTCAAAATTTCAAGAAGCAAAAAATGACTGTAGGCATCGATATCGAGTCAGTAATTAAAGAGTTTGCTGTAATTAAAAGCAGGAGAGTTAGATGTAAACAAGTTCTCTTTTATAAAAATACATTTTTAAAAAATTAATTTAATATGTTCCTACACACAAAGATCTTTTCTCTAATTTTAATGGGACATATTCATAGTCGCAGAAACACCCAGGTTTAACTAAACTACAGTTTAAGACAATTTTGGCTCAATGAATACAGACCGATTTTAATAACAAATTCTTGGTTTTATATTTTTATAAGTTAATTAACTTGGTATACTACACAAATAGTTTCAAATATTTTGAAATGATCAACGTCCAAAAATTCAACTAAACCTATATTTAACTAAGACCCAGCTCTAAAAATACATGAATGAGTATTCTATGGGGCGTATTCATAGTCATTTTCAAGTTAAACATAGATCTAGTTGAATTTTTTGACGTTGATTCTATTTTTCTAAGTTTGTCATATCAAAATATTTGAAGCTTTTTGTGTAGTATACCAAGTTAATTATCTTATAAAAATATAAAACCAACAGTTTGTAATTAAAATAGGTCTGTATTCATTGAGCCAAAATTGTCTTAAACTGTAGTTTAATTAAACCTGGGTCTATCTGCGACTATGAATATGCCCCTATATCTTTTTCTTTTACATCAAAATTTATATTATTTTATATTTATATCATATATGATATTTCTGTTGTCAAACTCCTATTTTCTCATTTATAAAATAGTCAAATCCACTAAAATAGGTATTACTGAATAGGAATTTACACATATTCATGACATTGCACACAAACTTTATGTTATACCACACTATTTTCTATAAATTTCGGAAATTTCAAATAATTCAAGAAATTAAAAATTTGAAATAAAGAATTCATCACTTTTAACCCATTGAATGAGTAAAAGAGAAAAATATGTATTACTTCTGTAATTTAAAATTCTCTTTTTTTTCGCTACACCTTGATTGATTAGGGGAGCAACATTCTTTAGTTACACCATGCATGAATGAAAGAAACATATTTATTACTTTTGTAATGAATAATCCTATTTTATCGCTTTCAATTTGAGTGAGTGGTGGAGAAACATATTTGTTACCTTATTCTGTTGTTTGTAATCTTTTTTCTCATTATAAAAAGCCGAATGCATTTATAAGGTATCACTAGATTGTATGAATGAAAGACAAATATTTATTAATTCATTAATTTAAAATCTTAGAAGAAGAAATAGAGAAACGGGCACGTTGAGGAAAAAATGAGGCTTTTTTTCAAAATAGTGTGAGTTACACAAACATAGATGGATTCACACAGGGTCGGAATGAAGTGAGATAGCTAAATGCTGGGGCCCCCAAAAGAATTTTTAACTTTGTTTTTGAGAGATTAATTTTTGAGATTTAAGTTTAAACAGTAAAAAAGCTTATTAAACTAAATAAAACAGTGAAATAAATGTGAATATAGTGAATACATGTAATACTTCATTGAAAAAAAAAAATATATAATATATGCGGTGCTGCATTAAATTCTGTAAAAACATTATGTGGAATATGAGACACAATCAGCCCGTGAGATGCAAAAGTTGTAAACTCCATATTAAAGGAGTTTTCACACGATTTAATGCATATTTTTTTAAATAAAGTATTGCAAATATTCACTATGTTAACTTTTATTTCACTTTTTGATTAGTGTTTTCACTGTTTTAACGTTTTGAAATCTCTAAACACTTTCCTCTAGCTCGGCAAAATGACAGTCGGGCGTTTTATTTCTATAGAATGTTAACTATTGCTGTTGTGTCAAAAAAAAAATTTAAATGTCATTGTTAAAAATGTTTTGATGTTCAAAAGGGTAGATATGTGCATTCAAGAGGACACAAGCGTCCACAGGTTTTTCTCAAAACCCACCTCTGTCTACCAACTCCTAGTCTCACCTCCACGTGGTGAACATCGGGTGTCTAGTACCTCAGCTGGAGACGGGGTTTAAATCCCCGTGGAAAGCTGTTGGGGACAGCCAACGAGAGAGGGGGGGAGGAGTGTTCCCACTAAGGCACTTCTCCTTTCATCGAGGCGGCAGCGGACGAATTCTCTAGATGGAATCAACGGTGGCGTCTACAGTTCCAGTTAGGTTGAACTACTTAGTGAACACCTTATATGGGCTACTACGACATATTTGTAGCTCAGGCCTATAAGGAGCGGTTTATCCGGCTCCCTACCCTTGGAGTTATACGAAGGGTCTGGTCCTCCGGGTCGGGGGTTGTGCGTCGGGGTAACTTCCCTACCACGTAAAAAAAAGTTGTTCCGAAACAACAACAAGCCTCGGATATGGATGATTTTAAAGTTGACGACCCCAGCAAACGAAACAAGGACAATGAATTTCGGATCTGCACGTGGAACGTCCTGTCCTTATACAGAACACGTGCAGCCGAACAATTAGTGGAGAACCTGGACAGGCTAAAGGCTGACGTAACAGCCATCCAGGAAGTGCGATGGGATGGAGAGGGCGTACGGAGACTGAAATCGTGTGACATCTACTACGGCGGGTGCTTGAAGGAACAGGGTCAGCGGCTCTTTGGTTGTGGTTTTGTGATAAGGGGAAGACTTAGGCAAGAAGTCTTGGGCTTCCGAAGTGTAAGCGAGCGCCTGGTCACAATCCGCATCAAAGGCAAATTTAAGAACATTTCGCTGATTTGTGTTCACGCCCCCCATGAAAGGAGAGAAGACTCAACCAAAGAAGCATTCTACGATCTCTTGGAGACAACGTATGATATGTGCCCGAAGTACGACGTGAAGATCATTCTTGGTGACTTCAACGCAAGATTCGGAAAGGAGGGCATCTTTGGTTCGATAGTCGGAGGACACAGCCTACACGACGAAACTTCCGGCAACGGACACAGGCTGGCAGACTTTGCGGCGGGGCGAAATGTCATCATCTCAAGCACCTACTTCCCACACCTCAATATACACAAGGGGACTTGGCAGTCGCGTGATCAAGTAACCGTCAACCAAATCGACCACGTTGCGATAGACGCGAGACATGCTTCCAGTATCTTGGGCGTCCGAACGTTCCGAGGGGCCAACATTGACTCGGATCACTACCTGGTGGTAGCTAGACTACGTATGCGGATATCCATGACGCGACAACGCAGAGCAGATGCTGTGAAAAGATTCGATGTCGAGAAGCTTAAATCGCAAGAGACTGCCAGAACTTTTGCAGACCACGTAACTCTTAATCTCTCAGGAGGTCCGCCACCAGCATCAAGTGCAGAGGACCAGTGGGAACACTGTCAACAAGCCATCAGAAGTGCCGCCTCTGATGTGCTGGGTTTCACTAGGCGAATACAACGAAACCCCTGGTTCGATGAAGAGTGCCGGCTAGCGCATGCAGCTAAGGACGAGGCCTACCAGGCAATGCTGCAGACTCGAACAAGAGCTGCTGAGAGAGTGGCCCGGGAGCTCTACGGGCTGAAACGAAAAGAGGAACGCCGACTTCTCAGGAGGAAAAAGAGAGAGCACGAGAAGCGGGCGGTAGAGTCTATTGAGGGTTGTAGCGGTAGGGGAGATGTTCGAAAATTTTATCAGAGGGTGAAGCGATCCACCCAAGGATTCAAGGCTAGAACGGAAGCCTGCTGAGATGAGAGTGGGA
Organism: Melangyna quadrimaculata; assembly: GCA_949320155.1. Taxonomy (NCBI): domain Eukaryota; kingdom Metazoa; phylum Arthropoda; class Insecta; order Diptera; family Syrphidae; genus Melangyna; species Melangyna quadrimaculata. Next base: position 131,734,208 of record OX439483.1, on the reverse strand, counting down.
ATATGGTAGTAGACACACAGTCAGTGCTGGGGATCTGGAAAGAACACTTCTCTAGACTGCTTAATGGCGAAGACAGCCAAGATGCCGCTAATAGGCAGAACGCTCCATTCAACTTGGACGACGATGGCCAAGAGTTCCGTCCACCCGACCTAACCGAAGTTCGGCTGGCGATATCCAAACTTAAGTCGTACAAGGCTGCAGGTGCGGATGGCTTACAAGCCGAACTATTTAAATCAGCGGGAGATGAATTGGCTAGGAACATACACCAGCTCATCTGCAAAATTTGGTCGGAGGAAAGTATGCCCGATGAATGGAACCTCGGTATAGTGTGCCCCATCCATAAAAAGGGAGATGTTCTGAAATGTACCAACTACAGAGGAATTAGTCTCCTAAACGTCGCTTATAAAATCTTGTCGGCCATCCTGTGTGACCGCTTAAAACCTTTTGTCAACGATCTGATCGGCCCTTATCAGTGCGGTTTAAGGCCAGGCAAGTCAACCGTCGATCAAATGTTCACACTCCGACAGATTTTAGAAAAATCCCGGGAATTCCAGATCGATACACACCACCTTTTTATCGATTTTAAAGTCGCGTATGATAGCGTGAAAAGGGAAGAATTATACAGAGCCATGTCGAGTCTCGGCATCCCTGCCAAACTCGTCCGCTTGTGCAGGATGACGATGGAGAAATCTCGCTGCTCCGTCAAAATTGGTAAGAACACCACCGATTCCTTTGATGTTGAGAAAGGATTGAGGCAAGGCGACGCGTAATCATGCAACCTATTCAACATCGTTCTTGAAGCCATTGTACGCAACGCACATGTCAACACCAGCGGTACAATCTATATCAAAAGTCCGTTCAATTGCTTGCGTATGCGGATGACATAGACATTGTCGGCAGAACGAAGCGAGCTGTGGCAGGGGCATTTGCGAGCATTGAATCGGAGGCGGCTAGAATGGGATTGGCGGTTAATGAGGACAAGACGAAGTATATGCTGTCATCGAGAGAGGAATCTCAACATCGTCGACTCGGGCAAAATATCACGATGGACAGATATAACTTCGAAGTTGTCAAGGACTTTGTCTACCTGGGCTCCACTATTACATCGCAGAATGACATCAGTGCAGAGATCAAGCGAAGAATTACTCTTGCCAACCGCTGTTTCTTCGGTCTAAGAAGGCATTTAAGTAGTAAGGCCCTCTCTCAGAGAACCAAGGAGACTTTATACAAAACCCTAATCATCCCGGTCCTGCTTTATGGGTCAGAAGCATGGACACTGAAAGATTCGGATAAAAATCTGCTAGGGTGCTTTGAGAGGAAGATTCTTCGTGTGATTTTCGGTCCGGTGTGTATCGAAGGAGTATGGAGGAGAAGATTCAACGACGAGCTATACGGGCTATACAGCGACGTTGACCTGGTCAAAAAGCTGAAAATACAGCGGCTGAGATGGCTGGGGCACGTGGAGCGTATGGACAGCAACGCACCTGCCCGACGAGTCTTCGAATCCAACCCCGATGGGGTACGCAGCAGAGGAAGACCCGTAACAGGTGGCGCAATCAAGTGAATGACGACATCAAAGCACTCGGTGTGCGCAACTGGAAGCGGCTAGCTAGGGACAGAGCTGGCTGGAGGGGCTTGTTAGTTGAGGCCGAAGCCCATCCTGGGCTGTGAGCGCCATCAAAAGTAAAGTAAGTAAGTGTTAAAAATGTTACACTGTGTAACATTTCGCTTCGGTCAATGTTAAAAATAATGTTGGTATGGCAATCAAAAGGGGTTGACAAAAAAAAAATTAAACACATTTAGAATGAAAATAATCAAAGAAATTTTTTTATTGCATCAAATTTTATTAAAAAAATTTCAATTCTCTAGCATCAGTGGTTCCCAAGATATAAGACTGCAAACATTTCAAAAACTCACTGACAGATCATCAAAATTATGGAGCACTTCCCGACATCGTAGAATCTTGCAATTTCGCACAAAGGTAGACCTTGTGGTACATACAAAGGAATCGAAAGTTTATGATTTTCCATTCAGGGGTCGTGGTCCCCGCCCATTTACATAGAATTGATATAAATTACTTGAAGCACTTTTGATTGTCGTATATTGATGAAATTTGGTACAACGGTAGGCCTTAAAGTGCAGGCAAAGGACAAATTTTAAAATTTAAGATTTTTTGTTCAGGGGGCGTGCTACCCGCCTATTTCCATAGAATTGATATTATTTATTTGGAGCACCTCTGACTGTCGTCGAATGATGAAATTTTGTTCAGGGGGCGTGGCATCCGCCCATTTGAATAAGAATTGATATCAATTATGAGGAGCACTTCTAATTGTCGTAGAATTATCAAATTTGGTAGAACGGTGGGGCTAGAAGTGCGAGAAAATGAACTATTTTAAAATTAGAGATTTTTCATTCAGAGGGCCTGGCATCCGCCCATTTTCGCAGAATTGATATCAATTATATATAAAGCACTTATGGTTATTGTAGAATAATAAAATTTGGTAGAGCGGTAGAACTTGAACTGCAAACAAAGGCTAAACATTCAGAGGTTGTCGCATTCACCCATTTTCTCAGAATTGTTATTGATTATATGGATCACTTCGGATTGTTGCAGAATAATAAAATTTGGTAGACTCGTAGATCATGTGGTCAATACAAAGGAGATTTTGGAAAATTTTAAATTATCCATTCAGGGCCGTGAATGGATATGAAATGGATTGGCCCATATTCTCAGAATTGATATCAACTATGCAGAGAACTTCTGATTGTCGTAGAATGATGAAATTTGGTAGAGCGATAAGACTTGACATGCAAGCAAAGGGAAAATAAAAGTTTTGAGATTTCACATTCAGTGGGCGTGGCAACCACTCATTTTCACAGAATTAATATTAAATATATTGAGAGCACTTCCGATTTGTGCAGGATTATGAAATAAGGTAAAGTGGTTAGTTTTCAAGGGCAGGTATACAAAGAAAAAGTTGAAATCATGAACTTTTTCATGCAGGTGCGTTTCATCCACCCACTTTTCCTGATAATCTTTTTATTCCATAAAGTAGTGAAATCACAACAAAAACATTAATGTTAAAAAAGGAGCCAAGTTCTTCTTTAAGCAAAAACCTTTGCGTAACAAAGTCAGCCGTAAAAAGTAGTGCATTTTTTTTTAAAGATTGTTTTCAGTGACAACAAGTAGTTAAGCATTGATGGACCAGATGGTTTTAACGGTTATTGGTACAAAAAATGCATTCAATTGTGGCAATAATACATTTTTAAAATAAGCTGAGTTAAAGCGTTAAATAATAAAATGTTTAGTACGGTTTTCCAATAGCGGTCCATATTTTCACGGGCAAATTCCAATATCTTTTGTTTGTGGGCTGTTGTCAGATTTGGAGCTGGTGCCATTTAGCCCCGAACAATCACTCTACTGGTTCTTAAAGTATGAAAAACCGTCGAAAATTAAACTCCTAACCCCAATTCGTAACGAATTTCCCTCAAAAAATGCACCGAATTAGATGCAACATTGATTGTTCGGCTATTATCGCGACGTGTCAGCATCTGTGGACCCCCGGGTCTTATTTTCGTTCCATAAGGATCTTGTATGATATTACGGGCACTGAGTAACAACATTAGTTCTCTTTAAATTTTAGACGTATTTTTCTTAAAAATAACAGTACAATTTTCACTGAACATGAAATTGACAGGGGCAGGTGTGTTTTTCTAATATTTCATAAGAAATCTAGAACCAGTAAATACATAAAATTAAATACTAATAAAGTTATTTTATTTTATTTTAAACTGAAAGTTAGTTTACAGACGCTTCCACGTTTTCGTGCAACTTGACTTATTGGCTGTGGAATTCTTTAAAAACTGGAGCTCAAGTGCTTCATTTTGTTTATTAAAACCACCTCAGGAAATTTGAATATGTTTTCTTTTTGGTACAGGTTCGTGTTCAAATGACTTTTTTAACACGAATGCAGTTATTTGAATTACATAAAGATAAAATTTCTTTAAATTTTGTTTCTGAAACTATATATACACACAGGTTTATTCACATAAGATGCGACGGAAAGCTAGAGCGTGTTGGTTGGGTCGAGACGTAAGACTCTTGGAATTATTTGTTTTTTAGTGTTTAACTAACAATTGTTCAGAGCTTTTAATATTTAAAACAAAAACACTTGAAAACCTTAAATTTTGACAAAAGTAAAATTTAAGCTTTATTGAGTAGTAAATCAAATTTATTTACAAAGAAATTAAAAGAATAGATCAATTACTAGCTTTAGAAAAGCTATAGTGTAGTATTGTATGTGTTTTCGTGTTTTTTTTTTTTTTGCAATTTTAAATTATTTTATTTAGAAAAGTACCACTCCCACGTAAATGAATGGGAAATGTTGTCTTGTCTCGACCCAGCCTATATACGTACCAGCTTTTTGTCGCACCATATGCCTATAAAACAAATATTTTTTTCTCTTCAAAAAAAAGCGTTTTGGTACATAAGAAACTTCATAAATGTATTTTGTTTGTATTTTTTGTATTTGTATTTTGTATTTTATTTCAAATCTCTTACAAATAGACTTTTAAATCTTTTTGATTGCCCGAGTAAAGTTATCATTGGTGGCAGGAATTTGCGAAATTTTAAGTTCATTGCTTTATTGATTGATTTAATTCCAACTTTTATTCCATTATGTCTCCATTGTGCGACGCCGACGATCGAAGATCGTAATATTATTTGAAAAAAAAACTACAAATTTGTAGTAAATTTGTAGAACTATAATGCTTTTCCTGTATGGAGGCTATAGAGCAAGTAAAAATTAATAAAATCCACAAAAGAAAAAGCTGAAATTAGCTGGTTAAGGAAGAACTATACGCGTATGAATAATTTGAAGCATAATGGAAACTTTCAATTTTGCTCAAACTGTCAATCTAGGTTTATTTCCAAAGTTAAACAGTCAAATAGCTCAGACACTTCACTTTTACTTAAACTTTTAGCCTTAAGGCACTCACCTACTATCTTCTTTGAATATAACAAAAAACCACAATTTGTTTTGCTACTTTCTAAAATTTCTAACTGTGCATTTCCAAGAAAAAATACTCAAATACCATGGAAGCTCCACTTTTACTAGAAGTCTTACCCATGAAGTCTTACATCAAGCATATGGCTTTCACCTTACATAGAATAAGAGTAAAACAAAAGATTACGTTCTACAATAACTTATTTCGCTTTAGGTTTCCCACCGTTCAAATTCAATTAATTCATTTTTGTTTGAGGCTCTGTAATCACTTCTCGTGAAATGAAAAATTAATGCAGTCCACAATTTTATCAAATTTTTTTGTGTTTGGATAACAAAGAAAAATCCAATGGAACGTAGACAAGTTTTACATTTTGCAATTTAATATGCCTTGGTTTAAAATAGAACCTGCGGAATTTAAAGTTAGAATTTCAAGCTGTCGATTTTGGATTGTAAAATTGAAATAAGTATAGACATTTCATTTACACCACTCGAACTGAGTGGATGTTTGTATTTGATTTTCAGTCAAATTGTGTTCCTGGGTTCCAGACTTAGGGCCTGGTATTCACCTTTTCTCTCGTTTTTCTAACATGAATGCATTCCACAATTTTATAATAGCAATATTTTAAATTTATCATTTTAGGTATAATATCAAGGGCAAAATCTGATGCTGTGTGGAAAACATTTGCATTTGACTATAAATTAGTGCTATAGTTTCATATGATCTGGATTGGGAAATGTAAAGTTGAATACATCAAACTAATGAATGAGTATGTGAACTTCTCATTTTCACTCGTTTGTACTTGACTTTAGAGTGAGTTCATTTAAAATTGACTAACCAAACTGCGACGCTACTTCGGGGACTATAAATAGTAATGATTTTTTTTTTTTTTTTTTTTTTTGTTTTTATGTTTCTTATGACTTGAGCTTGATGTAGGTTTTTGGTCATATATATTTTTGTTTTTTTTTTTTTTTTGAGAATGAGGTAGAAAAGTTTTGACATATATTTTTCGTCCTTTTTTTTGTTAACACTGCAAGAAGACGTTACAAGTATTGATGGATATTAGTAAAACGTGTCACTGTGCTGCTCTCATTTTTTCAGTTTGCCTACTTTTCTTGAGTATTTTTTTTAATTTTCGAACAGCGAAATCAAAATGAAAATTCTCCTATTTCTCCAAAGTCTCCCTTAGGGGGAAATTAATGAAATGATATCGCTGTTGGGCTGTGAAAGAAAAGGATTCATTACTTTGTGTGTCCTCAATTGTTATATGCACAGAAGGGGAGGAGTAATAGGTACGAGTGGTTCGTATAGTTAAAAGGATGAAAAGGAAAAGGAGTAGGAAGGGGGTTTGGGGTTGTGGGAAAGTACGAAGATAACTTTCATTTTCATTAAATTCATTAACACAAAACGCGCTGAATTAAAACAAAAAATCAACGATGATGTAGAACAAAAAAAAATCAAACCAACGGAAATAAAACAATGGGGCCTGCACTATAAATTCCAAGGTAAAGCTCCAGAAAACAAAAGCGAGCTTGTGGCACGGATGTGGGTGGAGTTGGGAGACTAGGGAAGTAAGAAATATGTTTAACTTTTCATACAAACTGTCGACAGTTGTAGGTTATGATGAGATCTCTGTGAGGTTTTCGATGGAATATTATTTCTTTTTTTGTATTAATTTTTGAGAAGTAAATTTGATTCCTTTTTATTGTGTTTCATTGCAATCAGTTTCAAAATTAAATTGAAATAATAAGGACAATAGCCTATTCATAAACAAAAGTACCTATACCTATGAAATTAAATGAGAAATGCTAAAGAAAATACAAAATTACTGGAGTGCACAAACATACTGCTTGGGCTTGAGAATTCAAGGCTATAGAGCTATCTAGTATCTGATTGATTTCTTGTGGTAATTTTTCAAAAAGACACTGCTTCTCTTGGAATCATTATTATTAATTCTTGGTTAGTGCATGGTGATAGTGCTAATGATTTATGTATAATTTGTAAAATATAAATCTTGGTTAGTGTGATTTTTTTCTTAGGAAAGATCTGCTTGTTTAAACAATTCAATGCAAAAGTAGGGGCAACCTTGAAAAACAGTCATAAAGTAAAAACACTGCTTACTTAATCGAAAGCCGTTTTTCTAACTTAACTTTGAATGTCTATAGATTGTGTGTGTTGAACTGATGTCATTCAGAATTTTTTTTAAAGGTAAAAATAAAGGCATCTATAACACAAAAAAATATTATTTAAAAGAAAATTAACTAGCCATTGTTTTTAAAAATGTAGTGGATACAATTTTAACTGTCCATTACATTTGCAAGCATGGAAACTGATGTGAGATGGACGGGAATACTGAGAAATAGACGAAATCAGAACGAACAATAGGAGAAAATTTAGAAGTATCGTAACTAAAAATTAGAATATAAAAATGCCAAATTAGCTGCACCGTCAAATAATGGCTTCATTTGCTCAACTAAGCACTTAGCTCTTGCTGTTTGACTTACTCAACTTTCCGATCCATTACGCTAGCCGCCTCCACAAGCCATGAACGATGGAAATGAAATAAAATGCACGACTGGATTGCACAAACTTGCTCTTTACAACTAGATGGCACCTGGGTAAACATTGGCGCTGTATATTTATGGTTCGATAAACAAAAAAAAATGTGTACAAAATAAATAGTCAAAATTATGAAAAATTGTTTTGTTCTTAGATTTTATTTTTTTCTCACGAATTTACAAATTTTTAATGCAATATTTTTTGTCGAAGTGTAGGTAGGTAACGGAACGCCAAATTATGTCAAAACCAACCAATACAGTGACGAGATATTGTGGAATGGCACATTTGAAAAAAAAAAAATGCAAAATTTTATATCCGTTATTTTCGAATTTTTTGGTTACAAAAATTTTGGCGAAAGGGGGATTGTTATGCATCAAAAGGAACAAATATCTTTGGTGCAATCTATGCATAGACACATGATTTCATGGTATTTTTTAATGGTGAAATTAATGACACTAAAAATAAGATGATAACACATAACAGTGTGACTACATTTTCAGGACAACAGGTGAATTGCCGAAAACCCTTTAGATATAATAAAACTTGGTAAAAATGTTCCATTTCTAATGAAAACTAAGAACAAAGAGAGTATAAAAAAAATATTTACTGTAAAAAAATGTTTTTTGAGGGGAATGGAATAATAGAAGGACTATACCAAAACACTTGTGAAAAAAAAAATGATATACGCTCAAGAAACTTGGTACAGATATTAATATGAAAATTTCAAAAAAAAAAAATTCAAGCAATTTGAAAAAATTAAATCATTCACTTACCAAATTGTTTTTAATTATTATAAACTTTATAGACAAAATTAAAGTAGAAGCTAACTTTTAATGAAATTTTGTTGATAAATATGTTCTTGAAATATTTATGTACATACATACCAGCTTAAGAATTTCAAATTTTTTTAGCTTTACTTACTTTCTGTAAAAAAAAATGTGAATCCGACACTTCAAGTAGGTACAAACAAATAGGTAAGCTAACTCCGAATTTAAATTTGTTTGCAGTTGGCTTAAGGAGCAGTTTTTCAAATGCATGGATGTAGATAAAAACAACTTGGAGGATACAAAATCGAAAGCATTGTTTTTTGAGTTAATATCATGTTTTATATAAATCTCGCATTGAAAAACTAGCACTAAGCGTACCATACCATTTACATATTTCACTAATTCTTTCAAGCATTGACTTTATTTTTAAATTAAATATATTTTTTCTAAGACTACTGAATGGAAAGTAGGCCAGGTGACGGAATTGTTTAATATTGTTTGTAACCACATAAAACAGAGTTTAGTCCCGAAGAAATATTTATTTTTACCAAAATTCTGTTGCGAAATATTTGTTAAACTATACAAAAAATGACACAAAATTAATAATATAACTACTTTTTGACCTGGAGCCTACTATAACTATAACTATATTTATTTGTATAACTACTATCCCCCATTTCGATTAAGAATTTATTTTTAAACAATAATCTGGAAGGTAAACAATTCAATTCCATAAATAAGAATAAATTATAAATGAAGTCGTTTTTGAAAAAAATAATATTATTGAAATAATTTAAATTAAAAAAATTGGCACAACTGGACGATGTACATATGTATTGGTTCCATATAATATTATGATATCATTAAACAAAAAAAGTATGTCATCTGGGTCGTTTGAAAAAATTTGAATTTATGAAAAAAAATCTAAAATCGTTAGAACGCTTTTCTTAAAATTTAATTTTGTATGCTAACTACAAGTATTTAATAAAATACAATTTGACACAAAATTAAAAAAAAATATTTATCAACCAGTTTTCAATATATTAAATTTTCAAAAAAAAAAAATCAATATTTTTTATTTAAATTTCAAAAATGATTTTTTTCAAAATTTGTATATACCAAATTGTTAAAATTGTAAAAGAGCTCTTGTATACAAATGTTGCTTTGAATCGGTGAAGCCGTTAACGAGAAATTTGAAAACCAAAAAGTAAGTTCTATGACAGGTACCGTTAACAACTGCTATTGGTTTATTTTTTTTTACCAAAACTTGAACCGTTTTTGAAATAAAAAGATTTTTGTATATTGATTGTAGGGCAGGTACCGTTATTTCTTGAGCTAAAAAACAATTTCAATTTCCCCTCTAGGGTACCTCAAAATAAACTTAAGTCCAAAGTTTGAAAAAAAAATCGCGTCAGTGGCTTAGGCTGCAGGTCAAGGTACAGACAGACAGACAAAGTTTCGGGACCCGCTTTTTTCGCATTCTCTGTCATCGTATTGTTAGATCCGAAACTTATCCTAGAACCTATGTAAATATATATTGCAAGTAAAAATGCATACGTCATGATCCTTAAACTCATATTTTCTATTATATACAAAAGTAGGTACATCAAAATACTTACTCATTATGTGGTATATCCTCGTCCTGTTCGCCAAGGACAAATGTTGTGTTCAGTTTAATGGCAAACAGCACCACGCACAATGTTAAAATTCCAAACAATTTGTGTTGTTCCATATTGTTGGAATAGTTGTGTTTGTTGGCGGTAGAGTGAGAAAAAGCTTGTTTAGCTTAATATATTTATGTAAGTATATCTGCTGCTTTTGATGGATGGAAATTTTAATTCAAAAAGACACACCAAGTATAAAGACCTATTTTTTTTGTATATTCTCTTCAAATATTATTTATATATTTTCTGCTACTGATTTATTTAAATTTTCCTTATTAAAGATACACTATTTCTTTCTTTTATTTGTATATTGCACAAGAATAAAACCACACGCATATAATTATACGGAGAGATAAAGAGAGATTAAATGGATTTTTCTTCGAGAATAAAAAAAACACACTTGCAAACACTGTTTTTTAAATTTTGTTTCTTGTTTCCTTAAGAGAAAAACTGCCACAGGATTCCGCTCTAAAATATGCAACAGTGAATATGCACCAATATTTGTTTACACATTATACGATAGAGGATAACATCCTTGTTGTTTATGTAAGTTTATCAAATTGTCTATTTTCGATTCGTTCAAAATTGCAGTCATTTTCTAAGCGGAAACTCGCGTGTACCGAAAAACAACAATAAGACAAAATGTATAAAGCTTCTATTCTTTGTTGGTGTCTAATTTGTATGTTCGAAGGATATTTTTTGCTTTGAATTCTTATTTTTTTTTTTTTGTATACCCTTCACACACACATGATGCACATACACTAAAGAAATACTTTATTATACATATACATGTACTCAACGCATGCAATTATTATTATTTTTCTTCTGGGACTAGTTGTGTGCTGGCAATTTGTTGCTGCCGCTCCTTGTGGCTTATTTTGTTATAGATACTCAAGGATATATATTATATATTCTCGAAAGGATGTTTGAAATTCATTTCCTCATGTTGCACTTTTGCTGTGCGGTACTACTGGTGCTAGTGCTAGAGGTGGTCCTGAAAATGTGTATGGGGATGTGGTTTGGTAGTGGTACTGTTGATATATGGCACTGGCACATCCTCTCCTTGAACCAGTTTTGAGTGTGAAGTCGTTTTTTTTTTATTTTATTCTTTGGGTTTTTTTTTTTCAAAAAACACAAAAAAAAAAGAAAATACTTGATTCTTTTAGTTTTATTCCGCCAACTTTGGTTTAGTTTGTCCTTCCTGGGTTCTGTGAGTATAAAAAAAGAGAAAAAAAGAATTATATAAGTAAAGTTGCAAAAGTTAAATACAAAATTTTCCACACATATCCATACATACATTCTGATAAGGTACTTAAAAAATTTATAGGTACACAAAAATACAGTAGTGCTCAAAAAATAAAAAATTAACAGCAGTATTAATAAAAAAAAAACACAATCCGCTCCTTACCTAACAAATTACGTGTCAGTTGACAAACGGATAGAGAACTTATGCGTTTGATAACTTAATTATTAATAAGCATAATTTGGGCTGTACGACATATTTTCAGTCTTAATGATTAAATATGCTATAAGAACTGTAAAACATGCGTCGGACAAAAGGAATTGATGTATAACAAATATGCATGTTTTGAAAATGTTCTTATGAAAAATAATCTAAACCATATTCCAAGAATGTTCTACGAACATTAAAAGATAGGTATGCCAAAAAAAAAGTATTAATATAAGTTTAACTCTAAAAAGTGTTCATGATTTTGTAGTTTGAGTGAAAACCTCATATGAATCAAAAAGGGGTAAGCAAAGATACTTAGATACTTAAAATGTATAAGAAACTAACTGCGTTAAAAATCACTAAGGCCCATTTGCTGATACGAAACTTAACCATATAAGAATATATATGACAGTGAGGAAGAAGTGAAACATAAGCGCTTATGTTGAACTTAAATATTTATGTATCGTATCAGCAAACGGGCTTAAGTATCATAAGATTCAATCATTTTTATTCTTAATTTTTTTTTTTTGACTTATTTCCGTAAGAAATGTATAACCGTTTTCTTCGTTACTAAATGAAAAATAAGCAAAAAATATTTTTAACCCCTAATAATAATATATATGAGGGTGGTATTGGGGGTGTTTTTTCAAAAGTTTTACGAATTTCAATTTAAAACCGTTAAAAAAAAAAATTTTTATTTTGATAAATGAAATAAATGTACACATTTCCATTTTTTTTTTCTGATAAGGATTTCGTCACCAAGAACATTATTAAATAAACAATATTTTTGTAATTTTTATAAATTAAAAACTCGGAAAAATGATATTTTTGCACATGTAACATCTATACTTGCAACACCTAAATGTCATTTTTAAAAACGAAAAAACTGTGGGAGTATTTTTAGGAACCAAAGAACCTAATTCCTAGAGAGTGCCTAAGACAAACGAAAAAAGTAATGCTCGTCCACACTTATACAGGGTGTCCCGTAATGAATGGATAATCCTGAATTTACTTGAAAACAGATACAAAAAAGGTCTATCCCTATTACAAGAAAAGATACATGCATTTTTTTGTTCAGTGCATTATTTTTTGTCTAGCTTTACATTTTTGAATACCACGACTACAAGTGAATGAATTCCGACGTTTTTTTCGTAGCAATATTTTACATTATTTATGCCAGAACATTAGTAGAAGAAAATTTTAATAACTGTTGGACTTCTTAGAGAAAAAAAAATTTAACTTTGATTTTCAATGCAAAATGTGAAGAAAATAATTTTTGAAAAAGTTAAATCATGTCTGGTATAAAAAAAATGCAGGAATACATGTCCAACTATTTAAAAAAATATGCGCGTTAAATGCGGATTTCAAATTGGTATAACTTTGTATCTAGAGTCAATAGCAAGTTATTGGTAAAAATCTACAATACAAGAGTCAATTTAACAAAAACCAAAGTTTTCAAAATTAGCACAGTAAACGTGAAAATAATGCCATGCGTTGAACATGGTAGATTATTGATTGATTGCCTGTTTTTGTGATGTTGTCCTAATGATAAATTCAAGCTTTTAACTTCTAGGGCCGAGTGGAATATTACCTAAAATGTCAGCAAAGGACAAAAAACGGCTGAATTTTCGAGGTTGTTTTGAGTTATACCTCTTAAATTCATAATTCAAATCATAATTTCAATAAATTAAAAAAAGTTGTTGATACGTCTTTTTTAGTTTTTGACAGTTTGATTTTTAAATAATTATTGTAAAACATCAAAAAAAATACACACTCCGCTCCCCTTGAATAGAAACAAACTTTTTGTTTACTATCAGCGTGTGTAGCGCTTTGGGAAATGTATAAATTCACCTTTTGGTTTTAGTTCCTAGATATAAGAGGATCTATTGCGAATAAAACTGCAGCCACAGAAAAATTCAGAAAAAAACCAAAAGGTTATTTTTTACCACTTTTTAATTACTTAATTTAATACACTGTTTTTTTCCGCCACTTGAATAGAAATAGTGTGCATTTTGTCTCTATAGATTACACTAAGAAGAAAAAATATTGTTCTAATAATATAATTGTAGATTAAAAATAATAATAGTTTTAACAATGAAAAGATGGGCCGCGAAAAACCATTAAACCATACAGAAAGCTAAAATAGAAGTAAAGCGGAAAAAAAGCTTCCCCTACGCATAATTGCCAAAAAAATAAGTAGAAGTGTATAAAATTGTTTGGTCGAACCTTAGAAATAAAGAAAACTATTAAAAATTGTATAAGGTAGGCCTTAGAAATAAAGAAAACTATTAAAAATTGTATAAGGTAGGCAATCAAGAGCCACAACAGAAGCAGACCGATGAAAGGTAATTAGACCGACTTCAAATTCAAGCGACTCTGCTGCTAAAATCAAGGCGAAGAGTGGTATGAAGTCTTAACACTATTTGACGTGTTATTTGTGGGTAATAACATTTGAAGCGCCTAAAATTGAAGAAAAAACCACCGGTAAATCCAATACGAAGACACAAGATAATAGATTTTTGTCAGGAAGAATATGACGTGGAAGGAAAGTTGACAAAAGTGGTATTTTCTGACGAAAAAAAATTCAATTTATATGGCCCGGACGGATATAGTTACTATTTTCATGTTATGGGGAAGGAACATAGGTTTCTGGAGCGCCACCATAGCCGCGAAAGCGTTGTAATGGCGTGGGGTGCGATTGATTAGTTTGGAACAATTGATATGGAGTTTCCAACATTGAAAATGAGGGCAAACTCCTAGAGGGACATATTGCAAGAAGATTTCCCTAAGTTTACCGATGTCTTTGGACCAATACCATGGATATTTCAACAAGGCAACGCACCAATCCACAACGCAAGGATCATTAGCAGTTGGATATCTGAGAAAAAAATTACCTTACTTCAATGACCACCGTATTCCCCGGACCTAAATATTATCGAAAACGTAAGGGGATGGCTGGTTCGTAGAGTGTATGACTCTGACCGACAATATGAGGTCAAACAATCACTTATTGCTGCAATCAAAGAAGCATGAACAGCAATTTCTTTAAATTATATAAAATAACTGCATGATTCACTTTCCAACAGGGTTCTTGAAGTTATTTCAAATAAAGGTGTTAGCACACATTATTAAAATATGATTATAAATAAAAAACTACCCTCTTTTACTGCATTTTTTCAATTTGTTTCCTTATTTAAGAGAATTTTTCTATTCAAGTGTCGCAAAAAAAAACAGTGTATTTAATGAAGTAATTAGAAAAGTGGTACAATAACCTAATGGTATTTTCCTGAATTATTCTGTCCCTGCAGTTTTATTCTCAATAGATCCCTCTTATAGGAACTAAAACCAAAAGGTGAAATTATAAATTTACCAAAGCGCTACAGACTCTGATAGTAAAAAAAAGTATGTTTCTATTCAAGTGGAGCGGAGTATATGTATATAAAATAAAAAACATAAACATATTTTTAAAATATGAAGGTTTAGGAGCGAAAAATAAAAAAAATGTTTATTTTTAAATGGGTATTCTTCTTCTTATCAGAAAAACTAATTTCCAACGAACAGTTATTTAAGTTATATTTTCAAATTCAGCTTAGTTTTCGAGTCAAAACCAAAAATATTGAAAAATTACCAGTGTTGCCATTCTCTCAAAAATGGATGGGTCAATTTTGGGAAGCTTATGTTTCACACAAACATGTTCAATAATGCATATCGCAATTGTTCCTTTGCTGAAAGGTTTATTCAATAGCTTATACACATAATTTTCCCATCAAAAAAACACTTGTTGATATTGTGTCGGCGCTATCTTGGAAGTTTGTGGACGCACATGAAATCTAAACATAAAAAAATTTAAAATTCTATGAAAAGTATTTTGAGTGTTTTTTACTTGCGATAATAAGGCGTTTTTTATTGGTAACCTTATTTTTTTTATGGGACATATAGCTATCGTAATGAGTAGTGAATAAAACATGTATGCACTATTAGTATACATTCTTATTTTAGATATCTGCAACACGAACGCGTGTCGTTCCATTCCAACACTTTATCGGCACTATTTTGACTGCCTTATTTATCCAGACTATTCTTCTCTATGTAAAATTTGCTGCGCTCCCTATAAAAACGCCCAATAAAAAACGCCTTTAGGTACGGTGGCCATCCGTCTCGAATTCCAGGGACTAATTTGTCCCATATTTATCTCGTATAATAAGCCATTGATAATTTTCTTTATTTATTATTTTTATATTTTATAAAATCGGCTACACCGATTTCAACCAATTTTTTTTTTAATTCAAGCAATTTTGCATTAATACAAATTTTCGAAAAAATTATTTTTGGATTTTTAAAAAAATATTCAATTTTTTTTTAAGTCGTTATCTTGAAAATAGGCTCGTGAATATTTTCTTCGTTTTTTGTAAAATTGTATTTTATAAAATACTAAATAAAATAAAATAAAAATTCCAAATTACACTGAGGGAAAAAGCTATGCACTCAGTACATAAACTAAAATGTAAATGTTATGTAGTGAAGTTTGTATGGGATTGCTATAAAAAATCTCTTTACTGAGTAAACTTCATGTGTGCTGGTTACAATTGAATTTATGTACCAAGTGAAACCCACCACCAACAAGCTCTTTTTCTATAAATACGTTTATTGAATACAAGCCGTATATACTAAATACACATCTATCTGGCTAATTTATGTAATGCAAACACAAATATTTATAACCCGCCACCAAATTATGTACCACGTACAAGCTACATGTGGTTTGTATCGCATACGTTTATTTAGCACACGCGCTATAGAGTCAGTACATTTCTACCTGCTATTCCATTTCAAACCCACTACCAAGTTTTGCGACAGGTACAAGCTACATGATGATGTGTGTCACCTACGTTTACTGGGCACACGCGCTATAGACTCAATACATTTCTATCTGCTATTTTATTTAAAACCCACCACCAAGTTATCTGCCAGGTACAAGCAACATGTGATGTGTACACACGCTTTAGACTGAGGACATTACTATCCGCAATTCTATTCAAAAACCACCACCAAGTTGTGTGCAGGTACAAGCTCAAGCTGCATGAGTGATGTGTATCACCTACGTTTACTGGGCACACGCGCTATAGACTTAATACATTTCTATCTGATATTATATTGAAAACCCACCACCAAGTTATGTGCCAGGTACAAGTTGCTTGTGATGTGTATGTACCTACATACGTTTACTCAGTACACGCGCTATAGACTCAGCACATTTCTCTCTGCCCAACTAAATAAAAGGAAACTGTGTAAAGTTTTCAACTGATTAACATTTTGCCGAAGATTTATATATTGGAAATTAGTGGATGCATGCTCGCTCTCGGCACGGAAGGATATACCAGTTCAAATCCAGGTAAGTAAAACTTGACATTTTTTTCAAATAAAATAAAATAATATAATTTCAGAAGAGAAGAAGAGAATTTCAGAAGAGATGACATACAAACTAAAATATAGCAGGCGCAGCAAGCTATAGACGTTGTTTCACACTATGTCTATTTCAAGAGTACATATTACTCAGTACATATAAATATGTACTCAGTACATAAACATATGTACAACAGTACATAAAAATATGTACTCAGTACATAAAAATATGTACTCAGTACATAAAAATATGTACTCAGTACATAACCATATGTACTGAGTACATATATTTATGCATATATATATATTTATTTATGTACTGAGTACATCTATTTATGTATTGAGTACATGTATTTATGTACTGAGTACATATATTTATGTAATGAGTACATATCCACTGTACCAACAACATCTTCCTTGTACTCAGCACTAATACCTAGACGTAATTTATTCAATTTGTGAATGCAGTATTTATATTTATGTAATGAATAAATAACAATTGTACCCACTACATTATCTTTGTACTCATCACAAGTACCACACATATTTATTTAATAAATACATGCAATATTTATTTTTATGTTCTGAGTACATAACAAATTTACCCACTAAATTATTTATCTACTCATCACAAATATCTGGGGCTTCATTATTTAAAGCATCCATAAAATATTTATATTTTTGTAATGAGTACATATCAACTACATAGACGCTTTAGCCATCGCAGAAAACCGGCATTTATTTATTTATTTATTTAATCAATTTCATTTTTATATATATTCACTGAGTACGTAGAAGCTGTTCTCACTACAAAATCATTAATTGTGATTTGTGATAAGTCTATAGGAGAATTATATTTGTATAATGACGGCATAGAATCTGTACTTACGGCATAATAATTCAGAATCCCGGATGACCGACGGGCTTGGAAACTTACTCACTACAATAATCATTGACTCATCACAAATAACCTACGGATCGATACGTACTACGACCATATTGCATTAATATTTATGTGGTGAGGGCATATAAGCTGTGCCCACAACATAAAAGGATCAAAACCACGAAAATTCGAGAAAAAAAAAATTGTGCAATGGGTCCATAGAATTCTTTATTGGCTAAAGTGCTAATACAGAATTTATTTAGCCAGTAAATATTTCAATATTTAACTAGTACATAATGTTATGTGTGCAGAAATCTATGGGATAGGTACATACATTTATGTGCTGAGTGCATACATTTTTCCCTCAGTGTAGTTCACATCACAACTTCACATGTTTTACATTGACGCGTCGGTGAATACTAATAGTTTGATAATACTTCATATAATATATCGTTAGTAAGAAAATAATAATAATAGTTAATACAATAAAAAAATGAAAAAAAAAGTTGACAAAAAATGATTTTTTTCTTTGATTTTATCTGTCCATACAAAATAATTATGAATACAAATTTTAAATGCAATATTTGTGCTTATACTTAATTATACAAACTATTGACTTAACTATAACTTATAAGTACCAGAATACAAAATTATGAAAAATCAACAAAACCATTCACGAGTTAATCGGGTATTTGACAAAAAAGGTAATTTGCTCAAAAAATAATAAGCCATTATTTCCGTTGTTCGTTTTTTATTTTTACAAAAACTTGGAATGCAGTGTTATTACAACTTTTCTAGAGATTACATGTACAAAGTTTAATTAAAACTTGTATAGAGATTACATGCAGATACAAAGTTTAATCAACATAGTTAGAAATTTAGAAACATTAGAAACATTTTAAAACATTATAAAACTGTAATCGTTGTATGTTCTAGATGAGCTAAAACAAAAGACAAATTTTACCATTAGGAAATCACATTAAAATGCTTCACATCAAATTTGAAGCAAATCTGTCCAACCCTAAAGGCTCTAGTTCGATTTACAACAGGACACACAGCCGCACAAATAAACAAACTGGCGGACGTCTTGTCAAAAATAACCTTTTTAGACTTTGTCATCATTTGATTAGAACCGCAAGAAAAAAATGTTTCTTTAGGTTATCAAAATCATGAGCAAGACTCATATTCAAAATATTATATTTGTTTAGGGCCAGTTACACAAATATTTGATCTTTGAAGTTTAACCTCTGTATAAGGTTTTAATCCACGGATTTAGGCTGTTGGTTTAACCCTGGTTTAGGGTTCAAGTATGTGATAAAATAGACAATTGACAAATTAACCCCAGTCAATTCGCCAAAATCGGTGGTTTAAAACCTTGAACTGGAGCTTAACCAAGTTTGTATTAGTATCAAAAAAAAAAAATGAATGTTGTTGTGCATGCAGCTATTCTAGACGTCAACCCGAACACATCATCAGCTCAACAAACTACCATTGTACATGTACATTTCATAATTATCCATACCATTAATAATTAATAAATATTAATACTAAACTTAAGCTTGCGTTTATTTAATAAGCGATTTTACCTCAGAAGGAATATGTGCTGCGACAATATCGAAGACACTACACTGGGTACCCTGGGGCGTATACGCACTTTTTTTTCTTATTTTTTTGACTTTTTAATAAATGTTAGTAAACTTCTTCCTTATATGTAAATGATGAGATTAATGATATAATGATAGCGCAATTCAATATTTTTTCTGTGTTTGCATCAAGGATCTTTCCAAAGGAAACAAAATAAAATGTATTCATCGAGTGAGAATTCTGATGCTAGAGGAATAGGAGACCTGTGGAATCCACAGTAATTATTATCATCATTAGTGATTACCATAACACTCTGTGGTAAATATAACATTACTCGTATATGTATTTTTTATATACTGATAGTGGTCCTGGACGATTTAATTTTTTCATTTTACCAAAAAAACAAAATAACAACAAAAAAAAACTCTAACAGAGTTGCAAGGATTTCTCCTGATTCCACACAAGGTAATAATAATTTAAGTTGAGGGAGGTTCTCCTGCAGAGCCTCACACAAAGGGAGGATGTGAAGATGGTGTGAAATGAGGGCTTATTCCCACATGATGCAAAACATACTCACTCACTAGCAAAAGGAAAAAAATAGTTCTAAACGTACATACAGATACCTACAAATTCGTAAATTTTTTTTTTAAATTTGCATTCTAATATGCCATAACTACATATACCTATATACACAAACAACAACAAAAATAGTACTTTTTTCGTGGCCACAATTCATTAGGTTTTTTTTTTTCATATTTATTTTATTTTCAATGGGCCAGCCGACCGACGAATATAAGTTTGGGGGGCTTTTAACATTGAAATCGAATCTCAACAGAGAGTTTGAGGAGAAACAGGACTGATGATGACGATGATGCTATATAGAGTGCAGCGCTGCTTGTGGTAGCCTTGAAAAGTCTTCTTATTTTTTTTTTTTTTGAGTATTTTATTCTCAGAATCAAAATTAGAAATGAAAATAAAGGAGACTCCTCAAGCTTTATGGAGATAGAGGTATGATAAGTATATATTTTTTTTTGTAAAATTTTTTCAAGCGAGCGAGTTTATTTGTTTTTGTGAAATGTTAAAGTTTAATACTTTTTCGTGGAATATTTGCTTGATGGACATTATAATGTGGATTGACCTTGTATGGCTATAAACAAAAATGACGATAAATATTTTTGTACTATGCCTATAGGTGTTTCTATTTTTAACCATGGAAACGTCAAAATTTATGTCGTTTGAGCGATTTTGTTAAGGATTTTGTGTAAAACAATTCTTAGAATGGACTTGGAAGTTTAAGATTCCGTCGAAAAATTAATCCCCGAGTTGGTTATAATACGTATGGATCCAAGACAAAAATTAAACCACTCCCAAAATTGCCAAAATAATGACAAATTCTCAAAAATAAAAATATGTATGTTCGAAAGATTCTTTTAAGATTAGTAGAAATAGTTGAAAATTAATCTCCTCGCGATAAGCTAATAGCATAAAGGAGATTTTTACTTTGTCTATTGCTATTGGATTTCATGTTTAATAAAATGTTAAGGATTTAATCAAAACTAACATCACGATGGTGGAGAAAGGCCAACAAGTAATTTTGGGCATGACGTTCGTCGTCGGTCTGTTCGTCCTAATTAGTCTAGGAAAGATAGAAAATTTAATATGGGTAAGTGGGAACAAATCAATTCATTAAATTTTATTGCTGGTACCGACGCAGAATTTCACCAACATATCCAAAGTGTCCCAAAATGCCTTCATTGCCTTTTTGTATAGGCGCATTTAAAGAGGTGGAGAGGGGGGAGGCGGTAGTTTATCAAGCTGAAAATTTTATTATAATCATATGACACATGTTTTTAGGGTGCTTTTCAACGTTGGTTCTAAAGAGACCAAAACTGAAAAGATACAAGTATCCTGTAGAAATTTAAAGTCCTTTTTATGGAATGATGACTTTTTTAGAACTATAACAAGTTAAATATTACCCAAAACCATCTTAAAGTAATGGAATATTAATAGAATTTGGTATAAATATTTCATTTAGCATGTTTACCAAAAATCAAAAGTCTTCAAAAATATCTGCGGTGAAAGGGTGTTTTTTGAGGGCGAGATGTTAGTACGTCATTATTATCATAATATCTATAAATACATTTTTAAACTTAAGAAATTAGCTAAAAATATTAAATATGTCATGTCTCCCAAAAATCAAAAGATAACTTGATCCAAAGAGTGTTTTTTAGAAGGTTTATGTTTGACCTGTCCTACGGAGCAAAATGTTAGGTCATACGAAAAATTTTATTTTCGTGTAATGAGATAGTATATATATGAAATATCATATATGATTTAAAGTTATTTTTTAAAGCTAAATCTAATAAAAGAAAATAACAATATGATACAAGCACCCTTAAAAAAACTTAGATTAATTTTGAAGTGAAAATGAATTATTTTCCGTTAGGCAACCCAACAAAAACTCCCTTGGACCCTAGATATTTCTATGGACTCTTTTGATCCTTAGTTTCCAACATAAATTAAATATTTTTAGCAAATTTCATAAGTGTCAAAATGTATTCATATAGGTATGTTATGGTATTAATGACGCACTAACATCGCACCCTCAAAAACACACCCTTTCACCAAAGATATTTTTGGTGACTCTTTTGATTCTTGGTAAACATGCCAAATGGAACATTTATACCAAATTTCATTAATATACCATTATTTTAAAATGGTTTTGGGTAATATTTTACTTGTACTTAAAAAAAGTAATCATTCCATAATAAGGACTTTAACTTTCTACAGGATACATGTATATTTTCAGTTTTGGTCTCTTTAGAATCAGCGTTGAAAAACAACCCAAAAACATGTGTCATATGATTAGATTGCATTATAATACATTTTTCAGCTTGATAAACTACCGCCCCCCACCCCCTCTTTAAATACGTCTATAGTTAAAGCTAATGAAGGCATTTTGGGGCACTTTGGATGCGTTGTACATGATGAAATTCTGCGTCGATACCAGCAATAAACTATCATTAATTAATTTGTTCCCCGTCGGATCCTATCTTTCTTAGACTAAATGTATACATCGAGCCTAAACAGTTAAACGGATTTGCTTCAAATTTGATTTTAACCATTTGTTTGTGATTCTCTAGAGAAGAAATTCAAATTTTGTTTAAGCTCATCTAGAACGAGTAACAACGATTTTGATTGCATCAAGTTTTCTCAAAAATAGCTCTAACGAGTTCGATTGAACTTCGTATATAAATAATCTCTAGAACAGTTTAAATAGCACTGCACACCTACCATTTTTTTGTCAGAAAATTCGAATAGCTAAAATAATGTTTTGAAGTTTGTTGAGCAAACTGACTGTTTCTGGCATATTCCTGAATATCTCTTGATTTTGTCGCTATTTTTCATTTCGGTTTTTGTATGCTTGTTCAAAAATATTGCATTTAAAATTTGTAGAAATATTTATTTGTATGAACAAATATAATAAAACTAGTTGTTCTGCCATATAAATTATTTCTAGTGAACATGTGGGTGGTGTGATCGAGTGTGATCGATAAAATAGAACGATGCGATCGTTAATCGATGAAATAGAACGAATGAAGCTATTTGAACAAAAGTGTGTTTGACGTTTATGCTGCCGGCAATGACAGTACATATTGTCATTCCATTCGATCAACGTTCGTGACTATTGTGTTCTATTGAGAAGAAAAATGTCGCAGCACTATATAGGTGCTGAAAAATATCGATGCAATCACGAATTTCATGGCATATCTCGTCGGACAGTCTGGTGTGTTTCGCAGTTCTGTTCTAGGAGTTTTTCGGGCCTGATTTTGGACGCAGGTGTACTGCCCCGATTACCTCAAAAGCGACAATAGTGGAAATAATTTATTCACCGATTCCACGTGGATATTTGGTAAATACGTAAAGGTTTGAATGTGTTTGGCGTTGCGCCGCCATTAAAAAATGGTCTTCCCGAGCCAGAGTAGAATGTATGTTCATCTTTTGATGAATATAAAACAAATATGTGGATATGGGATCTATGAAAAAGGAATTGAGCACTGTAGACGATGACCGCCGATAAAAATTAACAAAAGCACCATCCATTCATTTTCTCAATTCAATGTATTTCATTAATCTAACTGCCACATTTATTGTTTGATCTCTTCTAAATTAAATGTAAAGTGAAATAAGTAATATATTTTTTATCATGTAGTAGCCCGTAGTGTAATGGATAGTGCGTTCAACTGTCACGCTGGAGGTCTGGGCTCGCTTTTTTTTTTTTTTTTTTAATATTAATTTCCAAGAGCATATTGAGTACGATATTTTTTATCAGTTCCCGGCAAAACGTTGTTCTCTACCAAAACACAATATTTCACCAAACTATTGTACCTACTGGTGAATAAACGTATGCCGATCATGTATCTTTATCATGTATTCTTTAAGTAGGTATTTCAACAACCTTTCAAAGTCACAGACGTACATATATCGTCAAATGACAATATTGAAGCTTTATTGAAACTCCATAGGTTTTCGGGAAAATTAGAAATTAGTTGGTGCAGGACGGTGAAATTTTGGGGTTAAAGATATTTTTTGACATCAAATTAAAAAAAAAAAAATCAAAAAAAAATTTCGTCAAAAAACTAAAAAAAAAATATAGTAAAATAGAAGTATACTTTAAAACCGATTCTCATACCTACCTAATATACACACGAAATTTCATTAAAATTGTTCGAGTCGTTTCGGAGGAGTTCGGTAACAAATACCGTGACAAGATATTTTTATATATTAGATAATTTAAATAATTAAACGGAATAACTTCTTATCCTCGTACAATGTTTATTTTTGTTTAACAAACGTTTTTGAGCATATTTATTCTCATTATCAGACTAAGCTTAACTGAAAATTATTTTCGGAATAACTTGTCACATAAGAAAAATAAATTGTCTAAATTTTTTTTTGTTTAAATTAGGAAAGTATAAGTTATATGTTATAAGAAGAAAAAGAAAAAAAAAAGAACGGTAAAACTGACATACAAAAAATATTCACGAAAACTACTCTACGGATTTTGATAAAACTTCGCGCTCTAATGATTCAAGTTATTTTAATAAATTTAACAAAAAAAATAGTTTTGTGTAGTAATTTTGCCGTTTTTTTTTTTAAATTGCCTAATTTTTGTGTTATTCTCGGTTTTTAAGTAAACGGCTGAGCAATTTAATTATTAATTTACACCGTACATTCCATATAATTGTTTTGTTTTTTGATTTTTGTATTCGAAACGGTTTTGATTATATCAGACGCCTCAAGAAAATTTTCACTGCAATATTATTATTGTAGTAAATTATTATTATAGTAAAAAGCATTCTTTTTGATTTAAAAAAAAAATAGATTTTGCTTTAAAAAATGAACATTTCGAAGAAACACAGTTCTAAAACTTGGCACCAAAAAGTTTTTGAACACTATTGGGATTAAAATACAAACAAATTAAAAAAAAAATATGTTAGAAAAATTATTTATATCCAACACAACTTCGGTTTTGTTCCTGGTAGAAAAGAATTTATCTTAAAACATAACAGTAGGAACCACCTTTCAATAATCAATAATCGATTAACTTAGATTTGTAGGCAACTCCTCATCAAATTTTTTTTGTAGTGATTTAAAAAAAATTGAAACGAAATGAAATTGCGGCCTCTCCTAATTTTTGCCATTTAAAAAATCTTTTTCTTTCATTTTCATTTAAATCGGAGTTGAAAAATGTTGGTCGTTAATGAACATTTTAAATTTTACAACCCCCCCCCCCCCTCCCCCAAATCTGTGTCGCCGCGCCGCCGTTTGTCCATCGGTTACAAAGTGCACGCTTACTGGAATAAGTTTTACTTAAGTTTTCCATATTGGTAATTGATACTTTATTGTTATCTTCGCAGTCTGAGTCAGTCGCACTTAAGTGTCCAAAATGGGAAACCTTAGACCTTGTATATTAACTCAGTGGCGTACGCAGGGGAGGCTTAGGGGGCTTGAGTCCCCCAAGCAATATGGTATACTGTGCTAAGATTCATATATCATCGAAGAAAGTTTTTTATTATTTCTTAGTTCAAATTTTATTTTTGTTTATTTTAAACTTCAGCAGTATTTTCAATTTTGTATTTAAAAAAAAATATAGACATGGATGTCAGGTCGTATTGAAATCATTAGTTCATACAACACGTAATCTAGATTTTGTTTGACATTTCAAACGTATCTCAGTATTCATAGAAACCCAAACAAATTCCTTTGCAATCGGTAAAATTCGCAAAATAGTTTCACACATTTAATTTTGTCCTTCTTTTCCCATTTAAAAAAAAAAGTCGGAATGAAATAACGAATGCAGTGCACTTATTAACATAATACATTCATAATCTTCTCTTTTTTTATTGCTTTTTAGTGTGGTCAAATGCTTTTGTTATGCTCAGTGAACGTATCAAATATTCAAAAAATATTTTTAAATACATATCTGTAAACAGCATACTTTTTTTGCCGAATGTTATTTCTAATGCTACGACGTAAGGCATTAAGAAAGCTGTAGAGTCAATTGATGACATTTCGAAAAACTTGTATCAGAGGTAGACAATCTTCTCAAACTCTTTTTTTTAAAGTTAATGGGCCGTATTCATAGTCGTTTTAAACTATTATGATTAGTTAAAACTTAAAAAAATTTTAGACGTTCAATAATTTAATAAACTTCTATTTTTTTAAGTACAGAAATCGAATTGGAATACATTTTTATAATTGATCTTATTTAATGTCTACTTAAGTAAAACATGAGGTTAGCGAAACCACTATGAAAACGCCACAATAATAATTTGTATTATGAGAATTCCCTTGATTATTAAATTATTAAATTTTTTTTTCATTAAATAGCTACTGCTTCTGCTACTTTAACCTTTAATAATGTCTGTTCCTTTACTCTGAATTACTGTGATTTTCTGTGCATTTTGTTCCGAAGTTCTGTCAATTTCATTTCTTTTATATGAACTTGACCGGATGGGCTTAAAATCACAGAAACTCAAGTAAAGGAACATATCTAATAAATGTTACATAGCTATTAGCTTATTTAAAAAAAAAACGGACATTTTATTTATTAAAATGTGAATACACTTTTCACCTACCCCTATTACCGTTGACGTTCTCTAAATGGAGTCCATAAAGTGGATTTTTGTCAAAGCGGATTTTTACAAAAAATATTTGTTTACAAAGAAAGAAAGGTAAAATTCATTTTATAAGTATAGGGAGTATTTTGTGTGTATTTTCTTTTCTTTTGTTTTTATTTTTTATTTTTATTTTTCTATTTTTATTTTTCTAAACACTTCTGGTGTTTGATAATACGAAAGGTTTAATTTTGTTTTGCTTTTTTGTGATACCTTAAAAAAAATTCACCAAAATTGAAACTTTAATTTCGAACTATTTTTTTACAAAATTATACATTTTAAAGTATGTACTATTTATGTTTTCAAAATTCATTGCTCTGATCAATTTCTAGTCAAACACTAAAAACCGGATCGATGTAGGACTTTTACTTTTCAAGATATTAAAAAATAAATTATTCAATTTTCTCATAAAACTAAGAAGATCCGGCTAAATGATCGTTTCAGCAACCGTTTGATTTTATCAATTATCATCAACCTGATTTTTTCTTGTTTTGACAAAGTTGTTGGTTTCTTTATTTTTTAATATCTTGAAAAGTAAACGTCCTAGAGCTATCCGTTTTTACTGTTAGACTAAAAATTGATCAGACCAATGAATTTTGACAACAAAAATAGTACTTAATAACGTAAAATTTTTAAAAAAATTAATTTGAATTTTTTTTAAAAATTTTTTTTTTTCAAAATTTTGATTTAGAAAATTAATTTTTTAAAAACTATTAACAAACGCAACTTAATTTAAAAAGGAAATTAAAGAAGAGATATCTGGCTTTTCATAAAGTTATGGCAGGGCATTGCAAGTTTTACCATTGTTTTTAAATATTTTTTTTTCTGTTTTAAGTCAATTTTTTAGAAAATTGCGCCTCCCGCCTAAACGGAGGGAAATACCTCCCTTCCAATATAATTTTTTCCCCTTATACCAATCACCCTGTTTATAGTTTTAGTAACTCGAAAAATAAGCCGAATTTACAAATATTAAACATTTTGGTAGAAAATTACATTTTCTTTCGAAATGGGTGGTTCAAAAAATTCCATAAACACAATTAAACAGACAAAAAAAAACAAAAATCAATTAAGAAAAATGAAAACGCAAAGGTTTTAATTTATTGTAAATTCTTTATATCTTTTTTCGAAACAAACATTTTTAAACAAAAAAGAAGCTAAAATTTTAAATATGAAATGTTAAAAATCTTATTTCTGTTCAAAACTAACCTATCCAAACTAAACGTTTTTTTAAATTTCGCATTTGTTTTTATATATGCCAAGCTTCGTATTTATAAAATTATATTTCAATTCAAGATTTTGATCAGATATGACATTATAATGACAAAATACATATGTATATAAGTGCGCCTCCCAATTTGTTTTGTCCGTGTGTCTATTTGAATGAAACCTGACATTCGGACTAAATGGGTGGCTGGATTTCCATAAAATTTTGTTTTTGAAAACGATTGCGTTGAGACCAAAAAAAACGGTATCTACCATAGAGCCGTTATTTGTTTCCGAATGGCTTGTTAACGACATACTGATTTTAACGATTTTTTTCACTAAAGTTCTGAAATAATTACTTGCGATATACGTAGTATAGGGCAAGTTTAGGATTCGTGTAAAAAAAAATCGAGACAATAATTTTCCCTAACATTACGATTAAAGAGAATGCGAAAAAAGTGGGTTTCGCAATTCGGTTTGTCTGTCCGTGTGTCTGTCCGTCTGTCTGTCTGTCTCGACCTCGACGTGCAGCCTAAACGGCTGAAGCAACTTTCTTCAAACTTTGGACTTAAGCTTCTTATGTGATTCCCTAGAGGGGAAATTGAAATTTTTTTAACTCAAAAAATAACGGTACCTGTCAAAATTTGTATAACGGTTACTAACGGTACTTGTCATACAACCGATTTTTTGGTTTTCAAATTTCTCTTTAACTGCTACTGCCAAATTTTGTATGTAAGTCCTTTACAATTTTAACAATTTTGCATATAAAAATTTTCAAAAAAATATTTTTGGATTTTTAAAAAAGTATTGAAATTTTTTTTGAAAATTCAATATCTGGAAAATTGGTTAATGATTTTTTTTTCTAACTTTGTGCAAAATTGTATTATATTAAATACTAAAAGTTGGCATACCAAATTTATTTTTTTTTAATTTTCAAGAATTTTTATATATAAAAAATTAGCTTAAAAAAACCGCTTGAACGATTTTTGAATTTTTTCTTTTCATAAATTCATATTTATCAAGCTTTAATTATCTTTTAGCTATTAAAAAAAATTATATTAATTTATAGTATAATAATTAATATTTTAAAATGTTTTAAATTTTTTTTAATGATATCATAATGTTATAGAACCACTATACATATATGCAGAAGCACATTGTCAATTTTAAGCTACGTTCAAGTTGTTAGCTACGAGAGCAAGTTTGTGCGATCCAGTCGTGCTTCTCCAAAAACCAACTAAATATTTAAATGAATTCAGCGAAGTATTTAAGGACCTAACCTGTTCATATTTTTTTAAGGTTTCCAAAATTATATCGGTTCCTCTTAAATGGTCTATATGTATGTATGTATGTACAGTACCAATTATACATATTAAATGCCTATAATAGCATTATGTTTTTATTTTAATTTATAAATCATTTCCAATGAAGTTGATTTCAAAATGTAATTTAAACATTACACTTAACAGAAAAAAACTAGCAAACAAACACAATCACCCCAAAATTATTTTACATACATAATTCCAAATCAATTTTATCACTTGCCTACACAGCTTTTGCTGTTCAATGACATGTTTAAAATAATATATAAATTTAAATTCACTCCCCATTTATATTATTATGTTTGTTAGCACAATGTCTGTAACCCACAAGGACCGCACGATCTGGCTGATCGGTTAAATGCTATCGATTTCCGATGCACTCGACCATATTAAATCCAGCAATTCAACAATGCCCCCACCATCATCATCATCATCGTGAGTTGGGAGCATAAGAATTATTTATACAAATACCCTTGTTCCGCAGAGATATGTAAAACCAAAAGTAGGAGCTTGAGGCTTTTTGTAAATTAAATAATTAATGAGAATTGAGCGTATCGTGTTTCGAATTTTAAATTACATAAATAAATATTTCAAAGGAAAATAAAAATTACATCATAAAAAAAGGATGAATAAACAGTACACAGTCTGGGTCGTTTTAATGAGGCTGAAATTTTTACTTGCGATATACATAAGTGCTATAGGGCAAGTTTTGGAGTCGTATAAAAAAATCAAACTCGAGATCAAAATTTTGCCTAACATAACGATGACAGAGAACGCGAAAAATGTGGTTCTCGCAATTCTGTCTGTTTGTTTGTACCTTGATATTCTTCAAACTTTGAACTTAAGGGTCTTAAGTGCTTCTCCAAAAGAGAAATTGCAATTTTTGTTCATTTATTTATTTATTATTTTGTTTATTAAAAAAGTTATTTACCTCGAAAACGGCTTTATCAATTTTCTTGAAAAAAAAATAAGAATTATATGTATAGTATAGTCACTATTTTTATAAAAAAATGTCGGTCAAATTTTTCGTTAATGGCTTCAGCGGAACCAAACTTATTATTATTATTATTTAGGAGGTCGTTTACAATCTTTACAATTTTACATATAATAGTTTTCGAACAAAAAATTACTTTTTGGATTAGAAAAAATTTTTGACTTTTTTTTTTAAATTCGATATCTTGAAAACGTGTTGATGTTTTTTTTTGTAATTTGTGCGATCTGTCGATTTTAAAATTTTGACATACTACATATTTTCACGTTTTGAGGTCTCTAGAATCAGCACTGGTGGACTAAGGTAGGGGCGGGGGTACGGTCCGCCCCGGGCCACCGGAGGCCCCCAAATCCAATTCAACCTCCATTACTGTTCATTGAACAATGAAACAAAATATGTGTAGAATGGATGTACATTACATAAGTACATACATATATACATATTTTAAGATTTTATGAAAAATACGTTCTAAAGCTCTCACGTCATGAACACCTGAAGTACGACTGTGATGTCTAAATGGATAAAGTTTTTCTTTTCTGTAAAATATTAAAATTAAAAATAATAATTTAAAATCAGAAAAGCAATATATTTTCAAAAGTAACTCGAAACGACATTATTAATAGGAAAATTCATTCGCAATCTCATATAACCTTTACTTTGGAATGGTTTCTTTAACATTTTTAAATGGTGGGTGCTATTTTTTTTTGCATATCATTTTTGGTGTCGTAAAACTGGCGTAAACGTCAATTTTGACGTCATTTAAGGGGCTGAGAATGTAATTTGAGGCAAACCACAGTTTTAACCTCATTTTTTCGTCCCTATCTTATTTCTTCCGCTGTGTAAGTTTTTGATTTTTTTGCAGCATTTGTTGGTATATGCAAGATAATTGTTAAAAAACTGTGTAACTTATTTTAAGTTTGGTTGATTTTTCTCGTCATAAGAGTTAAAGTTTTTTTAACGCATTTATGTATTTTTACTTTTTCTGCTTCCGTAAACGTTTTTCTAAACTTCACTTTTATTTAAAGAATACAAAAAAATAGTTTTTGGCCCTTTCTTAAATATTTAAAATTTTTGTTTAGAAAAAATCCATTCCGTTAAATTTTCAAACGCGAAATTAACCGTGGCCTCAATCAAATGACACAACTTTTTGTACCTTTTTTTCAGTTCATTAACAAAATCCGTGATATTTCTTTAAATATTCCAAGATACTCTTTAGTTTTGCATCTTTTTTTTGTAAAATATATATGTACCCACAATTTTGAAACACAATTTGTTTAGTAGATATATATTGTATGGAATATAAATAGCGAATAAAGATTAGAATAAAGAGTGTTATAATTACTATGGTTTATATTTTTTCTGTCGTAAAAGCTGACGTAATTAAGACTACAAAAATATCTGATCATACAAAGGGCCCCATTAAGTATTGCCGCCCCGGGCCCCCAACAAGCTTAGTCCGCCACTGAGAATCAGAATCCGTCGGTTTAAGAAAGATTTCTGTGTGTATGTATGTATAAACATACGTTCGGGGTACTTTTCTGTCCACCATATCTCGAGAAAAAATATAGATTTCGACTTCAAATGAACTTTATTTTACAGATAATAATGTCATAACTTGTCGGAAATGTTTTCTAACAAATTCAATTAAGCCATTTTTGTACACAAATTTAAAAAAGAACTGTAAAATGTCATTCGCCTCGAATATCTTGAGAACGGAAAAAGATGTCGATTTCGGATTAATTTAATTCTACACATAATTACATAACATAGAAATGGTAAAAATTTAAAAAAAAATCAACTTACACTTTTTCTTTAAAATAATAAAAAACAGTTTAAAAATAATTTTGGTATTAAATATTTCAAGAACAAATAATGATTTCAAACCAAGTCTGTTTTTTTTTTTAGTAGTCAACAACTGGTATTAAAAAAAATCAATAGACGGTTTTTTTAAGAGCTAACTACTTAATAGCCTTAAAAATGTTTTTCAACTAGGATATTATAAGATATGGTATTTTAATAAGTACTAAAAATTGGCATACCAAATTTTATTATTTAAACGTTCAAGAAATTTTATATTACGAAAAGAGCGATTTTTGATTTGTTTTCCACTATACGGTTTATATTGTTTATTTGTTTGAACTCACATAAAAAATATTCTGGTCCGACAGGATACTTCATTAAAGCTTTAAAAAAATAGTCTGAAGTTAATCAATTAACCGACACTGTATTTTGATTCGCAACTTGACTTTCGTTTTTTTTTTGTGTGTGTTGTTTGCCGACAAAGTGACTCAGAATACATACATATCTACCATAAAATTGTATTTAAAAAAAAAATTACAAAAATAAAAAAAAATTGATATACAGAACAGTTGAATGGAAATTCAACTCTCGAGAACTCAGTCATCATTTCGATTTTGATTTCGATTCCAATCGGAATTGCAGAGAGTCGAGGCGAGCAAATAAATGGCAAAACGTTAATTTGCATATTCAGTGTATGGGATTGGTTAGTATTTCATATACAAAGGTATGCAGTTGTAGGTACCTATATACACTAGATGGCTCTCCACACTTTTTATCATCATCGATATACTTTGTGTTAAATAAAGAGATTAAAGTGATGTTGCATTTTATTTTTTTTAAGTATGATAGGAAGGTACTTTTTATTGGAAATGAAAAAGAAAAAAATATTATTATGAATCTCGTAATCAGATTAATATAAATTGAATTGCTGATTATGATTACCTACATTTAATTTAAGGTTTATTATTTTTTTTAAGTTATCTTATTGCAATGTTATCTTTTATAAAAACTAATTAAAAATCAATAAAAAACCAAAATAATATCATTACAGAAATAAAATAAATAAAATCCAAGAATAGATCGCACGAATTTGCTTGTTATTAGTTCAATAAATTAAAGAGTAAAGAGTTTAAATGTAAATTTGGCCTCTAAATTATTGTGAATTCTTGATTAATTGGCTGAAAACAATGAACAAAATAGCTCGAGCTCAAAAGTCTGCAATTTAGTTTTTCGGAGGAAGCTGCTTCATTTGTTTTTTTTTTATTTATTTTTATATTTTGAAAAATAAGTCCTAAAACCATCCAATTTTCAGCGTTTGACAATAAACTGATAAGACCATTGAATTTTGAAACAAAAATAGGACCTAATTGCGTAAAAGTTTGAAAAAACATTAGTTTGATCAATTTTTCTTTTGAAATTAATTTTTAAAAAGCAACAACAACAACAAAAAATAAAATAAGGTATTTGTGGCTTTAAAAAACGGAATAATACGACATTGTAAGTGTTACCATTGTTTTTTAATATTTTTTTGTTTTTGTTTTAAGCAATTAAAATCTTAATCTTATCTTAATCTTAACTATTACATAAACACGAAACAATTATTTTGTTCCTTCGCGCATAACTCATGAAGTATTAAACTGATTAACGTGAAACAAATTTTATAATTTTTTTTATGTCTATGAGATGGCTTAAGACTATTTTTTATTTTGAAATTTGTTTAATTTTTCAAAATATTATTGTTTTTTTTTTTAATTTTTGTCACCTTTTTTCTAAGAGTTTGTCCTAAATATTCACTCATATTCTTAAAACGGTTTGATATTTAAAAAAAAATTAGAATTTTTTGATAAACTCAACATTTTTCCAAAAATTGTAAGACCTAAATTTTTCTTAATTATACATACAAGCTGAGGAATAAATATATAAACTTTTGAAAGTTATGAATTTTTCTAAATTATTTCTATCCAGAAATGCTATTCAAGAGCAATCAACGGGTAGCTGCTTGGTTTTTTTGTTATTTCTGTTTTGTTCTCTTCTTCCGCAAACTGAATTCATGCCTGCTGGCTGAGCACAATGGTACAAAAATAGTAAACCTCTAACGTACTGTTCTTTGGAGTAATACACTGTCTAAGAGTAAAATCCAAAAGTTTATTGAAATTTTTAAGATTAAAAACTTAAAACAAAACCTCCCACCTAACAGCCGCCACCAGGGACTGCAAAACTTGCATTTCTTTTATTAGCCTTAACACACCTTTCGACTCATATAATTTTTTTTTGTTCACTTTCGCACCCAAAATCTGCTGTGGGCTCTTGGTCTAGTATAATTTGGGTGGATAAATAATGAATTATTGAAAACAGTATGCGTATGCGTAATAATAAATACAGTGATTCATATTCAAAGGCTTTACAAGGTTGAGTTGATAAAAGGCCTTTATACATACATATATAACTGTTAGACCCCGATATTGGTAAATTCTAGAATTTATTGATTAAACTTAGAATTTTGTCACCAACATTGGTAAAAGTCCGAAATGTTTTGTTTTCATAGTTCAATCTGCATCTGGGCGTTTTCCACCAGTTAAGTCTAAAAAAAGGAGGCGAAAAATGCTGATGTAAAACAAAAAATGCCTTACAAAAATGACAAGACGTTATCGAAAAACGAAAATCGGCATCACGCTGTTCGACTAACGTTTTTTTTTTTTTTTGTTATGAGAAGTATCCACTTTCTTTTCGCACAGAATTAATACCCCACCATTAATTGTGTTATTTTAATAACATTTGGGTTTGTGCCTGTTTTTAATCGTTTTTTTTCATTTTCAGCATGTATTTATTTGATGTTTTTTTCTTAGTTTTATGAATTTGCAATTTGGCGAAATTCTCCATGAAAAGGTTCCCACTGTGTTTTCGTAAGAATGTTGTCTTCGGTTATGACCAGTGAAAAAAAATCGTTTCGCATCACTAGCCTACTGGACATAACTAGTGAAACCTTCCATAATTATTTCATGGTTTCATCAAAACTGGAATGTTGCGGAAATAAATGGTCACTAACAATTAAGTTTCATTACTCTCCTTATGTTCGCTAAATGCATTTAACAAATAAAAAGTAAAATTTCAAGTCTAAAAATGCAATTCATTCCCTCATTTTTGTTAAAATCATTTTGGTGTTAGAAGTCCTTTTTGCGAGATGTTGTGCACCCTCACTTCCAATATTTATTGCTTCTCATACAGGTACAGAAGTATAATTCCTTAAATAACTATTTATTTCCAATCAAAACTTCAAAGCAAAAATCATTAAGCATTCTTTCGACAATAAAGGTTCATTAATTAAGCTCTTACTTCTCAGTCCCTCATATACCAGTCATCAAAATTATCCTGGAAAAAAAATTGTTCGTTTATAATTCCTTTTCATAGAATCACTATAACGCAAAATGTGTAAAACATATGTGTATTAAAGCTCCTAAGCCTACATCCTAAGAGAAAGAAGTATATACCTAATATTGTATGGGATATCTAATGTGCAAGTGCGTGAACCTTTGAAGTGGTCAAAAGCACATTCACTTCACCACATGGCATTTTGTTTTTGGCTATGAACGAAAACTTTGTTCACTTCAGCAAACTAGTCATAAAATCCTTTCTCATTCCGCTTATAGAATCCGCAAGTTTCGAAAACATTTTTTTGCCTCTGAATGACCATACCAAGCAAGCTAGCAAGCCTCTTAAAGCCAAAGCCATAGCCATTGAAAAACAGGATGAGAGCCTTATAGCCTCTTTCCTCCTCCCTATACCCTAAAATAAAATATAAATTTAAAATAAAACTAATGAAAAAAAAATAGAACGAAGTATAGAAAAAGCACCATGCAAGAATGATTCCCTGTGAGTGATGGACTGCTATTATACAACAATTCTATATACATTTATGTATATATGTTTGTAGGTACATACATTCTTTAAGCTTAAACATGACATCCCATATATACGTACATCTACATACATATACTTTAGCCTGGCATAAGAAAAAAAATATTATAAAATTGCATTTCCTAGATGTGTGAATGTGAATGTGTGTAGTGTACACATAAAGTTTTGAGTACAATATCCTGTATACGATGAGGGCGACCTATGTATCCTGTTTCTAGGTCAACCAAGCACATTATAGGATATCCTTTCTATGTTCTATATGGGGGAGGGTTGAGGGAATGTGAAACACACAAAAACTCAACGAAATTCGAAATATTATTGTATCGGCATCATAATAGTTAATAAACAATTATGGCAAAAAAAGGACGGACTTATAGAAATTACAAATCTTAAGAACAATAACAGATTTTTATGTTTTTAAAGAAACAAAAAGGATTATTTCCCTTTTTTGTAATATGTAGTAAAAGAAAAATAAAAAAACAAAAGAAAGAACTATCAAGGATAAATTATTGGAGAAGGAAAAAAAAGTATCCTTAATCGTAAATCATCCAATTTCTCATTGCAGCGCATTTAAACAATAAAAACGAGCATCGAGCAACTTTACTACATGTGCGCTTTTATAACCGCTACAGCGTCGGCGCATTCAATCTTCAATCCAATGAAATTCTCTCCAAAGTTTTCCTATTTGTCTACACTTTCTCTCTATCTCCCTTTCTCTCTTAAAATTATTATTTATTTACTATTATATATGGGAAATGGGATATTCTTTCATCATACTGTACGAAACATAAAACATATTGAATTTGTACAAAATAAATTGAAAACAACAAAAAAAAAATTAAAACAAAAACAAAAAGACTAAAAAGTAAAAAATTCTCTAAATTGAGGTTATATTGGATTCTAAGAGATGGAGCCATGGAGCTACAATAAACTAGCTACTTGATGCCTTAAAAACAGGTCATCGAGAATTGAGTGTAATATAGAAAATATATACATTTGTAAGTATGTAAGTATTAGGTATAGGATATAGCAACGATGTAATAAAGGATGCTTTTTCGAAAGTTTGAACCAATTTGATAGTCGGATGATGAAATTAAGTGTGATGAACTGATGACCATCAACCCGCATGCAGAAAAGTTATCTTATATAAAAGGTGCTCCTATATGTTCTCCTATACGCTATACTACCTAAAAATGTGCATGCGACTCAAAAACCAAAAAAGATTGTATGGTAAATTAGTTTTGACGGAAATTTTACTTTAGGAGTGAATTTTGATAGTTTTAGTTTTAGAAGATTCGATTGGGAACTTCGATTGATAAGTAACGGGATGTTTGTTGACTTTGAAGTATTGAACATGAAACTGATTTTATGTCAGAGTTTTAAATTAATTCCTTTTTTCTAGTTGATCACATATTCTCTAACACACAGGGTGTCCAGTAAATAATGGATAACCTTAGAATGCCTCATAGTAGACTTTATGACCGTCCTGAAAACTAATAAAAAAAGTCTTTCCCAACCATAAGAAAAGATATGTGCATTTTTTTGTGCAGTGCATTACTTTTTGCGTTACTTTACATTTTTGAATACCAAGGCCACAAGTGAATGAATTCTACCGTTTTTTTTTTTTTTTTTCGTAGCAATATTTAACATTGTTTGTGCCAAAACATAAGAAGACAAATATTATAATAACTATTGGAATTCTTAGAGAACAAAATTATTGAACTTTGATTTTCGATGCAAAATGTGAAAGAAAATAATTTTTGAAAAAGTTAAATCATCTTTGGTATGAAAGATGCATGAATACCTAAGTGGCCAACTATTTTTAAAATATGTGTGTCGAATTTCAAAATGGTATAATTTTGTATATCATCTTGAACCAATAGGAAGTTATTGTTAAAAATCAGCAACAAATGTTTTAAAAATTAGCAGTTTAAACGTGATAATAATATCATGCGTTCAACATGGTAAATTTTTGATTGATTGCCTGTTTTTATGATATTATTCTAGTGATAAATCCAAGCTTCTAACTTCTAGGACTTACCAAAATTGTCAACAAAATGCAAAAAACGGCTACATTTTCAAGCTTCGTAAATGCACAAATCTTTTCTTGTGGTTGGGATAGACTTTTTTTTTATTAGTTTTCAGGACGGTCATAAAGTCTTCTATGAGGCATTCCAAGGTTATCCATTATTTACTGGACACATACATACATATGTATGAACTTGTACAGTGTTCAAAGATAATTATGTAAGTTCTTCAATAAAAATTGAGTTTTGAACGAGCTCACTCAAATCAAGAGAAATTTAAGTTATATGTTGTCCACGAAGTTTGAAAGTTGTGGTTTACAACTATCATTTTTCACTTTCAGAAAGATAAATCTTTTTTGGTATAAATCAGTTAAGTTTATGACAATTCGTGCAGACAAATCGTCATTAAAAATTGCAACTTTCTACTTGCAAACATACCAACAAATTGTCCAAAACCTGGCTCAAGGACATTTCCGCACATAATATTTGTACTAGGGACTTTTGACAAATGCCACTATTTGCCTGAATCTGTTCTAGGTTAAATTATATCGGAGAACTTCCTTGCTCCGGAGTTTTCTTTAAAATTAAAATAGGAAAATATTAAATATATAAATATTAAAAAAGTATAGCAAATTGTTTCCGAAAAACGGTCTTCCAACCCTAAAAATATGTACATACGTGTAAATATCAGATTACATCTGCAAAATCTACACGTTTTTAAAGCGTGGGCAAACCAACTTATATATTTTCAATAAGGACTTACATGCTCGTACTTCTTTTTTTTTAAACAGTGAATATTCTTAAAATCGGTAAAAAAAGTACTGTTTTTAATATTTTGTTCTTTTATAAATATATAGAACAAAAAATATATATTTTTTTTGTTTGGGTTAGGGCCGAGTGCACTGGAATTAAAATGTTAATGTTCTTTCCCTTGAGCTACAGTTTTATCTCCATTAAGCTACGCCTTGTGGTTACCATTTTTGGAAAGCTACAGTATAAAGCTAACTATTTTTGAAAGAATTGTATCCGTCCTGATCCGATCTTGAACGTAATGTACAAATTTGTTTCACTGAATCAGATTTAAAAAAAACATGGCTTTGACTTTGGTAATGGTACAAAAGTTATAATTTATTGCGTAATAATAATTGAACCAAGACCAACCAGGATTTTGTTTTTAGTAGAAATATAAACCTTTCTTTAAAATATAAAATAAAATTAATGTCTACATGGAGCTCTGAGATATTCAGTTTTATATAATAAATGTAATAAAATAATGTTTTATTTTATTGCGTACCTAAATATTTTAATCTAATTGTTTTTATCAGGCGAACAGGTAGGAACAGGTAATAACAAAAAAGGACACTTTTTACCTGTACACGAGTTTTTTTCTAAAACCTGTTCCGTTTTTTCTCCAAATTAAAACAAACAATATTTAAGTTGTTGTTGTTAGATTTATTGCTTTTTATAACCAATAACCAGAAACATGATCATGATATCATTCGATCTATTTATAACTCACTTAAGACCTGAGCTAAGAAAAAACATCTTCCTTTAAGTGAATAAGCTCTTGAAATAATTAAGTAATTTATTATGTATTTGTACTTATTTATTTATTTATTTATTTCCTAAATTTGATATATGCTAGTATTGGTATGAATGTATTTAATTATTTAGCTTAAAAAGAAACTTAAAAAAAATATTTTTTTTCATAAAAGTCAATAAACCCTACAATTCTGAAAAATGTCAATAACTTTTTTTCCTTTGAATTTTTTTAAATCAAATTTTGTCGAAAGGTGTGGTAGCCCAATCCTAACATATTTCATTGCTCTCCGTTTCATAGTTCAAACAATAATTTATTTTTCCGAACCTAAAGCAGTATCTATGTACCTTTGTTATTAGATTTTGTGTGAGATAATTTAATTTAGGTCTACACTTTTTTAAGAAAAAAGTAAAACCATGAAATACATTGTTTCAGGGGGGGGTCATACCCCCTTTGACCCCCCTTGGCTACGGACCTGACCAAATTTTGTAGAAATGTGTGTTACCGCAATTCAAACATGTGTGCAAAATTTCATTGCTCTCCGTTTTATAGTTCAGATTTTATAGATTTTTTTCCGCTCTCCCATACAAAGCGCACCACTGTGCGTCGCCAAAAATGCTGCTAACTTTTTTAGGGAGACGGAAACAATCCCGAAATTCTGAATCCCGAAAACCCAAAATCCGGAATCCCGTAAACCCAGAATCCCGAAAATCCCGAAAACCCAGAAACCCGAAAACCCAAAATCCCGAAAACCCAGAATCCCGAAAATCCACAATCCTGAAAACCCAAAATCCAGAAAGGCCAAAATCCCGAAAATAAAGTAGAAAAAATAAAAAACTCTTCAAAATTGTCTGCTCAGTGAAACTTTTATTGAACAAATAGCCCAGTCAACGAAGACTCAAACTGATAAAATAAAAAATGCAAAAAATAGTGCTCTCTGGACTATTTTTTTATATGGTAGGGGATACCCCCAGGTATAATATACCTAAAGTCCCCAGCCCAGGGCCGCGAGCTAAACTCTGGAATGGGGATTAAATGTATCCCTTTTTAGATTTTCGTGATTATTGGCACAACCTAGCATGTTAGCGGAAAAGTCTGTACTACAAAATTAGAGACAAATAAATTGTCTAATAAAAAAGTTTTTTTTTTGCTAGAGTTAATAATAAGGGAGGGGTAGAAAAGTCAACAAATCTGAAAAAACCTGTCATTGTCTTGGATATTGAATGTTTTCAGAACAATTTACTTGGAAAAAACAAACAAGGTAAATACATTTTCATTCACTGTTATTTCATCTGTCATGAGGCTGAGAGTGGAGTTATAATTTCCTCTTTTTTCTATATATCCGAAAATATACGAAAAAGTTGATGTTCACTAAATTATGCAAAATTTAATTAGCAAGAGTTGTTTTCATACGGCGCCAAAAACTGATAACGTTATTTTTAAAAGAACACAATACAAAATTTTGTTGCCATAAAGGGGGGTTCTTTCTCCACCATCAATACATATTTTCTCCCGGCCTTTATTCGTTTTTACCATGGACACATTCATTATAGCTATGAAACATAAAATAAAACACCATTTAAAAATTAATTTAAACATATAATAATAAAATTAAATAAAGTAATAAATTACTTTTCTGGCACTGTATGAGTTCTTTTAAATAAATAACAGAATTTGAATCTCATCTTATTCTCATACAAATTTAGTTTTATTTTAAACTAACGTTTTCGAGAATATCTTCTCATCTTCAGGTTTTTAAGCAAATAGAAAAATATTTAACATATAAATCAAAAAATGATACATATGTATATACAAATAATTTTCAATTTAAAGAGTTCAAGTAATTTTATCTAATAATAATGAAAGTTAATGGTTCGAACTGGTTTTAATAAAATTTGATGAAAGTAACTGAATAAATGCGTTTAGAATTTATCATATAATAAAAATAAATCAAAAAATATTAAAACTCACAACTTTTTCGATTTTAGTTCAATGACTTTTTTTTCATATTAATGCAATTACAACACACCACTTCTGAAAGCACAGTAACAACCTTAGATAATGTTTAGAGATATTAACGGAACTTATTGTTGTTTACACCTTTACTTCTTAACTTTACACTTAGGATTATTTTTCCGATTTCGGGATTTTGGGTTTTCGGGATTCTGGGTTTTCGGGATTCTGGGTTTTCGGGATTCTGGATTTTCAGGATTCTGGGTTTTCGGGATTCTGGATTTTCGGGATTTTGGATTTTCGGGAATTTGGGTTTTCGGGATTCTGACCCGTAGCGTAATGGTTAGTGCGTTGGACTGTCACGCTGGAGGTCTGGGTTCACTTCCCAGCCTCGTCCAGCTAAAAACTAAAAAGTTTTTTCAGGGCTACTGCCTCTTGCGAGGAATTGACAAATCCTCCAAGAGTATCACTTGTCATGAATAAGTGCTTCTCGTCTAGCCGTTCGGATTCGGCACAAAATTGTAGGTCCCTTCCATTCCTGTCGAGCCGTCGCGCCACCCAATTTATTTTTTTATTTTATTTTTAAATAATAACAAAATTCAATAAAATGTTGCGTTCTAACTGAAATTTTTGAGGGACACCTTTTTTCCTCTCGGACACCTTTTTGACACTTTCTCAAAATGTCCAGAGGTAACACTGTGTACAAGTATGAATTATCTGAAATCAGTCATCAGTTATGCATGCAATTAATTTGTTTAATTGCTTAACGACCAATTTCTTCACAAAGGTAGAAGGCAACTCTAGTACCCAGTCTAGCTAGACCCGGTACTAGCTCTGATACTCGATCTTAACGATAAGTTAGTACCTCAGAATTTCTTCACATCATTCATACCGGGTGTATATAAGTTCACATAGCAGTATTAGGCCAAAACGTCTAATACTGGTCTAATTATGATTTTGACATTATTTTGGCAGGACTAGAGCTAGAGAACTAGAGTATGAAGAAATGAGTTGATACCGGTTTGAGTGCTACTTTTAGAACTAGTATAGGTCCTACCGTTAGTACTCTGTAAAGAAATTGGCTGTAAGTTACTTAGTTGTAGAAGTTTGAGCTAAACAAATGAGAAGCCATTTGATGTCATAAAACAATATAAATGTATAAAAAAAAATGTAATCCTTGGAGCGGCTTTATAAAAACTCAATGTTTTATAATATACAATTTTGAAAACAATTTTATAAGACAAATGAGGAAAATCATTTTAAAACATTTATTAGTTTTGAGATAACAATTTTATTTCAAAACTTTTTTCAACCCGTTTTTGAATTTGGCCCCAATGAAAAACGACCCCAAACGAAAAATTAATAATGGCCCCAAGTTTGGGGCTTTTTTAATAATGAAAAATGGGCCCATTTTCAAAATTGAAAAATGGCCCAAGCTTATGACAAATGGCCCCAAACACAAAATTAAAAATTGCCCCAAAATTAGTATAAGAACCAACAACAACAA
The DNA here is from genome assembly GCA_949320155.1 of Melangyna quadrimaculata. NCBI lineage: Eukaryota > Metazoa > Arthropoda > Insecta > Diptera > Syrphidae > Melangyna > Melangyna quadrimaculata. The sequence continues at coordinate 131,691,455 of OX439483.1, read as the reverse complement.
TAAAATTACAATTGGACAAACAATGTTTTGCGTCAGTTTGGGAGTGCTTTAAAAGTACCTTACGTGGACCGCTTCGCGGGTTCAAGGATTTAAACTCCCTTTTTGGGTAATCTGTCCCGCTCGCGCGACTCCGTCGCTCCGCTTAAGGTATGCTCAGTCGCCAGGCAGGCGCCTATGTTGTCAGTCGGTCTGCTATCAAAGTTTTTGATGTAAAAGTATTTTGGTTTGAGAATTAAAGTTTGGGCCCATTTTTCATAATGAAATTTTACCCCAAAATTAAAAATGAAAAAAGGCCCCAAAATAATGAAAAATGGCCCAATTTACAAATTTTGAACTATTTTTTGTTTTTGTTGTTTCCCATATAATTTTTTTAGGCCATTTTTAATTTTATGTTTTATTTTTCATTGGGGCCAAATTTCATGTAGCTTTTTGAAATATTCAATTTCCAAACAAAAAAATTTGTTTAAAAAATTGAATTATGCTTATTGCAGTAAACTTTAACTAAGCTTTTGTATGCAAAAATATGTTTAATGACGGGAAAAACTGGTTTTGTAAATTTAAAAAGTTTTTTTTTCTTATTAAAATCTGATGGCCATAATAAACGAACATGCTATTTCTTTTATTTATTTTTATATTTAGTTCTATAAATAAGGTTTTTTTTTAGGAATTCTAGATAGGGTAAGAATCCGCTTTATATATCAAGTTTTGAACAAATAGACAACGGAGTTTTCGAAATATTGAGTAAATATCAATTTTTTAATTTCAAAAAACTGTTTTCTTCAAAATGTTGGTATAAAATTCAATTTAAACTTTTTAGAAGCATCTCTGTAAATAAATTGAAAAAAAAAAATAAACTGAACTTGTTTCGAGACAAACCCAAACAATTGGTTCCACCCGAAAAACCATCTTTTGGAATTTTGTTTCAACAAAAAGTAGACCTTCCCAAAAGTAAATCGAAATTTTTTCATCAAAATCCTAGCAGCCGTTTTTCAGAAAAATATAATCTATCTTTCGCTTTTCTTAATCGGAATGTGTACATTAGGATGAAGTGTCAAGGAATTTTTTGCCAAATCACAACGTGCAACTCATAGGCAGCATTTTTTTCTATCTTCCCCAATATTGCATACTGTTTAAGATAACTTAAAGTTTTTCCTTTGTTTTTTAATATGTTATTGTCGGTTTATCTAAAAATTGGGAGTTTTTGGTAATTTTGTACTTGCTTCGACCCTAACTATACGTTTAGCACTTTGTTGTTATTTAAAACACTAAGGCCCAGTTTTTCAGTTGTGAGTTAAACCATATTTATTTTAATCTGGAAATATATTTCTCTATAGTTATGCAAAGAAGCAGTTCTTAAGTGGGGGATGCATGTAGCCTAAATAAACAGGGAATATAATAATCCAGAGTTAGCTCAAATTTGATGCATTAACTCAGGTTTAATTTTAATTCCACACTGACAAACTGGCCCTCATTGTATCTTATGTACCTACATTTTTCTTTTGTAATAATAGAAGTCAACAGCAACCGCATTGAAGCACATCAATAAATTCTTGCTTAAATATAGGGATATTTTTTTTTAATTAAACATATTATATACACATATGTAAGGATTTTTGTTATTAACTGATAAATTTAATATTTAAAGAAAAAAATAGACACGACTGGATCGCACAAACTTGCAGCTTGTAGCTAAAAACTTAACGTAACTTGAAGTTGACAGTGTAGCTTACAAATTAACGTAGCTTGAAGTTGACAGTGTGCATATAAATTGGCTCCTTAACATTGTGATATCATTAAAAAAAAGTTGTAAGAACCAAGTTAAAATATATATTACTACTATAACTTACTTTTAATAACTATAAACTGGTTATTTAAATAGCTAAGACAGATAGAGCTAAAAGTAGGTATGCCATCTGGGGCCTATAACACAATACATAAAGTGCTTGTTGAACAAGTGAAATTCAACAACTTTTTAAAATGTGTGTAACCTGGAACAACAAGTCTAGGAGAACTATAACAATTATTTTAGCTTGTTTCAACAAGTGGGAAACTTCACAATTTCTGTAACTGGAAACAACAAGAGTTTAAAAAAAAGTAGACTTAACTTGGGTAAATTTCAACCGACGACGGCGACGATTACGGACTAGTTGAAAATCACCAAGTTAGAAATAAATACTTGCAGCAGTGTTAATCAACTGATGGCATCGGAAAAATCGTTTAGAATTAATTTAGTGGTCAAGAGTTCTGTTTAAAACTGTTTTTTTTTTTATTCTGAATTAGACAGTGATAATCAGAGCCAAAGATAGACAAAAGTTTTTAAAGAAAGAATTTACTTTGAAATAGAACCCCATGTTTATTGAAAAATTTTGTGTACCGGTAGAAGTTGTTGATTGTGTAACCGAAAGTCTCTCCCACCAATTACGTTCCCCCACTAATAAACGTAAAGCACTTAGTGTCAGGGAGAAAATATTGATAGCCTTTGCATTGGTTTAGAACTGGATCTCAATACCATGCTTTTTCAGAGGATTTGTCAATGCCTCACAAAAGCAGGAATTGACAAATCCTCCAAAAGTATCACTTGTCACGAATAAGTGCTTTTATTTATTTTTTATCGGTGGGAAGAAGTTTATAAGGATAAACTTTCAGATTACAATTTTGAGTATTTAACGTTATTGGTTTGACTCTCTCTAGTAGTTTCTAGCGAAAAAGGACAGTAAAAAAAAAAATTTTTGGATGTTTTGATCTTAGTAAACTTCCAATATTACGTGCAAGTTTCATGAAAGATAACTACGAGAAACTTCATGGCTAGTCACAAATCAACCAATTTTTGAAGCAAATACACTTTTCTGGAGAACGACAGAATTTAATGAGGTTAAAACCCAGCATGAAGACACCGATCCTCGCCAAAACGTAGAACAAATAAATGGACTAAATTTGTTGTATTGTTGAAAAAGGCGAAGAAGAACCAGATTCTTTACCAAGATCATTAAAGGTCTGCCTTCCAATAATTACAATCTTTATTCAAAAAAGTAATTAAAATGATTTTAGCTTGAAGGACCAAATTTCCGCACACATTTAATAAAAAAAATGTTTGCCAGACACCTCCAACAGTTCAGTCTTTTCTCCAAAACACACAACCTACCTATTTATACATCCTTCAAATATTAAAAAAAAAATTGACTTCTTTTTCTTCAATAACCTGAACATCGTTTTCCTTATCGAAAATCAAACGAAAGTCAATATAAATCCAAAGCTCCAAAACAAATTCTACACCCATTGTGTGAACAGAATTCCACATGTCCCATTCCATGAAGAAAAAGAAACCTTGTTCTAAGCTCAAGTTTATTTAACTATCTACATTATATGGAAGATATGTGTGTCTTTCCACACATCACGTTTTTAACATGTTTTCTTTTTCTATACGGATTAAAACCAATTTCGGATAAACACAAACGCAAAATCCCATTAGCTAGAAGCAGTAGAAGAGCCGAAAAGGGATTAAACAAATTCAAACATCGTTCTTAATTAACCCTTCTTATAGGATTAACATCCTTCAAAGGACGAATAGATTTTCATCATTTTCGTAAATGAATCAAAATGTTCTTAACCTTTCTCTCTGCATCGTAATGTATGTACGACTGTACGTACAGCATACCTCTACATACATACATACAAAAAACAACAACAAAAATACCTCTACACATACATGGAAACAAAAATATGTGTAGCACATTGAAATAATACTCGAAGGTACAGAAAAAAAAACCAAGGATTCAAGTGGCATTCGTTGTACTCTAAAGTATCTTTATGTTACGTGCATTTTGTGCGACAGGACCTAGGAGAAGGATGAAGAGACAAAAGCGTAACAGGATGAGGCAGCAGGCAAGGCGGCCGGCTAATGTCCTTGTATGAGTGTATTCACATTTTTTTTATATTCTATTCCTTTTTTTTTGTCTTTACTTAAATTCTGGGGGTTGAAATCCTTTTAAATTTGGAACTATGCCAAAAGACAAAATAATCTCTATTGCTCTCTTTCTTTGCATCACACGGAGAATCCCTGTTTTCCGTTTGTCCTTTCCCACTCCCTCCCCCCACCACCATCACCCACCCAAAACAACCAACATTTTCCATATTGGAGATGGCTTAAAAAAAAAATACCAAACTCCTTACTCAAAGCGTTGTTTTTTTGTTTAACTTCTTCATTTTATTCTTTCTTTCTTCTTTTTGATTCTCATCTCGGGACAAGTGTAGTAGAATGAAAGAAAAAAATACAAAAAAACACAATCAACATCCAAAATTATGCACCACGTAATCCGAAAATGAAAAATTGCTCAATTTCTACAAACTCTCACCTCACACAAAAGCTTGCTCTCAATTTCTCACGACAAGTAGTTTAAAGCTTTTTAGTGAAAATTATCAAGCTTACCACAAATAAAGTTAGAGAACTACCGACGATTGACGATGGAGACTTTCTTTCAGTAGTAAGTTATTTTCTTCTCTGCACAGAGGAACACATAGGTGGAGAGATGAATGGAGCGATGAAAACTTTTCTACAGAAGCACACAGTATAACAATTATTTCTTCTCCAACCAGAATGGAATGGAAGTCCGAAAAAGAGCGAGCGAGAGCGAAATAGATGGAAAGAAAATTTAAGGGTGGTGTTGTAGTGTATAGAGATTTTTTTTTTCTTTTTTTTTGTATAACTTCACTTTTTTGGGGACTTTCTTGAAAATTTTCTACTCTTCAAATCAAATTTTCACTAACCACTTTTTAGAAAACCCACTTTTACTTATTCACACTAGCCTTCATTGGAAGTTAAGTTGCATTCCGTTTTAGCTAGTTTTCAAACCAACAAAAAACTCGGGAAACAAGCAATGAACTATATCCTCGAGGAAAAATCTGTAAGCGCGTTACTCTAGCAGCAAAGGTTGAATATATCTACCTTTGAACTGCTTAACGGTAAAAACTCGGGAAAAAAACGTCTATTCGCGAGAGGGTTACACACCGAACTGAGTGAGGCTTTTAATGCAAAATTATGTTATGTAGGTATTTAAAAAAAAGCTTTTTGGCATTTTCCAACAAACTCAAAACCCCCCTTTTCCCTGCCTTGCCCTCATTGCTATGCTATATGTAAAGGACAAATGGGGGAGGTGGGAAAAAGGCATTTATTTTGGCGGTGGGTCAGCAGCAGCAGTCACGCTCTGTCAGCAGAGTAGCAGCAAAGTTGTAGAGAAGGCCTTGAAAAATAGAAATGTATGTGCTCTCTTTGGGTTTTGCGCGATGCGGTACGTGGTGGTATGGTAATTGGAAAATGACAATGGCTTCAGTCAGTCTCAGTAGATTGTGTCTGCACACTAAATTACTAAAAATGGAGAGTTAGAGAAAATTCCCTGGTTTGGGAAATTGAAAATAGATTCTAGCAGTACAAAAACCTTGAAGGGTTTTGGTATATGCTGCATACATGTCAACGGAGAGAAATGTCAAATTATACTTTGAGCGGAGTACACATTATCATATCTGTTTGACAAATCTGTTTACGTTTGATAGTGTGTACTCTCTGTTTGAAAAACACTTTGACTGTCGCGTTTTTTCTTTGCTAGTGAAGGGCTGACCGCACAGCCAGACCGCGTTCTGTTTAAGTCGGCCTTAACGAATTAGCGGTCGAGCAAATGTAAATTACGTCAGCCGTCAATCGAGTGAACGTATTGGGATCGCAACCAACGTAAGTTGACGGAACATAATCTTTAAAATGAAAAAAATAGTGTAGTATGTTAATGTTCAAAATAAGGCGTTTTTTATTTATGAAAAGAATAGTGTGGATAAATAAGGCAGTAAAAATAGTGCCGATAATAGTGCATATAAAGTCTTGGGGTGTTTGAAATGGAACGACACTCGTTTGGGTCGCAGAGATGCAAAATAAGAGTATATATAAATAGTACATAATGTACATTATGTTACATATATACATATTACATATATATTACGAATAAAAAAACGCCTAGGCGTTTTTTATTTATGAAAAGAATAGTGTGGATAAATAAGGCAGTAAAAATAGTGCCGATAATAGTGTATATAAAGCCTTGGGGTGTTTGAAATGGAACGACATATAATATATCAGTACCAAACCTGGAGCCACAACCTTTTATTATTTTTATAATGATTAGGCTTTTTATTAGGGGCCAGTTATAGCGATCATTAAAAACCATCAGTACAAATTTTCTTTTGGATAATTTCATGTGTTATAAAAAGATTTGAAACATAAAAATGATACTAATCGATGGCAAATCGATTAAAATATTTTTTTCTGACAAAAAATAATCCCAAGGAAGAATTTTTTTTGTAATAAAAGCATTTATTTATTTTACTGATGGAAATTTACTGAACAGCTGATTGACAATTCACAAAAAATGGAACATTTCGTTTCAATTTTCTATGTTCCATTTGTTTACTGTTCCATTCATCAGTAAAAAAATTACTGAAGCATTTTGCATCATTAAAGATAAATAAAAGATTGCGGCTGTCGGTTTGACATTAATTTACTGATATAATTTTACTGAATTCTATAACCGCCCGTACGTAAAAAATTCCAGTTTTCAACTGTTTCAACTTTTACTGATGGTTTTTACTGATCGCTATAACTGGCCCCTAATCAAAAGCGTTGCAGCTGACAGCATTGTATGAAAAAATCCTACTTTAAGGGGCCAGTTATAGCGATCAGTAAAAACCATCAGTAAACACTTTCTTTTGGATATTTTAATCTTATCTTAACTAATATATAAAAGTCTTGTTTTGTTTTCTGTATAGGTGTCCAAACTAACAACAAAACAATCAAAATACTTACTTACTACAATGTCTATCCCCCTGCTATAGAGAGTATAGAGAGTGATAGATAGCTTCTAAAAAAAAAATAAATTTAAATTTTTTTAGAAATCTATATGAAATTTGTTTTTTTGGGTTTTTATTAATATCTTTTTAATTAACAGTCGTAGAGGTTTGCAATGTTCTAATGAATTATAGCTATATGTCCTTAGAACTTGTATAAAAAAAAATTATGTTCCTATTAAACCGTTGAGCTGAGAAATTCACAATATAATATTGTTCACACATATTACTTAATAACATGTGGGTGTATGCATGGATTGATTTAGTTTTGTCTTATATTTAATCTCAATAGAATAGCCATTAATTTAATACCTCACTTTTTAATCTACCTCCTATATTGATTTAGTTTTGTCTTATATTTAATCTCAATAGAATAGCCATTAATTTAATACCTCACTTTTTAATCTACCTCCTATATTGATTTAGTTTTGTCTTATATTTAATCTCAATAAAATAGCCATTAATTTAATACTACAATTGATTTTTTAAAATTCATAAAATATCGAATAAAATCCATAGAAATGCTCCGCTTTGTTCATTGTCAACAATCGTCTACCAGTGGAGAGCACCGTTATCTCAATTGAATTTCTAATTGGAGTTCTTTTAATATAAAAAATCATAACTTCATTTCTACTCAGACGATTAATAAAGTTTTGATCTCAGAATTTAGCTATGATATGTGGCTAAATTTGTATATACAAATTATTGAGGGGGGGGTGAAAAATTTCATACTAAAAGGGTGTGTAAATGACCCGTCAAATTTATATTACATATATTAAATTCAAAACTTGACAAAATTTTTTTTAATTTCAAAAAGCTAATGATGCACGTTTATAGGTGTAATCTTCTTCTATAAATATGTGAATAATTTTGTATTTCTAAATCTAACGGGAAAAAAAGTAGGGGTAATTTAATAAATAAATCACAAAAATAGCTACATTTAGACAAATTTAGAGGTTTCAAAATTGAGCAAACCTAAATGGTTCATAATAAATGATACACGAAATTTATATAGAAATTTATAACTTAAATTTGTGTGTAAAAATTATTGCAAAATATTAAAAAAATGTGTACTAAAAATGCATTTTAATGAAAAATCAACTTATTTTTTCGTACTTTAAATTAAAAAGTTAATCAAAAATGTATATACATATTTAAAAAAAAAAACAAAGTATGCACATTTATAGGTGTAACTTTCTTCTACAAACATGTGATAATTTTGTATTTGTAAATCTAACGGGAAAAAAGTAGGGGCAATTTAATAAAATAAATCACAAAAAAGCTCCATTTAGCCAAATTAAGAGGTTTCAAACTTGAGTAATATTTAATAGTTCATAACATATGATAAATGAATTTGAGGTAAAAATTTTTACAAAATCTTAAAAAAATACATACTAAAAATGTGATTTAGTGGAAAATCAATTCAATTTTTGGTACTTTAAATTAAAAAGTTAATAAAAAATTGATAAATTTTGAAAAAAAAAAACTAACACACCAATTGCTCTAATTCTCTTCTAAAATATTATAAATAAATGTTTAGTGATTATTTCAACAAAAAACACTCTAAAATTATAAATAATAAATTTCTACGATAACCACAAGCTTTAATATGGATTTTTAAACATAACTGAAAGAAAAATTTTGCAAAAATCCAGTCTATTGGTAGATGCAATTTTTTCTTTTTGCTAAAATATACATAAAATACCTAAAAATGGCCATAACATGGGTAATATTTTATAATAATATTTATAAATGGGGCATCAAATGAAAGGTTATAAGACATAGAAAATTATAAAAATAAAAAATAATTCACTTTTATGAAAAAATAAGTTGTTAAAAGAGAAAGAATTTGACATAATGCGAAAAATTTATACCTTTTGAGTGTATTTACTTAGAAAATTGTTAATAGTTAATGAAAAATTTATAAATTTTGAAAAACTAATGACACACAATTATAGGTGTTGTTCTACAAATATGTTAGTAATTTTATATTTGTAAATCTAAAGGGAAAAAAGTAGGGGCAATTTAATGAGATAAATCACAATAAAGATCCATTTTGCCAATTTAAGGAGGCTTTAAACTTGAGCAATACTTAATAGTTTATAACAATTGATACATGAATTTGAGGTAGAAATATATGCATACAAAAAATGTGATTTAGTGAAAAATCAATTCGATTTTTGGTATTTTCAGTGCAAAACTTAATACAAAATTGATAAATTTTTAAAAACAAAACCAACACACCAATTGATCTAATCCTCTTCTTAAATATTGTTAGTTAAAGTTAAGTGATTATTACAACAAAAGCCACTCTAAAATTAAAAAAAAAAATGCAGAATCTATCATGCTTTTTCAACGACTTTTATTTTTATATTTTCACCCACCCATAAAATATTTTTAAATTTAAAAATTATAAACCTTGAAAGTCTAACAAAAATGTTGATATATAAAACATAAATGTGCGTTGCTCACAAGCTTCACAAAATAATTTCAAATATTAAAATTTTACATTAGAAATATTTTTTACAGATAAAATCCAGACAAAAATTTTAAAATTGTCAATTTATCTGCATACAATTTGCTATAAATCGGCTATAATCCGAATTTCAAAATTTAGATGTCTATGGAAAGGTCACTGTCTTACTATTGAAATACATACAAAATATTAACAGACAACACTATAAATTTAAAGACTTATACGGTTGAACAGATAAAATTGCATTATTTTGATTAAATAGTGAATATTATAACTTTTTATATAACCGATTATCGAAATTTAAATTTTATAATAATTTATACCAATCAACAATTATTTTGGTATAAAAAACATATTCCTGCGATAACTGCAAGCTTTAATATGGATTTTTAAACATAATTGAAAGAAACATTTTGCAAAAATCCAGGGCTCATCACGTAACTCTGACGATATCGTTTTCGATGTCGTTATCGATAGCTATGCTTCACGTAAGAATATAAAACGTCTATCGTTCAAACTATATCGAATTGACGATTTGAGTTTTGCTTCATGTAATTAAAAAAGCTGTCATTTGCTATCGTCTCGACGATATCGACTGCTCGATACCTATTAAGCTATCGTCTTGGTGTGTTTTGTTTGTTTTTGATGTATTTTCGTATAGTCTATGGGCCGAAAGCAAATCTTGGGACTGCATTTATAACAACAATATTAGTACAAGTTGTTATAGATGCATGTGTCGTGATATAGAAGGCAAGTCTACCTACTTAAGAGTAATTTATCTTACATCGTCGGAAAGGTTATTGCATCTACTTCCTTTTGTTATATGACCGTCAAGAAGTATGTATGTATACAAAACGGCAAAATAATGCAATTCTTTAACCAACTCAACAGTGATGTGATATATATGTCGCTCAATAGGTTATTGTGTGCTTCATCTCATTATGTGGCCAGTAGTTATAAACACTGATCTCTATAATACACTGGATAGTGGATTTATATAAAAATCTTGAAGCAAATTGAAGGAAAATTATAACAGTGCAAGGATACAACTGTTGACAGTTGTCAATTTTTTGTTTTAGTTTATAACAGTTTAAATTGTATTAAAATGGTTGTTTTTGTTTACATTTTTTTATTAGCTGATGTTTTTCGCGAGTGAGTAAGTAAGTTCTTTATAATAGATCATAAAAAAAAAGATTTTAATTGATTTTTTTTCATAGTTTTCTTCGATATAAAACACAAAACATTATAGAGATCATCAGTGATAGTTTCCTATTATCCTTACATGGTGAGATTGCTCTGGTGAAATGGACAGAACAGGTTGGCTTAACATTAATCGCAAGAGATATGAATTCCATGACTGAAGGCACCCAAATTGCTGGGGAAGAATATTCCATATCTGCGAAGAGAACAGTATTCGTATCCATCAACCAGCAGTGCAAGTACTGCGTCTGTTGATGTTGCAAAATAAATAGGAATAATCAAATGTCTGTGGTTTTTGAAATTCATAATTTTAGTTTAAATAAAGATATCGCGACGCCAAGATCGCTTGCCACTCGAGTCTTGAAACAGAATTAATGAATCTTGAAATCGTCCTTTGAAATAAAATCACCCTTGTCAATATCTTCTGAGAGACCATCCCAACAATCATGTGTTCTGCAGATTCTTCAATGATACATTGTACTATAGGATCCGTTTTTTTTTTTTGCCAAACGCTTAACACCTTCAACAAGTTTTGGAAAATCTTGTTGGTGCAGTTCTTCAGCCTCCAATTTAAAGCACAATCCATCTTTCATGAACAAGAATGGCTAAGATAGTTTCAGTTTGTAAACACACGCATACAATGTTTCGAATTACTTTTAATTTAATTTTTATTTTATAACATTTTATAAGACGCGTACTACGAAAAACGAGCGCTCGGTATATATTTTATCTGTTAAATACGCAGAAACAATTCTTAAACTGAATTTCTTCAACATGTATTTAAGTTTGAGAGAAATATTACAATTTTTAATGAACACTTATTGAAATTAATGGAAAACAATAGCAAATTAAACAGTTTTATTTATGTTTTGTTTTCGTTTGCGTTTGAACTACAAACAAACCAAACCAGCGCTGTCAAACAAACAGCTGATATCAATGCACGATTTTTTGTGATGATAAAAAACTATCTCTTTCTTTCCTTCGGTAAAAAAAAGAGACAAAAGTGTGCAAGGATACAATTGTCAGATTCAATTTGCTTCAAAAAAAACTGTTATACGTATAGGGAATCCACTATCCAGTGTATTATAGAGATCAGTGGTTATAAACCGTCATTCCTCATTGGTAACTGGTATACCAACTCAACTGTAATGTGTCATATATTGTTGGTAAAGCTATTGCGTGTAGACTATAGGGTTCCATAGGTATTCAGGAATAAAAATTGGCAAATATAACAATAATGCAATGTAATGTGTCATATATTGTTGGAAATGCTATTGTGTGTAGACTATAGGGTTCCATAGGTATTTGGGAACAAACATTGGCAAATATAACAATAATGCAATTTATATGGGAACTGGTCTACCCACTCAATAGAAATGTATCATGCATCGTTGAAAATGTTATTGCGTATAAATTATTGTGGGGTTCAAGATATATATAAACGCTCCAAATGATGAATTTTGTCATGTGGTTTTCTGAGATCTGAAGGCCGAATTACTCTGGATCCCCATGGTCAACAGCTTAAGAACCATAATAACAAAATAAAGTACACGCAATAAGCTTCTTTACGTTGTATGAGACATCTGTTAAGTGATAAGACCGCTCTTCCCATTCTCCTTTGCTGACAGCTATTATTTTATCATGACTCAAAAAATTACATTTGTCATAATTAAATATTTTGACGCAACATTTTACCTATCCAAACGACCCCGACGACAAAATTGAAAATTGATGAAACTCGAATGATAAGATATGCGACATAAAAGACTTATAACATTTGAAAATTAAAATTTCCACTAAATAAAACAGCAAACAAAACAAAATTCCTATCGATGACAGAACAATTTGTGATGTTTTATATTTCAGACATATTTTTCAGAGGCTCTCAAACTATAATCAACGAGAACGATAGACGACACGAGAGTAGATGTATTACGTTAAGCAAACTATTGACGATATCGTTTCTAGCTATCGTCTGGACGATAGTCGTCTGAAAAGTTACGTGATGAGAGCCCAGTCTATTGGTCGATAAAATTGTTTCTTTTTGGAAAATATACGTAAGATACCTGTATATACGTATAAGATTCCTGTAAATAGTCATAACTTGGGCAATACTTTTTTGATATTTATAAATTAGGTATTCAATGAAAGGTTATAAGACATAGACAATTATAAAAATAAAAATTATTTAATTGGTATGACAGAATAAATTGTTAAAATAGAAAGAATTTTTCATAAAGCGAAAAATTCATACCTTTTGAGTATACATATTTACTTAGAAAATTGCTAAAACTTAATGAAAAAATTATAAATTTTGAAAAACTGATGATGCACTTTTTTAGGTGTCACCTTCTTCTACTACTAATATTTGAGTAATGTTGTCTTTGTAAATCTAACAGGAAAAAAAGGAGGGACAATTTAATAAAATAAATCACAAAAAAACTCCATAGTTCATAACGAATGATACATGAATTTGAGGTAAAAATTTATAATCTAAATTTTTGTGTTAAAATTTTTGCAAAATCTTAAAAAAAATTCATACTAAAAATGTGATTTAGTAAAAAATTAATTCTATTTTTGGTACTTTAAATGCAAACGTTAATAAAAAATTGATAAATTTTGAAAAACAAAACGAACACACCAATCGCGCTTCTCAAATATTGCTAACAAATATTAAGTGATCATTTTAACAAAAGCCACTCCAGAATTAGCTTTATTGATTTATATACCAAAAAAAATGCTAAATGGATCATGGATACAAAACATAACTGTGCGTTTCTCACAAGCTTTTTTGTCACATGCTTTTTCAACGAATTTTATTTTTATATTTTCACCACGCCCATAAAATATTTTCAAATTTAAAAATTATAAATCTTGAAAATCTAATAAAAATTTTGATATATAAAACATAACTGTGCGTTGCTAAAATAAATAAATAATAAAATAATTTCAAATATTAAAATTTTACATTAAAAATATTTTTTACAGATAAAATCCAGAAACAATTTTAAAACTGTCAATTTATCTGCATAAAATGGGATATAAATCGAAAAGAACTTATCCGAATTTTAAAATTTAGATGTCTTTGGAAAGGTCGTTGTCTCACTATTTAAATACAAAAATATTAATAGACAACCATACAATTTTAAAAACTGATTCGATTAAACAGATGGCAGGATTTTGAACATGTCCAGAAAAAATCCAATGGAGTCCAAAAAATCTATGTCCACATGCAGCGACCGACATGGCGAAAAATATAACTTTTTGAACAAGGCATGAGCGTTGTACAAAGCTTAGCTATGAGATCTGACGTTTCAAGCGCGTATGAGTTTTTTGCCTGGTTTTTGTTGAATGTGTAAGTGAATGTTAGAATGTTGGAAAATATAATGAGTAGTGATGAAAGGCTAATGAATGGCTTGCTATAATTCGCAAGTAAGTTAAAATGCGCTGGTTGTTGATTGGATTGTGGTGGAAGGTAAAACCTTAACCAATCATGTTTGATTAACATGGTCGGTGAAAATTTAGTTATGTTGAAATCAACACGGCGAATACTTTCACAATCTCCCAAATCAGTAAGAAACATTCGCTCTGTAGAGTAAATCATTCACATCACAATGATAACAAAAATGGTAACAGCAATGCTATAAGAGCAAAAACTGCCGTATCGATTTAGGAGGTGGACTTTGCACTCTAAGTCCAGTGGAAATTAAAAAAACGCACTTGACAGTGATGGTGGTGAAATGCCAAAAATCCGAAAAATCACACCTTTTGCTTTGATAGTTGGGGGCGAGATAGTAAACCATACAAATTTTTCAAATATTTTCTTACAAGATATTTAGAAGTACGTGAATATATGTATATAGTTAAGCTTTTATATTAATAATAATTAACACTTGCACAATATTTCTATCCTTTGAAAATTGAGAACATGAATGTTGAAAATTTATTGATGTCGGGAATAAGTTTTCCTGGGGAATTGGGCGATCAATTTATCGAATTTATTTCTGAGATATTCACGATAGCAGAAATATTTTCAAGGAAAACTATTTTCCACGGGAATTTTTTTTTTTTCAAGATTTGTTAACAAACTATCCTTTAACAAAAGAGACCCGGGCAACGCCGCCGCACAGTGGGGAACCTTGTATGGGAAAGTGGAAAAAACATTTTAAACTCTAAACTACTGAACCGATTTTGATGAAACTTGCAGGAAATATAATTGACATTTTTAAATACCAAAATAAAAAATATCCGCCCACTGGCACGCCCAGTTTCTTAAGAAACTAATTTTTCGTAAAAACTAGTAAAAATTCGGATGATGTTTAACTAAACCTTATGCAAATACATATTGGATAATCGTCTATGCACACATTTTACCACGCCCATTTTGTGGGCGTTTTTTGGCTTTTTTTATATGGAGCCTTGGTTGGATGAAATCAGAACCATCTTATCTATTGTGCTTACACAAGCGAGCCAGTTATACGAAATGTAAGACAATGAAAAATTATTACAGTTGCATACCTATATCGTAAGTTTTTGCTACTGAAAATTTAATTTTTACGATTTGACACAGTAAATTTTAACAACGAAATAATACTGCTTATCACATTACAGAGTCTTGTGCCCCTGAATAAAAATTAAGATGTGACATTGCAAACTTTTAAATAGTTCTTATTTTATAAAAGTTTTGTTATTGTTTTTATGTTGAATCGTAAACAAAATTCTTAACAACTAAATAATATAAAATGTAATATTTTGTATTTAACAAAACTGCAAGTCTAGGTTGCTTTGAGGAAATAGTATCTATTACATACATACATGGATACTAGGGCAAAATATTCGGACTAGAGTACCTACCCTAGAGATAATAATTGTACACAATATTACAATGATAGAGAAGTGAAAAAATGAGTGCCGCAGTTCTGTCTGTTTGTCTGCCAGACGGTCTGTCTGTAGCTTTCCCAGTCATAACCACTGATGTGGTTTTCTTCAAATTATGTAATTAAAGTTCCCATCAAAGGGGTCCCTGGAGCGGGAATTGAATTTATTTTAACTCCTAAAATAACGGTGCCTGACATAATAACTAATAAACAACAAGTTATTTATCTTATAAACGGCTATAAAAATTTTATTAAAAAAAAAATTACAAAGCACTATAAGGACTATGATCAATATTTTGGTCCAACAACTTTTACACCTGTCATAGAACCGGGTTATTGATTTTCAAACTCATCTTTAACGGCTGCTCCGATTTTGCCAAAAAAATTTATGCAGGAGTTTCTTCAGTATCTTAACAATTTTACGTGCAGAAATTTTCGAAAAAAAAATTATTGGATTTAAAAAAATTTATAGTTTTTTTTTTAAAAATTCTGTATCTTGAAAACGATTTAATGAATTTCCTTAAAATTTTGTTTAGAATTGTATTTTAAAAAATACTTAAAACTGGCATCCCAAATTTTATTTTTAAAAATGTTTAAAAAAATTTCTATATAAAGAAAATATTTTTAAGCCCACTACAAATTGCATTTAAAATCGAATCCGGACGTTTCCGGATGCGTTCTTTACTGGAAATTGTTGCTTACACATTGTGCCACTAGTACTTAAAACCTTATGAAAATAAAAATAATCGCTAATATTGAGTTTTTTGCTCAAAATATTTAATATCTTATTTTTCTCGCTCAGTTAATACATTTATATTATTAATAGGAATATCTTAATCCCACAAAAAAAAAGAATTATTAAAAAATATTCAGATTTGAGTGTGAACGGATCGCTTAAAAACCACCCATATTTTTATAATTTTTTTCTAATTTCAACTTTGGCGATAAAATCCAGGCTTACATATATTTTATTTAAAAAACCGTTAACATTTTTTTGATTTTACAACTTATAAGAAACGAATAGTGGATCATAAAAATTGATACTTTCGAAAAATTGAATTTTTTCCATGTTTGCCCCACTGTGCGCCGGGTGTTTCCGTTGGTGTGTTATAAAAAGATTTGAAACATAAAAATGGTACGAATCGATGGCAAATCAATTAAGATATTTTTACTGGCAAAAAATAATCCCAAGGATGAACAATTTTTGTAAAAAAAGCATTTATTTGTTTTACTGATGGAAATTCGTTTTACTGAACAGCTGATTGCCAACTCACAAAAAATGGAACATTTCGTTTCAGCTTTCTGTGTTCTACTTTTTTACTATTCCACTCCATCAGTAAAAAAATTACTGAAGCATTTTACATCATTAAACATAATTAAAGGTTGTTGCTGGAGGTGTGACATTTAATTACTGATAGAATTTTAATGATTGCTATAACCGGCTGTACTTAAAAAATTGCAGTTTGCGCCTGGTTCAACTTTTACTGATGGTTTGTTGTGGTTGTGGTAGCTTGATGGATAAGCTGTCGGCTTCCGAATTCCAGTCACAGTTGATATCTTAAGTTTAAACCCTATGCCCCCCTGACTACGTTTCTGCTTAGGACAAAATTACACCTAGCTACAGTATTAAATCTTTGGACTCAGTAGAAATTGAATAGATGAAAATCGAAGTCAAGCGAAAATATGCCAGGATATCAGAACAAGAAGCTAAATTTTATGAATCTAAAACGATCGAACGATTTTTTTTAGACGATTGCTGTTTGTATCAAATCTAAAGAAAAATTAGAACCAACTATCGTAAAAAAAACAGTGTTCGTTTGTTTCTGTAATTTTATTAGTTTCCGTTTCGAAAAAAAAATTAAATCGTGTACAAGATGAGTTCAGTTGTTAAGCTTTTTTTTTGTTGTGGAGACGCGTTCTGTACGAAATTGTTTATTTTCAATATAGAAATCCAAAGAATACACTAATTTAATTCAATGAATAGTTAAAAATAGAAAATGGAAACGTTATAAGTTGTAGTTTGTGCGATTGGCGAATCTATCCAACTTATATGTACTTAAGAATCGGCTGCATGAGCCCCTGTGTTGTTTTTTTCAAAAACGAAAACCCAAGTTTCTTTGACAACTCTCGGGGCTGTCAAAAAACCTGGGTCATCCCTGGGTAAAGTTCAACGAACGAAGCTATAATGAAGGAGTATAGCTTAAGCTATATATGATCAGCAGTGATTTGCCTTTAGAAAATTGGTTTAAAACTGTTGGTTATATTTATTTGTTTTTACTTCTACAAGAAAAAGGTGAACAGATATTATTTGTGTGTGTTTAGTTATTTTAATTCCTTGGTTGTCTGAGTCAAATTTAAAAATGTTTACTTTACCCAATAATTAGATCAAATCTGTAAGATAAACAATGTAATAAAAGTATTTTTCAACTGACCATCTCTTGCAGAAGCTTTTACTACCATTCCCAGACTTTACATAAACCTCTTTTTTTAAATTATTTATGATCATCAGTTTTTGTTTTTTAATTATTGTAATTTTTTTTTACAGAATTGGAGTTGATGAAGAGACTGAACAATTGAACAACTATCAAGTAGTGTAAGTATTGAAAATGTTTTAATTTATTTTATTTTAATTTCAACTATGTACAAATTTGTATTTTATATGTATCTTTAATTTTTTCAAAACTTATTTCTTAATATATTTGCAAAGAAAAAAATATAAAATTTAGCTAGAACCAAAATAAAATGATAAAAATGTAGAAATCAACACATGTCTGTTAAAAACCAAACCAAAGTCTGAAAGATATTTTTTTGTTTGTAAATTCCAATTGGCATATATTTTATCTTTAAATTGTTATTAACAATTGTTCATTAAAAAATATATTTATTTTTTCGAATATTGTTCAAATCAAAAACAAAACAAAAAAAAAATACAAACAAAAAAATAAAATAAAAACAAAAATGGTCAAAAAACCAACTTGAATGCACGCAAAAGGTTTACAACTCAATGGAAAATACAGTAGCAGCGGTATGTTTTATCATTTACATTATAAATTTCAATAAATAATTTGATTTGATAATATTGTTGTAAATTCGTTTTATTTTGTATATAATTTCAATTGTTGTCATCAACTTTATAGTCTTGATTTTTGTTTTTTTATTTATCATAAATCAAGTTTTTATGATATATTTTTGTATTTTTTTTGCGCAAAATGTTCATACATTTTTACTTACTTTCGCTATTTATTTTTTTAAATAATAAATTTAGAATGATTCAAAATTGTTACTTCATTGAAAATCTCATATTTTCAAGCAGTCAATCGACACAGGACTTAATTTGGGACAATTGCCAATGTCCAGAAGATAAAGTACTCTGGTGAGAGTTTTTAAGCTCCCAAGTTTGTTTTATAAAAAAAATAGTTTATGTCACCTTTTTCTGCATTTCCAAATAAAATTTAAAAAAAATGTTTTAAATTGCTGATTTTGTACAAAAGACAAAAAGATATGTTCCAAATTCAAAATTTCAATATTTTTGGTCTACTATGATTTTACAAATCATTTTACAATCAATTTGAGAAACTATTATACAATTGATCCCGCTTTTGGATTTTGTTGGTTAGAATATATTTTTTTATATGTAACTAGAGTTTCGTTTGTTTCGGTTTGTTTTTTTTCTAAGCATATAAATTATGATATTTATCTCCGAATGTAACTGCTTTGAAACAAAAATTGTTTTGAAAATATAAACGCTTATATTAATATTGTGCAAGGAATAGGCTTGAGAATTTAAATCAGTCTGACAACTTTGATACAAAGTAACTACAAGTCCTATATTTAAAAATTATAATAACGAAAATGAATAAATTTGAAAATTATATTATAAAGGGTGATTGGCATAAGGTGTTACAAAAGGCTAGATCGTGTAAGTTGGGTTGAGACAATACAAAATTTGTATTCCAACCCGTTTAAGTGGATGAGACATTTAACTTGTAAAAATTATTTAAAGCACAAAACAAATTTAAAAAAAAACAGCGGTAACACTTACAATGCCCTGTTATCTATACATTTTTTGTAAGGCTAGAGAAAAAAAAAAATCTTAGAAAAACAAGAAAATACTACGCTGAAATGATAATTTATCTGGATTCTTCATAAAGTTTTGAGGAAGTTGGTTAATTTATTTTTAATATTTTGAAAAATAAAAGTCCTTAAACTATCTGTAGTAGCCCGTAGCGTAATGGTTAGTGCGTTCGACTGTCACGCTGGAGGTCTGGGTTCGCTTCCCAGCCTCGTCCACCTAAAAACTAAAAAGTTTTTTTTTCAGGGCTACTGCCTCTTGCGAGGAATTGACAAATCCTTCAAGAGTATCACTTGTCACGAATAAGTGCTTCTCGTCTAGCCGTTCGGATTCGGCATAAAATTGTAGGTCCCTTCCATTCCTGTCGACAGGCGCACACAGGAATGGTTGCGAGTTGTTAGTCACTAGGCCCTGGTTCTTCATGAGCCGTTGTGCCACCCGATTTATTTATTTATTTTTAAACTATCTGGTTTTCAGTGTTTCATTAAAATTTGATAGGGGCATTGAGTTTTGTAAACAAAAAAGAGCGCGTGTAACTCAGTACTCGTGGCAGAAGTGAAACTTCTTTGGCGATCTAAAAATCTCGATTTTTATAGCTATGTTTTCTATATTAAATTGATCGGTGGGTTGGGTTTGTGAACTTGAAAATTAAATAATAATGGTGAAAATTTAAAGTAAAAAAGGTGAAAATTTAAAAGATATAAATCGTTTTATGAGAGTAGGTTTTCCGACTATTTCCAAAAATTCCTACAATCAAAATGTTTGCAAAATCAAAAATTTGTATATGACAACTTAAATTTGGTTTTATTTATTTTTCAACCATTTATATATATTGAAATACAAAAGTCTTTAAACTACCTATCTGATTTTCTGTGTTTCCATAAAATTTGATAAGGCACACTTAGTACCAAGGTACATTTTTAAATGTACGGTGCTAAACGGTGCGGAATAGAGCCTTCCTACTTTACGATATTACAAAAACATGCCGTGTATCCATACAGATTGACGTGCTTAGATTCGACACAAAATTAGAGCGTGTAGATTCGGTCGATACCTACTTAAAATTAAAAAAAAAAACATTAAAAATATTATGCTTAGGTAGGAAGGTAGCTTATTTTAATCCACTATTTTATTTTAGTTTGGAACTAAGTTGATTTAGTGAACAGTGTTCGAATAATAAGTTTTCAAACTTAAAATTTTGAAAAATAAAATTTTCAAACTCTTATTTAATTTCACTAAATTATTTTTGATAGTTTTTATTTTTAAATCAAACACTGAAAATGGTTTTAGAACTTTTATTTTTGCTTGCTCTATAGGGCCAGTATTGGTTTCGTGTCAAACAAAAAATTCGAAGTATAAATCAAAACTAACATTACGATGATGAAGATGTCCAAAAAACTTATTTTCTTCAAGACGTCCGTCGGTCTGTTTGTCTTTGCGTCCTGATGTACATACAACGATCTAGAGCCTAAACGGTTAGACGGATTTGCTATAAATTTGATGTGAAGCATTTTTATGTGATTTTCTCGAGGAAGAATTCGAATTTTTGTTTTAGCTGATCTAGATCGATTTCGGTATTATCAAGTTTTCTCGAAACTTCGTACCTACATGAAATCTTCAGAGCAGTTTTAAAAATACTGCATACCACGTTCTAACCAAAAAAATCGAATAATGGAAATAAAGTTATGAGGTCTCTTGAAAAAAAATCCTTTTTAAAAGCCTACTACTTACTTGTTGTGGGATATTGTCGCAAAACTTTCGATTTTATCATTATTTTGTAGTTCAGTACTTCTAAAATAGATTATAAATATTGCATTTAAAATTTGTATTAATAATTTTGTTTACGAAAAAATAAAATCAAACAAAAAATTATTGTTTACTTATTTTTCTTTGTTTGTATTAAATCAAACAATTTCAAAATTGTTTTTTTTTTTTTTACATATTTTTATTATTTTATTGTTAACGATATAAAAATATTATCAAACAATTACTATATCTGCACCGTCAATGTTTAGCTACGAGAGCAAGTTCGTGCGATCCAGTTGTGCATATTTTAAGATATAAACGAATAATGGAACCAAAAAAGAAGAATCGATCTAGATTCTAGAGGATCATTTTAGCGTAGCTTTTTTTTCTTGTTTTTATGTAGAATAATAAAATAAGTTTAAAAGGTAGGTACCTAGGTAGTTTTATAGCATGGTAATCTAATTTTTTGGCAGTGCAATAATAGGTAAAGCTATCAGATCATAGGTACGTATCACCTTTATCAATCGTCATTATTTTGTTGCTTGTAGGTTGTAGCTATAGTCGTGGGCTGGGACAGCGTTTGGTTTTGGTGTTTACCTATTCGATTTTGATCATGTTCATGTCGCATGATCAGGATCAGCTTAGGTTTTTTGTTGCTCTTTTTATAATTCACATTCACTTAGAACATGAAAATAAATAAGACACTTCACCAGTTCCCTTGGTAATTACTCTGGCTTCTCTTCATTTGTCGAATAAATCTTTCGCCTTTTACTAAAGATTTCCGTGGAGAGGGGCACTCTAATGAGTCTAAATAAAATTTTTGATAAGCCCTGCTGCAAGCGGGGCAATATAAATATAAAACAAATAAAGTAAGCAATTGCATAGGTAGGTAAGGTATATATTATGCTGGGGTAGGTACAAATTTAAGAAAAAAAGATTAAAATTTAAAAGTATTTTATGATTGTGAGTTATGACACGAACATGTTGGCTTATTGGTGGTGTGTTTTTCAGAAGAATTGGACAGTGTTTGCTATGTTCCTTTTTTAAATATTTTTTAACTCTGTCCTCTAGATTTATAGATACCATAAGAGGACATTATCGTCTTTTTCTTGAAGAATTATAAAACCAAAAAATCAACAAAACAAAGTCTCAAAAAAAAATTGTTTAAGGTTTTTTTCTCATTTTGAATGCATTAAAAATGAAACTAGAGTAGTTCAAACAATTTATAATTGAAAATACCGATATGAGTGAGCGCGTACACAATAACCACATTAAAGTAAAAAAGTCACAAAAAATTCAGAAATTGAAAATTAAAAATTATTTCATAGTACACTGTGACTACAAAAAAAAGTATACACTTGGCTCATGAGAACACTAGGTTTTTGGTGTATATTTACTTTTGTGGACATTGTAATTGTCAAAACAAAATGTCGTTCTTTTCATATAAAATACTAATTTCGCTTTTCCTCTTTGCTGACAATAACTCATGATTTAATGAATTAAAAATGAGAAAAAAATGTAGTATCATACGGGCTTTAAGTTATGTAACAACATTACCCCAAAAATAGTGACAAAATGTTTTTTTTTTATACGTTTTTTTGCTAAAAACGAATAACGGAATAGAGTTTTACCTTTAATTACCCTTAGGGCCAGTTTCACAGTGAACACTTACCGGAAAAAGTTGCACTTACATAAATTTTGCATATTGGTACATTTTAGTAATTTTGGCAGCCTGGGTTAGTGACACTTAGGTGCCTATCACCAGAAACTTAAGTGCAACTTCTATGACTGAAACTGGCCCTTAAAACGACTCTTAGTTGCTCGTTCCCAAATCCGTGTAGGAACATGTTTATATGTGATCGAAAACAGTTTGAAAATTGACTGATATTTTTTGGATAATATTATTTTATTGAATTGAAACTTCTTTGCGCGTGTTGAGAGTTAAATTTCAAGGTTGAATTTTTGTGAAACGAAAAAATGTAACGCCACATGCAAAACTCCGTGATCATTGATTAGCTAAATGGTGGGAGGTAAAGTAAAAGTAAATTTTTTATTGATGGGCTCATTTATTTTATATCGGAATAAGTTTGGATTTTTTTATAATCTATATTATTGTAGCAGAGAAAATGTCCTTTTAAGTCTATTTTCTAATTTCGTTAATTAGAATGCTAGTTTTGAATTTTTTGAAATTCTAAGAATCTTACTAGTTTAAGTTTTTTATCTGTCTCCTATTGGTATGCAGATATAAATTATTTTAAGTATATTAGGCGTGTGTTATTGCATAAGCCATCCATAGTACAGTACGATTTTACATGCATTACAAATACAACATCGCTAGTAGCTCTACAGGCGATAAGAAGCTAAAGTAGAATAGAGGCTCGAAAAAACGCCAAAAATCTATCCACAGTAGGATTCTACTTTATCGGCTGTAGAGCTACTAGCGATAATGTATTTGTAATGCATGTAAAATCGTACTGTACTATGGATGGATAAGCTCTGTTGGTATAATAAAGACTGAACATAAGACCTGCAAATTACAGTTTTATTGAATATTAAGAATAAAAAGTAGGAAGACCTACTTTCATAAACTTATATCTTTTAAATTTTCACCTTTTTAACTTTCAATTTTCACCATTATTATTTAATTTTCAAGTTTATATACCTTAATACACCTTTACAAATCTAGATTTTTAAATTACCAAAGAAGTTTCACTTCTGTCACGAGTACTGACACGCGCTCTTTTTTGTCAGGATCCTTACATAGCCAAAACATATCTTTTTAAGTCGGTGCAGCCACGTGTCAAATCAAATTTTTTGAAGATTTTCTAACGCTCGCACTGTGTTTAATTTAACATTTTAAGGGTATCAAAGACCCCTTGTGTGCGCGTACTGTAATAACGAAAAAAAAAAAAATTATTTGATTGATTTGTGAAAAAATTACTAGTTTACCTATAAATCGGCCGCAGGGTCTGAAGTATAAATTTAAAGAATAAAAAAAAAAAAAATACCTATGTACCTACCTACTTGTTTGTAAATGTTCTAATTGATCCACGATACCCGTTTTATATAGGTACCTGACAAAGAAAATGTATCCGAAACCCCTAATTGGTAGTAGGAGGTAGGGTTGCCATGGCTGTATAAGCTAACCTAACACAAAAAGTTTTAGAATCCCGGACTTTGGAGGGCATCACCTACCTTTAAAAAGAGGACAAAAAAAGGAGAAAATGAAATCAAAAACTATGTAGGCCCATGAACTCATACAAAAATATATTTCATATTTAAAATAACATATGTAGTATGTAGATTAAAATAAAAAATAAATAACATAGTTACATATGTATATTTATCTTCAGATTAAATCTTTTTAAGAACTCATTCATTCAACGAGGCGTCGAGGCCAATCATACACCAACCACTTACAAGCAATACGGATTGGTTTGTGTTGTTGTAATCCCTTGAGAAAAAACAGTGGCCTGATTAGGGAATACGAAGCGAATCATTTTCAATTCGATATCTCCTTTTCGACTCGCTTCGTATTGATAAATTATCGAATCCGAAGCGAGTCGTTACTTATACTTCCACGATTTCCAGATAATTTACAGCTGGTTTCCAGGAAATATTTGTTTTTAATGAAATCACGCAATGTGAGAATTCAACTTGTTTTCTTATTTTTGGCATTAAAATTAAATATAAATACAACATTGAACTAGGAATAGTGTATTTCAGTTTTTTGTACAAAACGCTAAGCTTAAGAAAATATAAAATCCTTGAATCTGCGAGATAAAAAAAAATGATTGCAAAGTTTTGAATGCTTGTGTGTTTTTATTTTGTTGGTCAATTCGTTCACTTAAGTTCTTTTGGCTTTCTTTATTTTATAAAAAAAAAAAAACATTTCATGCATTTTGTGTAGGAGGCCCGTGACCATATAAAACTGCAGTGATATTTTCCCAAAGTTGCGATGTGTGGGCGCAATGAGTGCTCCTTTGGCTATCCCTATTCATTTTCCCTATGAATTCAATGACCGTGGAAAATTGTTGCCGGTTTATGTGTTGCTGTCTTTGGCTCCTGCACATTTATTTAGAAAAATATTATTATTTATTTCTTTACTTTGTTTTTATAAAAAAAAAATAGTAAAACTTACATTTTGGTTTATTTTAATGAAAACAACAAAATATCACTTTCGACCACACCAATCCGCCAGAAAAAACCTATCGGAAATTCACGCTTTCGATTTCAAAAATAGGGCGTATGTAAAACGACAGCGACGAAGGCGAAAGCAGTAATACCAAATCTCATTTTCGCCACCTAGAACGATTCGCTTCGTATTCCCTAATAAGCCCACAGGTGATGATAAAACAGCTGTTCTCAAAAAGAAATATCAACCTATCCCAAAAATTCTCGTAAACCTTGTCAGCTATCTGAAGAAAAATGCCAAGAAAAGCTGACTTCAAATTTAAAATTTTTTAATTGTATGCTAGGTAAACCTATCCAGTTATGGTCGTTCACAAGCATATATCAGCGCAACGTGAACGTGGATATTGCTATTAATTATAAGGTCATACAATTACACACAGCTTAGGTTTTTGTACACTAATATGATACACTTCACACTGAAGTTAGCAGGGCAGTATGATTTTTTTTCAAATTTAGGACTTCAAAATTTTGTACTATAATTTATTGAAATGCATTATAAACTGCAAATTCGGAGCCTTATTTCAAGTCTCTAGCATGCTTAGTTCTCGAGATACTCTATGACCTGCTTACTTCACTGGGAAGTTAGCAGGGCAGTATGAATTTTTTTTTCAAATAAAGGACTACAAAATTTGGACCCAAAATTTCTTGAAATGCAAAACAGACTGCAAATTTGGAGCCTTACTTCAAGTATCTAGCATGCTTGGTTCTCGAGATTTACTATGTGACCTGCTAACTTCACTGTGAAGTTAGCAGGTCACTCGATTACACCCACTATTTGGTGAACTGCAAAATCAGGAATAGAAATGCAAAATACATGCAAAAAAAACTGCAAATTACTGCGTTGGTCCCGTTACTCTACGTGAAAGTTGCCCTGCCAACTTCACATGACGTAAAAAAGACATAGAAGGACATTTTCCCTTTTATCTGCTACAATAATACAGATTACCAAAACAATCCATACTTATTGCACTTTGAAATATATTAGCCTATCAATAAAAATTTGTACTTTTACTCTACCTCCCACCACTTAGCTAATCAACGATCTCAGCGTTGCGCATGAGGCGTTACATTTGTTCGTTTCACAAAAATTAAACCTTGAAGTTTCACTCTCAACGCGCGCAAGGAAGATCCACTTCAAAAATGCATGAAAATAATCCGAAATTTCATTGAAAAATCATCTTGACTGATGAGGCCCATTTCCACCTCGGTGGCTACGTGATCAAGCAAAATTGTCGCATCGGATCGGAAAACCCAAGATTAATTGTTGAAAAGCCTCTCCAACCTCAACGAGTAACTGTTTGGTCTACCAAAGCGCCATTTTCCGGAGCAGCGCAACCGCGTACTCTAAGTGAGGTTGTCAGAGACGACCTCCAAGTAGCGGTTGTGGATGAGCTCACCACAACCAGCAGAGCTCTGCTTATTGTGTGCAACTCCATCGAGGCCAAGTTCTCGGAGATGGTGTTTTCGTATACCATTTCGGCGATCGAGGGCCCTTACCCTAGTTTTACTCTGACGAGGTGCTCAGGGGGTACAGGGTAATCAGGTGCGCAGACGTGTTCTCTAGGGAGTTCCTTAGGACCTGCATCGCTAAGATTAGCAATGACTGGGAGGGCTTGAAGCTCAAGCTCATCCCAGCTAGGGACATCCCTAAACGACCTAAGGCTCGCATCTGGTTGCCCCGCATAAAGCCAAGCGGACAGGATCTGATCCGTGGTCTTCAGAGGTTAAATCCACTGATTCCGATGCACGACTGGACAGTCATTAAGGCGGAGGAGCCGCAATGGAACAGTGCATCCTACCTTCTGATGATCAGCGAGGAAAGCATTGGGGCTCTCGAGAAGGCCGAATTCAAGCTGCGTTTTGGCATAAGATGTGCAAAAATTAAGATTCTGCAGAACCAGGGAGCAGACCCCGGCAAAGTTGGTGACAACGTTGAGCTAGACGATGTCACTGATGGAGTCGAGGTCCCTAGCGAGTCGCCGGGCCCTGGCTTTGCAGAATCGAAAGAAAATTAAAAAACGCGCTGCTAAAAGTCATTCAGATTAACCTGAAGCACTCAAAATGTGCCTCGGATAATCTGAGAGTTTTCCTGAGTGAGGAAAATATAGATGTAGGCAAGAACCATGGGTCAATCGCTCTAGAGTGAGAGGCCTCCAAGATAAACAATACGACCTGATCTACAAGATCGCAAACACAAACGATGGTAAGCCTAGAACTTGTATTTTGGAACCTTGTCAGGTTGGAAGCAAAAAATGCAGACGGCTTAATCTTGGCATCTGCTTACTTCGGGCATGACCAGCAGTCACCACCACTCATAGCCGAGGCGAAACCGTAAAAAACAAACCTCCTGATTGGATGTGATGCAAACGCAAGACACACCCTTTGGGGAAGTTCCGAGATAAACGAACGAGGTGAGTCTCTTTTTAATTTTGTCATCGATAATAATTTAACTGTTTGTAACAGAGGTAATACTCCCACTTTCGTTTTTCCGAGCTCTGAAAATTTTGAAGGTTGGGAGGATGTGCTCGATGTTACTATTGTCAACAATAACTTTAATCTATTAGTGGAAAACTGGAGGGTATCTCTTCTGAATTCGTTTTCGGATCACAGGTGGATACTCTTCAGCATAGGTTTTGAGTCTGAAACCCCTCCTCCTTATAGAAATCCTAAACGAATTGACTGGAAGAAGTTCAGTAAAATTTTTAATTCTAAACTGCGCAATATAACCAATCTGAGTCCAGAATCGGTTACAGATCTAGAGTCAAAGGTGAAAACCTTTGAAGAATCTATGAACACGGCGGTCAAGATCTCTTGCCCAGTTAAATATAGCCGAAAAACTCTCCCTCCATGGTGGAATGAAAATCTGTCTGAACTCAGGAAATCGACAAGGAAAATTTTCAACATCTGCCACAAAAACAAATTTTATCAACCATATAAAGATAGCCTTAGAGTATACAAGCGAGCTGTCGCATCAGCCAAGAAACAAGGCTGGAGGGAGTACTGCGAGTCAATAGAAAACATCAAAGACTCCGCAAGACTTGGTAGAGTTCTGTCAAAAGAACATTGCAACCCGTCTTTTTTGAAAAAGAACGATGAGGAGTGGGCAGTCTCTCCAGCTGAATCCTTGGAACTACTGATGACGACGCACTTTCCGGGGTGTGAAAACAGTAAACCGGAACCACTTGAAACTCGAATCACACCGTTAGCTCATGTAGAGCATATCAATACCGTCATAACAAGAGAAAATATTGCCTGGGCAATTAATTCCTTCTCTCCATATAAATCTCCAGGCCTGGATGGCATACTGCCTATTATGCTTCAAAAACTGCAAGATGTGGTTGTTCCTTGGCTGGAAATAATTTTCAAAGGTTGCCTCTATCTCAACCATGTACCCGAGACATGGAGACATGTCAGAGTAGTTTTTATCCCGAAGGTCGGTAGAACGGGCCATGAATCCGCGAAGGATTTTCGACCAATTAGTCTGACCTCTTTCGTGCTTAAAACGATGGAGCGCATCCTAGACAAACACATTGGGGACATCCTAGTTGGATGCCCTCTTGAAAACTCTCAACACGCATACCTAAAGGGTAAGTCCACGGAGACGGCCCTTCACGAGGTAGTTCGTACAATTGAGAAAACTATTAACTTCAAAGAATATACACTCGCCACCTTCTTAGATGTAGAAGGGGCTTTCAACAACGTCCTAACTGAGTCCATTCTAGAAGCCCTTATTGACTTTGGTGTAGAATTCTACATCCGGGAGTGGATAGTTTCCATGCTCAGGGATAGAAGGATTCAATCTTCGTTAGGAAATACAATTTCAATCAAATACGTCAGTAGAGGAACACCCCAGGGTGGTGTTCTGTCTCCTCTTCTTTGGCTTTTAGTCATGAATAAAATTCTCGCTAAGTTAGAGAGGGGTGGAGTGAAGGCGGTCGCGTATGCCGATGATTTGGTGCTACTAGTATCGGGTAAGTTTACCCCTGTGATAAGTGAGATCACGGAGGTGGCTTTAAGGAAGGTTAGTAACTGGGCTGCGAGCTGCGGACTGGGTATTAATCAAAGCAAAACTGAACTTATACTTTTTACTACCAAAACAAAGATAGACCCCTTCAATCTACCTCGACTCAACGGACAAACACTTTCGCTCTCCTCCAGTGCAAAATATCTGGCTGTAATTCTCGACCCTAAATTAAACTGGAAATTAAACATTGAAGAACGGGTTAAGAAGGCCTGTATAGCTTTCTATGCCTGTAGCAAAACTTTTGGTAAGAGGTGGGGCCTCCAGTCAAAAATGATTTTATGGACATACACAGCCGTTGTGCGACCTATTCTCACGTATGGTTCAATTGTGTGGTGGCCAGCATTAAAAAATTTGTATAATATCAACAAACTTAGGAAGGTTCAAAGAACAGCTAGCATTGGCACCACAGGGGCTATTAGATCTTGTCCAACAGATGCTTTAGGAGTTTTTCTACACCTTTTACCACTAGATTTACACATTAAATACCTAGTATCTTGCAGCGCGATAAGACTTAAAGAATCGAACTCCTGGTTTGCCAAACCCTACGGGCACAGCAACATCACGGGTTTAATTCCAACCGAAATGTTTTCGACTCCCACTGATTACTGCACCCCTTCAATGAGCCTCGATAAAGATTTTAAAGTTATATTCCCATCCAGAAAGGATTGGAATGATGACGTCGTGACGAAAGACTTCGACACAACTATATTTACTGATGGGTCAAAGATGGAGTGCGGTGTTGGTGCGGGTATTTTCTCAGAGTCCCTAAATGTATCCAGGTCTTTTCGGCTACCTGACTTTGCTAGTGTCTTTCAGGCTGAAGTACTGGCGATCAGGGAAGCATGCAAGCTACTTAAACAAAATCCAAACCAGAACCGAAATACAGCTATTTTCTCAGACAATCAAGCGGCTGTCAAAGCCATTAATTCGGCTACATCATCCTCAAAATTAGTACGACAATGCCAGGAAGGGCTTCTGAGTCTGAACACTAACCTCAGGGTCACTCTTATCTGGGTTCCGGGTCACAGTGGCATTGAGGGAAATGAGCGGGCTGACGAGATGGCCAGG
The DNA here is from genome assembly GCA_949320155.1 of Melangyna quadrimaculata. Lineage (NCBI taxonomy): Eukaryota > Metazoa > Arthropoda > Insecta > Diptera > Syrphidae > Melangyna > Melangyna quadrimaculata. The sequence continues at coordinate 131,660,916 of OX439483.1, read as the reverse complement.
CAAGGTTCAGCCCTTCATAACTCACTTGCGGAAAGAGTCAGTATTCCTCTCGGAGTTATGAAGGGCAATATATTCTCAATTTTTCTCTCAGAATCTAATCGTAGGTGGAATAGTTTAACTAACTGCATAATTGCTAGAAAAATCTGGCCTACCTATAATAAATCCCGAACTATTAACCTAATGTGCAGACCCAGGCGAGACATAGCAAGGATTGTTGCAACATGCACTGGACACTGGCCAATAGGAGAACATGCGGCGAAGCTTGGCATCCCCTACAATACTTACTGTCGTAGTTGTGGGGACCAGCAGGAAAAGGAAACAGTCTTTCATTTCCTCTGTAAATGTCCCGCTTTGGCCAGAATGAGGCAACAATCTTTTGGGAAGACCTTTTTTAACGACCTTAACGAACTCTCCGGAACGAAGATCAAAGATTTGACTTCTTTCCTCAACGCGACGAAATGAATCTAGGATTTACTTCGGTTCCTCTTGCAACGTCTTCTTCCCCAAACTCCTATGACTGCGAGATAGCAGACTAACGGTTTTTAAAGGTGGCTCATGGTGCACGAGGACCGGACGATCACACAATTGGGCCGATCTCCGCTTCAATACCAGCCAACAAGTGAATAGGTGGCACAGTGTAGATGGGTCTTAGTTGCGGACTTCGACCCTTTTGAGTGTTTTCCTATTTTCAAGTTCAGGAATGTTTCAATGGATCTAGAATTAACTTCGGTTTCCTTTTGAACCATTTTCTTCCCCAAACTCCTATGACTGTGAGCTAGCAGACTACTGGTTTTTGAAGGTGGCTCATGGTGCACGAGGACCGGAGGATCACACGGTTGTGCCAACCTTCGTTTCAATACCAGTCAACAAGTTGCCTAGTTGGCACAGTGTAGATGGTTTTTAGTTGCGAACTTTGGTCCTATCGGGTGTTTTTCCTATGTCCAAATCCAAAATAAGTTTCATCTCATGTCTAAATCCAATAAAAGCGTCTGGTCATACAGGCGGGTGGTACTTTTTCTGGTAACCACAAGTCATGTTGTGCAAACAGACGGAGGTGTACAGAGATTACCATATCCGAGTGTGCGACTAGATGATCACCCTAAGGGATCAGATCGTATGCGTCCCGGGCAAATCAGCAAATTTTTTAGCGTAGCATACTGCAGCTGAACTCGGGTGTAGGCGATGATCCGTTGGGAGATCTATCACCAAATACCCTCTTTTTCTTTAAAAAGATTCTTTTAACCCACGGTCAAACGAGTTATGGTATCAAAACGGCGCATTACAGCGTTAATTGGGTCATCGAGCAAGGATGCATGTGACCGCCATCTCTACCTACCTACCTACTGTTTGGTGCGGTTTATGGTCCGGCGGGGTCATTGGACCTTACTTTTTCGAAAATCAGGCTGGAACAACAGCTACGGTTGATGGATTGCGCTATCGAGAGATGATTAATAATTTTGTATGGCCGGAATTTGATGGTATTAATCTGGACAAGGTTTACTTTCAACAAGACGGCCGGCGGCGCTACGTGCCACACTAGCAACGAAACCATCAATCTTTTACGGGAAAAGTTTCCGGAACGTGTTATCTCTAGAAGAGGTGAAAACAATTGGCCACCGAGATTTTGTGAATTTACACCTTGCGACTTCTTCCTTTGGGGCCACGTGAAAGATAAGGTCTACGCCAACAGCCCAACGAGCGTCGATTAAAGACCTCAAAGATGGAATTCGTGAAGCTATTGAGGGCATACAGCAGCCACTTTGCGATTTGGTGATGGAAAATTTCATGTAAAGGATATTGTTGATTTGGCTGATATTGTTTTCCGTTATTAATGGCATACTTCCCTCTTAACATTGAAATAAAAATCCGATCATTTAAGAACACCTCTTCATGGAAAACTCTTTATAAATACTTTTAAAATTATTTAGAAAATTCTGTATATACCATTATATTGAAATTGTTTAAGCGAGGCGAGGTCCTGTTAGTTTTTGTTTTTTTTTTTTTGTAATAAAACTTTACTGTGTTTTTTCATCAAAACTGTTCTTATCCTTTTAATAAAAATTAAATATTCCTTTACAGCAATGTAAAAGCTGGGGCCTATTCTGGAAAGCGCGGCGGGTCGCTTTTAATGGCGGATTTGCATTTTCTTATTCCCCAAAGCGCTTTCGCTTTCCATTTTTTTTATGAAAGCGATAGGTTTCTATGTGACGGATTGGTTGTGAATTGAAAACAAAAATGCAAAAAAAAAAATGAATTTGCAAATATATCATCTTATCTTCCTTCTTAACCTTATAATTTTAAATCACACTTATATGGTTCATTTAAATGTTTTATTTTATGATTAAAAGCAACAAAATCGAATAAATATATAAAAAATTATTCTTTTGGCACAAAATATTATTAATATAATAAAGAAGTTTCACATCAAAAAATTCTTCGACGACCAAGAACTGTTATTTTTGTTTGGAAAAATTGAGAAGTGGAAGTAAAAATGGAATTTATTTTGGAGTGGAAGTAAAAATGGAAGTGGCCTGGAAATATTTGACATTTAAATAAGAAAACTGGAAGGATCGCTTTCTTCCACTTTCACTTTTGAGAATAACCTAAAGCGAAGACGGTCGAAATTGAAATATCGCTTTCAATACTATCCGCCGCGCTTTCGAGAATAGGCCCCCTGTTTTTTTTTTCAAAGTTCTCTATTTCAAGACAACAATATAGAATATACATACATATGTAGCTGAGAACAAAAAAAAATAAATTGGGTGGTGCGACCGACAGCTCGTGAAGAACCAGGGCCTAGTGACTTACAGCTCGCAATCATTCCTGTGTAATCGTATCGACAGGAATGGAAAGGACCTACAATTTAATGCCGAGTCCGAACGGCTAGACGAGAAGCACTTTTTCATGACAAGTGATACTCTTGGAATATTTGTCAAAAGTAGCACTGAAAAAAACTTTTTAAGTTTTAAGATGGACGAATCCGGACCTTCAGCGTGACAGCCCAACGCACTAACCATTACGCTGAGCGGAGAAGTACTTTTTACTACAATGTTCGATTGATCATCAGAGCGAGAAGCATTCCGAAATTCTACTATTCACGTGAAAACCATACAACTCCGATCCACACTTTTTTCACAAGATGAACATTTGTACTTTTTTGGGCGGAGAAAAAATTACATTAAAATCAACCACTTATTTTAAATAATTTATAAAAACTATTTATCAATAATTGCATACAAAACAAGATTTTCACTTCAAATCAAAGAATATGAGTGCAGTATACCCAACGCGAAGCAGTATAGCAAAATGTAAAGGTAGATCTTGGGCTGATAGTTTCTGATCTGCCAACATGTACACGATTTTAATTTTTTTTAATGATTTCAGGTATTTTAAAAATTCCCAAATAATTATTATATTCTATTGGAATTTCTCGAACCTGGGAATCACACAAAAAACATTTATCAAAACGCTTCATTTGAATTTTTGCATGCATTGAATTGTTTTTTTTTTTTTTTTCTATTTTTATAACACTTTCTAACAATAGACAAGTTAATTAAAAAAAATCTAATACTTTCACACAAAATATAGAAATAGAAATAAATAAGGCTATAGAAAGAAAACAATAACACTTACCTGGAATATTTTCTGGTTTCGTATTCGCTATACGAACTGAAGTGGACTGCAAATGATTTAATTTTGAGAACTCTTAAATAACGAACATAATTTTTTCGGAAGATAATTCACTTTTTGTGCTTTAACTTAAAAATAATTTAAATTTTAATAAAAAGTGCCAAAAATAAAAAAATAAACTTACATTTTGTGTTAAACTACTGCACAGAAAATGTGTCGGGACGGGATATTTTTTGACATTTAAGAATATGCAATTTGCTTGTTTGTCACTGCCGCTATTAACATAAGTGTCAAATCGAAATATGACAGGTTAGGATAAGAAGGAATTTTTGTACAAATTTTCGACAGGTGCGGATAGCAGAATAGAACTGAACATTTTCCAAGTGGTTACATTTATAATTTAAATGATAAGTAGCGTACCAATGTTATGTATTACGATATGAGCATGAGCAAGTATATTGGTAGTGACGTTGATGGAGAAATGCATACAAAGTTCTTTTCGATGATGAAGTTAACAAGGGGATTGGATGAATATTGAAATGAGGCCCCACTTAGGAATACCTTTCGATTCAGTCACTTAAAAATACAACTAGTTCAATACAGTGTTTTCCAATTTCAATTAAGCGAGTGAAGCTAGTTTGGGACATCTCCAGTTATCATATCTTCCTTCGAATTATGAATGTATATAAATTTGTATAATCCTGATCGAAAAATTGAAAACAAAAATTAAGTATTTTGTATGTACGAGTATGTGAATTAGCGATACAAACCTTTTTCCTTTTTCTTAGCTAGTAAGATGCATTTCTTTCTTGAATCAATTTAATTTCAGGTCCTTCGAAGACACTTCCCTTTCCATTAGCAATGCCCATTTTGTCCTATATGCTATCTCGGGTAATCAAATATCCATGTACATATATTTGTGAACGCCCAAAACCGGATAGGTAATTTACCCACAAATCAAAATCTTCCTCGTCCTCAATTTTGATTTGCGTTAAATTTTACACACGAGTGAGCCGAACGACTCGCAACCAATTTGGTTTTCCGACTGGAGGATTTATCAAAGTTATATTCAAACACTGTGGTCGCAAGAACTGCAGATCATCTATGAAAGCATTTAAGCAAACTCTTTAAATGCAGCTGACCCACGAATGTATTATGAATTTGGAATGGAAAAAAAATGTATCATTATTGAGGTTAATCTTGTATTTTCTCTAAGATTATTATGCTTATGCTGATCAAGTGTACATTCAGAAACAGGTCTTTTGAAAGACTTTTTCTGTTTTCTAAAACTAGAAACACAATTTTTACAAAACAAAAAAAAAATAGAGTGCAATAATGGAATTCATATCCATGACTTAATTTAAATGATCAACAAACTACATATTTTAAGAAAATAAAAACTAAAATATCTTAGCCACAAACGAAATCTGCTTGACTTGATGTTGAATTTGAATTGTACTGTAATTTTTGACATAAAAGAGTATTGAAGCATTTATTAGAAAGTTTCAACCGTTTGGAAACGAAACGAAAACAACTTTCGAATTGAATTATTGAGTTATACCCCAGTGTATACAGTCGTGGCCACCTAATTAAGAACGATATTTTTATAAAATTTTAAAATGTATAACTTTTGTATGGGAAATCTGTTTAGGCTGCATTGACTTGGCATAGTATGGTGGATAAGTTAAAAAAAATTGCTCGAATTGACCAGAAAGTTTATAAAGACATTGAGGAACATGTTATGGAGTCTTATTCATTTGAAATCATGCCCATAAAATTTGTTTTTAATGACGATAATGATCCAAGAAGTCCTCAACGGATTGTTAAGAAGGTTTTTGCGTAGTCAAGAAGTCATTTTTTTGATTAGACCGTCCAAAGCTCGGGCCTGAATTATTTCGAGAACTTGAGGGGAGACATCAAGGGATGGTTAAAGTAAAAAAATAAAAAAAAACATTTTGATCAGAATGTTCTAAATATTGAGGAAATCTGATAGAGTACACCACTATCAAGATTCCATGCCTTACGTGAAAATATGAAAGGAAATTTGTCTGATTTATAAAGAATTAAGGTTTTCCTACAATATATTCACATTAACATATTGAAATTTCAAAGATTTTTAATGTTATGACAACATTTTGTTTCTGTTCTTAATTATATTGCCAGAAGAAATAAGAGTTAAATTAATGTTTATTTTTTTGTACTAATATTATCATGCTTATATTTTTTAAACATTACTCAAAGTGTACCGTAGTTCATGGGCTATTATTAAAACCACTACTCAACCTCAACAGATTTCCCAAACAAAAGTTATGCATTTTATACTACATACATTTTTATACATTTTTTTTAACTTTATCGACTTCCTTGGAAAAATCTAAGTCGATAAGTGAAGAAGAAAAGAAGTGAAGCTGAAGAAGATTTCGTTAATCAACCCCTTTAAACTCGATTTAACTTACAAAAATTTGAAGTTAATTCTGGATTAATTAATGTTGAATACAACAGATTCTTTTGAATGGGTATCTTATTAGTTTTTTTATTGCATTCACCTTTCACTAAAATTCTGCTTTTTTACTTAACTGTAGACAAATTTATTTCAAGAGTTGATTATTTTATTTTGATTGCATTTTATACGCATTTGCGAACAATTTATTTCCTCCTACGGATAGCAGATCACAAACTTTCACGTGAACGTTTAGCAGAATATGGATGTATTTTAACTAATCATCACTGATAAAGTGGGCCTTAGTAATAAAGTAGTTTTCCTTCAAAACCGGTATGCCTGATTTTTTTTTAAAAAGCTCACTTACTTATAATCTGAGATTTTAGGGCTTTTCTGGTTTTGAGCTTGTGACTTCCTTCCGACCTTAGAAATCTTTGACGAAAATTATTCACGTTCTTTTGAAAACAGTCTTTTTCTCTACAAAATCCCAAACAATAAATCACAACAAAACAATTAATTTTTGTATCTTTGAATATATGATGTATGTATTTCTTTTATTTGAATATCTATTTGTTTTAGGTTGCATACTTTAGCTTAGAACATATTTTCTATATTGAAATAATATAGAATTTTATTCTAAATTTAATTAACTATAATACACTTTATCATTAATAATTGTTTACTTATACAAAAAACTTGCGCAGAATTTTATTTTAATTTAAAGCTAGAAACAATACCAATAAGTTTTTTTTTTTTTTTTTTTTTTTTATATTGTGTACCCAAAACTTAAGAATATTATTATAAAAATTAATTTATTTACCTTGCAATATTTTTTCTTAATTTATGTTTTATTTCTAAGATATATTATTTTTTTAAATATTTTTAAGCGTTTTATTGTTCTTTTTTTAAGAGCCCTAGAACAGGCTAAGAATTATATATAAGAAAAAAAAATATTTAGAATAGATTATTATATCGACATGCTATTGTTTTTTGTTTCTAATATTCTTTAGGTGCGCTTACCCACACTGACGGTCTAACTACAGTTAATGATTTGAAACCTATAGAACCATATTCATGGATATTTATTTTAAAATACGAATACGAATCAAGAATAAATTTGCTTTAATTTGTAAATGAACATGCAGTTAATTGCACATTTTGATTTGAAATATTTTAAGTTTTATTTTTGTTAATCATTTTGTGTTTCTTTTTTTTTCTAACTACACTTACGTACATATTTTCAATTTAAGTTCATAATTTGAGATTTTTCTAACTTTGAGTTAGACTAAGTAAGCAAGCAAAAACAATGTTTAAGAAGCATTTATTTTAAGGTACCTAAAATTCGATTGCATTTGTTAATATAATAAGTTAGTCAATAGTAAAATCTGCAGTACGACATGAAATAAGATTAGGTCATATAAGATAAAAGAGGTGAATCGTCTGGGGAATAGGAAGACAGAATGGGAAAGTTAATATAGAACTGTCATACGTTAAAATGATGGTTAAATCCCAATCCACCTACAAAGGGTTTCTTCAATTTATTGTGTTTAAATTATATTTGGCTGTTAGTTTATAAGAACTTGATACAAAACTTCACTACAAAAACAAACATTTCTGAATTAAATAACTCAACATAAAATAAATTACTTCTAATTAAATCATCAAACTCGTATTATAATGTACAAGTACATAATTTATATTTTTGATTTCCATTTCTTATTAGATTTGTTTAGAATTTAAGGAACATAGGATAAGATGTGAGACCCTCTTAGATTTTCTTTAAGACTTGAATTTTTATTTAAATCAAATCGAAATCTTTCTTTGTTTTTTCACTGTTTTTTATTGGATTTTCAAAATAATTTTTCTAAGAAAAAAAAGCCTTAAGACTTTGCAACCCATTTTTTGTTAATTTGTTAGTTGGCCCTAAATTGGAGTAAAGTTTCAAGTTATTGGGATAAGGAATGTAAAGAAATGAGTTAAAAAGTAAAAAGATCTCATTTAATAAGAAAAGTATTTTTAGGAAGTAGAAAAACACCTTATCGGCAATATCGAGGAAAATTGTCCGATTTTATACGATTCGGAGAATCTTTTCTGTTCCCACGGATTCTATCTAGGTCCGAATAACACCATCACAAAATTTTTTCGTAATGAGAATTTGTATCAAATTTTTCATTCCACTCCAAATGTATTCTGTGATATTGTGATATTGAAAGTTAAAAGATTTTTAAAACTATTAAACTTAAAGTGCAATTTGTTGGATAGTTGATTATGGTTAGATGTGAATTTTTGTATTGTGTTAAGTTTTGTTAGTAGAAAAGGAATTTTGGAAGAAAATTGTAAGCTTAATTTATTTTCAAAAATTATCATTTTCGCATTTCTGATCATAAAAATTGTATCATCGTGTATTTTTTCATAATACCAATTTTTTTTTCATGGTGGGTTTCGTGTTCAATCTTAAAAAAACGGATCTTCTGATTTTTAATAATTTATTAACGTCTGAAACGTATCAAATCAACGACTTTATAACCTTAAGACTCTTTTTCCGATACGAAACTTTAGTAGTCGGCCCAGGCGAGGTATCCATTGGAGCGACAAATTCTCCGATTTCATACGAACTGGAGGATTTTACACCGATTGGCTTGTCAGAAGAATACCCAGAAGCGACAAAAAATAATAAGTTTGCAAAGAACTCCAAGTGAGGAACTGCGCATCAACGTTCATTTTTCTTCGGGCTCTTAAAAATAAATATATATAGAGCACTGAAGAATTATCAATTAAAGCTAAGGGATTCATAAAAATAGAAAATTACAATGGACTCTGGGAAAGCGTTATTATTTGTAAACACTTTAAAGCTTTATTCGGCCTTATGAAAAAACAACTTTTTTCATTTTACGGAGAGCAAGGTTTTCAAAAATACACATATATACCAGTTGTAAACTGTTAATGGGCTGATTAAGGAATTCGAAGTATTTGATACCGAGTTCAATCTTTGGTATTTAATATTTTGCATTCACTCCCAGAGATTGTACCCATATGTGTTCACATTCGAAGCACTTTAGAGGCTTATATTTACGTCTCAGTAGCAACAGAGAGGTATCAGTCGGAGCGAAATAAATATCCGATGAAATTAACTTCATGGTATTCTTTCGAACTGTCGATCGAAGAAAAAACTCTCCCGATTCGTATGAAATAAGAATTTTCCGTTTAGACAGATATCTCTTTCTCTCTAGAACCGATCCACGTTATAACCACTACTACTACCACTGTTATAAAAAAAACGTCCAAGTGAGTATTTTTCTCATAATCAAATGGGAGCGAGATGTGGATCAAAACAAATCGGCGGAGTGAATAAAATGTGATCACAGTGTTGGACAAAGCATGTTGAAAGTATGTATTCGTTTCGAATAACGAATTCAAAAAAATCTAAGCAATCCAAAAATAATGTACAAGACTGAGATAATAGCTTTTTGTTAATTTCATAATCTGGAATGAGATATCTAGTTGAAACGATTTACTTCGTATTTCATAATCAGATTAACAATACTATGAATACACGAACGTTCCTCAGTTAGAACTCCTCCACAAAAATGCAACCAAGCTTAATTTTTTATGAAATTTTAAAAATAAAAGCAATATAAAATAATAAATCTTGTAACAATTAACGCTAAAGCATACAATCATTTACAAGCGGCAGTGATCTTTTTTTTTTGTTTAAGCAAAAGTATCGAGAAAAGGTTTTTTGGCAGTGTAATTTCTTTATTTTTTTTTTGTCAAGATTTTATTAGATGTTTTGATGAGTATTTTGTGAGCTTTAGTACATTTTGTTAGTTTTAATTTTGATATTAGTTTTAATTTTTTTTGAAACTTATAGTATGTATATAAAATTTGAAATTCAAAGTCAAGTCTTACTGATAATATTTTGAAAATATGGTTCAAGATAATTTGCGTGTGTATGTTCTGGTGAAACTAATATATTTTTAAAATTGTGTCTAATTAACTTAGATTTTTTGTTTGCAGTTTCTTTTTTTGCTATTTATTTTTTTTTTTATCAATTTGTTCTACTATTAAGCGAGGACTCAACTCAATTTATGATACGACAAATTTAAAAAAAAAGGTTTGTACAACAAAGTAAAATATCAGGAGCATTTTCCAAACGAATGCTCAGGGATTGTAAAACAATTTTTTTAGAATATTAAAAAAAAAAACTTAACGATGAGCAAAAAAAAAATTAACAAATTATTTAACTTGATTTTCAGTTTAAAACCATTCTCTTTATATAGATTTTAATCATAAATGAAACGTAACTTATTATGTTTTTATCATGCTCTATCTTTCTATCATCTATCTATATATCCATCTTTGTTAAATTTAATTTTTTTTGTCACTCTTATTTTTGTTTGTTTTTTTTTTTAATCAATATTTAACAACTAAGTTTTTCATTATAAAATAAATATTTACTAAAAAAAAATGAGAGAAATATTGCGCGATGTAAGTATAACGAAATTTTAATTATTAAATTTGTTTAATAGGGTTTTAGAAATAAACTAAATGGAATTTTGTTCAGTGTAACTTAAGTATATATATTAATTTATATATATAGTAAAAAAAAAAACAGTTTAATTAAAAGTAATACAAAAAACTTAATTCTTATTTCTTTGAAAATAGATAATTTTTTATAGAAATTATTTTTTTTTTTTTTGCTTTTATTTATTTATTAAAGGTTTTACTATTTACTAATATTATTATTTAGCTAAAATTTTATTTAGTGACTAAGAATAAATATTTATATATGTATGTATGTATATACTTGCAGTGCAATAGATTTAAGATATTTCTTTATATTTATTTTTTTAGTATTAAGTCTTTTTGTTGGGCACATTTTCTTGGTTTTCTTTTGACGATGACGATGTGATTGATGTAGATGACGCTGATGACGTTGAAGATGTTGATGATGACAATTTTGCTGATTGTACTCGATGGTTTTCTCGTTGACAATCGTCATCATTGCCTTCATCATCCAAAGGTTTTCGACTAGACGATGGAGGTGTTAATAATCCTTCTGGACATTTAAGACCAGTGGCAGGTGAGGCTTCAGTTTTGATGGTTTTATCCATGGCATTGTGTTGCTCGCTGATTAGGTATGCTCTATCCTGGATATTGAAGGAAAATAAATTTAGTTAGTTGATTTCGAAGAATTTAATGACTTCACAGAAAACAAAAATAATGATGGTAATAATTTGGCTTACAAAATTGAAGCGATGCACAATTTGCTCGATTGATCTTTCACTAACAAGAAAGTGGATGGAGAAAAATTATTTTTGACCCAAAAGGTCACAAACATTTAATTTAAGGTGAATATGTATGTAGGTCCACAACCAAAATTGCCTTAAATCTATAGCTTGAAAATATTGAACACACAAATATTGAACCACAGAAACACTCTTGGGGATGATTGTGTGGTGCTCAGTGTTTTAAAATCTATCTATTTAATTTAACCAGACTTATTTATGTTTCGTATATTTTCTATTGCTTACGTTTGTTTTCTTCTTAAAATAAAAACTTCAATTAAAATATGTGGTGCTCAGTGTTTTAAAATCTATCTATTTAATTTAACCAGACTTATTTATGTTTCGTATATTTTCTATTGCTTACGTTTGTTTTCTTCTTAAAATAAAAACTTCATTTAAAATATGTGTATATCTACTTACAAACATAGCCATCGAAGTAGTGTGCGTTTGAATGATATGCGAATCATCTGTGATCATATTTGGACACAAATGTGACATGCCACCTTTTGATGAAAGTTGTTCATTTTGTTCCATCAAATACAAATGTTCCGATTCTTCGCTGATAACTTTAAAAAACGGTTCCATCCATCGAGCAGAGGGTTGTATCGTTGCCCAATCTAATCCCGATACTCGCAGGGCAGTTTCTCTGAAAAAAAAAGTAAAAGTAAAAAAAAAATCAAAATATGCACTTTTGTTGTTGTTCTTGTTACAACTTACTTATTAAATGTATGACTTATTGCAGCAGCTGCTATCACTGAATACGCATAATTTCCCATACCAACATCTAAGGAGCACAAGTCTAACAGTTGGGCCGTTTGAACATATTCCAAGCCAGAGAATTGCGGGTAAATAAATGTTTCATCGAATTCACCACCATCTTTATTAGTGGAAGTAGACGTCGCCTCACTTCCACCTGCTAGTGACTTTGGCGTTCTATTGCTAACTTTCAACTGCATATAAACACCTAACCAACCCATTGCTGTCATAGGACTGATACTCCAATCTAAGGCTTGCAGTAGTATTAGTTCATGCCGGAGAATATCTTCTTCCAGACACGCTCCATCAGTCACATAGGCGAATTCTGCAATTTTTGGCGGATAGATTTCTTCGACTTTAGCAGCAATAAACAGACAAGTGATTCCGATCAGTTGCAGATGTGTTTTCTGGACTCGTTTTTGTGTGCTCAAATACCTATCGAGGTAGTCAACTGCTAGATAATATGTCTCCCGATGTAATTTGTACACTTCACACACTTCAATCAACCAATCGAGAAGGATTGCTCGCATCCGTGGTTGTAGACCAGGATGATTGTCCAACATTGTAGAGTCACGGAGGTAAGAGGCTGCTTCGTCTTTTTTGCACATAAAATTCCACACATCTGACGCATTGGCCCATGACAGCGCAGGCAGGGGACACGAACGCGGTTCTGATGGCTCAACAGGTGTCATACAGTCATAGAGCGTAACATAATCATCAAATGACTTGATTTTCGGATGTGAATCTGCATTAGTTTGATTGCATTCGCTGTCTGATGTTGTTGACGCTGTTTCAAATGAGCCAATCGATGATGATTCGGGTATAATTTCATCTTCGATACTGTTGGGGCTTTCTGGTGTGGGCAGGCTATAAGTTGGATGAGGAACGCAATCCGAACTGCGGGTATCTATTTCAACATATTCATCAACCGGTGAAGGATACACCGAAGATGGTACCGAACTAGATGGATCGCTGTTTTGTGTTTTGTAGCAGGTGGTGGTAATATCAATGTGTTGACGTTTGGCCGATGGACCGTCATGACCCAATTCGGCATTCTAGAAAAAAGAAAACAAAATATAAACTTTAATAAAAAATCGAAATATTAGTATTTGTATAAAAGCTTTTCTAGAAAACAAATTGAAATAAATCAGCACTATTTAATAGGATTTACTAAATTATTGATTCAAATTAGCTAAGAGGCCTACAAAATATTTAAAAGTTGACCAAAAAAAAAGTAATTCTTTCCTAAATTTAACACTTCACATTTGAAGTCTTATTGCGAATTCTTTTTAGTGGAAAGTTTTTGGCTTAGTTGCAATGATTGAAAATTGCGCCAGAGTTTAAATAAAGAAAATTACCCGGACTTGTACAATAGGTGTGTACCATCAACTGAGCGCTCCGAGCGCTCAAGGTTTTTTTAAGTGAGACAAAAAATCTCAACTGAGCACTGAGATTTTTTGCGGAGATTTCTGATCCAAAAATTTCTTGGATTCATTGCTCAATTTTTTTTCTCAGTCGAAACAGCTATTTGTTTGACAACCAAGTTATAATTTTTTGAGGATGTGCAAATAAGAAAGTGGTAAATAAAGACGAAATGTTGATGAAAACTCAAACTAATTGAATGAGCTGTAATCATTTTCATTAATTTCAATATTTTTTTAGCTTTAACAATTAAATATTTAAAGAAAAGTTGAAATTGTATTTTCTAACTTGTATGAGAATAATAACACATGTTTTTTTTTTGAAAGAGAGCGGAGAATATTGTCCCACCAAATGATTCTGTCTCCGTTAATCTGACATTGAGCGCTCATTGAGCGCTCAGTTTGTGGTACACGCCTAATATTACATGAAAAAGTAGTAAAAGCAATCTTTTAACTTGTACTGTGACATTTCGGTAAGTTACTCAACATAAACTAATATATGTATGTAGCTATCAAATGTCGATAAAAATAATGGTATTCACCTAAATAATAAGACAATTATTCTGGTAGAAGTACCTTTCAGGGAGATGCTGATTTCAGAAACATACCGTGTTATTAACACCTTTTTGGAGTACACAACACATATCCTTTGTCTGTACGTTTGACAATTTTATGTTAATAAAGGTTATAAGAAAATGTATGCAATCAAAAACTTGATACGGTCGTTTTTGTTCTTTGAAAGTATAGTTGAATTCATTTTTCTAGAATTCGTTGTGCATTTCAGCTAAACTATCTTATCTTAACTTAACCTTAAGTAAGAATTTTCATTATGTTCCATACAAAATTCATTAATTTACCAACTGAACTTGCCAGATTTGAATATTATTGGCCCACACATTCCATGAAAAGAGCTAAACTTAATAGTTTCGATATTATTAAGAATAAGATCAACATTAATATCAAATTAAACAATATTTTATGTTTCTGGGGTGCGAAAACAATTCGGTTAATACGGCAGATTCAGAATATTCATTTTGATTTACAGCTAGGTGCGTCATTCCAGATCTTAGGGCCATTTTAATTTGAAGACTTTAATGGGAATTACTGGAGGAATGGTAATTTGGGATGAGTACAGAAAAATGTTTTTACGTCTGCAACTGAGACGTCCGAGTTATAATGACTTTTTTCGAAAAGTGTTTTAAAAGCAAATAATCTATGAAAACTTAAGAATATTTGGTAAGATTATACTTTGACGACCTTACAGATCTCTTCAATCCCAGAAACAAGAACAGAATTGCTCAGCGAAATTTATGATTTTTGGTGTCAAACACTAAGAAAAGATAATTTTGGTTTTCTTTTCTTACTAATACTCAGTGCTCAGAAACATTAATTGACAACTGACAGCCCTTAAAATCTTCGAAGTTAAACCAGTGGTGAGTCTCACAAGCCAGAGAAAAAGCAGTTGATACTTTAGGTTCACTATCATATTCGAGGTAAGTTTATGTGGATATTTATTGAAATTTTCAAATTTCTGCTCTTGAAATCGAGAATATTGTGGAAGAGCCAATTTTTGTCAGTTAAACCAAAGATAGTACTTATTGTTCGAATAAAACAAAAAATTTTCCTGTTGCTACAGTATTTATTCCTCTGATAGTTTAACGGATGAATGAAAAATCGGCTCTCTGTGTTTGAACGTATCGGTAAACAAATATATTTTCGATTCATTCAAATAGTGTTCAATTCCGACTGAAAAGCAACTAAAGGAATGGGTTTTGAAAAGTTTGAATGAAACAACAACAACTAAAGTGTTCTACCACCAAGTTAATTGGCTGAAGTTATAGCTATTTCACGAGCGCCACCCCCATCATCAGACTTCTTTGTGTGGTGCTGAGTCTTAATATGTTCATTTTTAGTTGAAAAGCTTTGCCCATCATGGGGATTGAACTTAAGACATCAACTGTGACTGGAATTCGGAAGCCGACGGCCTACCCATCGCGTTACCGAAGCCACATGTCAAGCTCCATCTCAGTGCAGGATTTGTTGCTTATCAAATGCATTTGAACGACTAGCATTTTTATTAGAGCACACAAGCTTGCTGTTGTCACATTCATGGTTGTCACATCGGTTTTACCAAAATAAAATAAAAACAGAATGGAGAGCAGACATTTCAATCCACAATCTTTATTATATTTCGTTCTCGGTAAAAAAAGGAAACAATTGTTCAATTAATACAAACAGTCTGTGTAAAAAGAACATATCCCAACTTTTTTGTAAGTTTAAAAGATTCTTGGTGAATAATAATTCTTAACATTCAAATCTGACCCCACACGAAAACGAATTTGAAATATTTATCCGAGGCTAACCTAGCGCTGTCGAAACCCCGGAAAAGATTTATAATTTTAAGAAAATAAAATAGGGTTATGTATATTTTGTACGCGAAATATTTATAATTATTTAAATATATATGTATTGTTATTATTTGTTTAAGCTTAAAAAAATTTGTGTTTATTTTATACATATTTTGTTTATTTATATTCCTCTTGGCGTTTGTATATTTTAATTTTATTGAAAAATATTAAAAAAATATCCTCGATAATATTATTAAATTCATATTAAATTAAAAAATGTATGCATGTACCATTTCCATAAATGTTCTCTTGATACTGTATTTCATATCAAAAAGCAACCAGCGCGAACAAACCGCACGAAAACCGTTTTATATTTTCAAAAGAATTTTCAAAAATGAAAACGTTATATCGTTGGGGTGAGTACTGTGTTTTCCTTTTTTTTAATATCCAATAATTTTAACTGTGCACTGTGCTTCAATTGATTTCTTATTACTGATTTAAGTTTCACACACACACACTATGCACTTTCTTCAAAGAATTTTCTCTTTTTTTTCAAATCAGTTCATCAGAAGTTTCAGTCTAGTTATTCTCTTTGGATATAATATTTTTCTATCAATTTGTTGTAATCCCAAATATTTTCAAGATGAAACACGATCATGAAAAGCGCACGACAGAAACTAAAAATAACGACTGCCTCGTTCAGCTCGAATGCAACATCTAAGAAAATCTGGATCGGCAGGGATTGTTTTTGATTGTTTCTTTTTCTCTCATTTCGGAAATTCTTCCTACCTAACTTAACTACCCTTGCATCATGGAAACAAAAAATAAACCGTCGAGTCGTTATCCTTAATTCAGGTTTACCTATTTGGAATTTTCTTAACGATCGATCTTAGAAAGAAAGAGGCAGATATGAAGAAAGAAAGAGACAGATAGACTTTCAAGGACCTTTTTTTGAAATTTTCTCCCAGGTAGAAGAAAAGAATAAAAAAAAAACAGTAAATCTGCAATAAATTACAAAATTACTTAGGAAGGATCGTATACAATTTTATGATCCTCCTCCTTATAACATAAGAATGTGCGAGACTTTGCAATTGTGTTGCACTTTTTTTGTGTGTTTCTATGCTTTATTGTTATCCCTACTCCTCTGAATTAGAGATGAAAAAGAAGTTCGTAATATTTTTCAAGAATTTTCTAAGATCTTTACTGCCAAGTAATTATGAGTTATGAGATAGTGTCTCCACTGGACGAAGCTATTTCAAAGAAAACTCATGGCAAAATTAATAAATCTCTTGAGTTACGAATAGATGGTTTGAAGAATAAAAAAAAAAATATTACAACATGAACCAGGATAATAATTCAATGTGTTTTCCATACATTTAAGATTAAGTGAAACTATTGTTTCTTTAATGTTAGCTCTTTTAAATCAGATCAGGAATCATATGATTCTTTAAGGACACCCCCTGTGACTTTTAGTTTTCTTTTTATTTGAAGGCAGCTGGTAAGATTTGAAAGGGAGTTTTTAAGTTTTATGTGCGAATAATTGCAATTGTAATGTGTATATTTTAGGAGTATTCAAAAATTTCAACGCAATTTTTCATTTCCCTTAAGATAACACGCTCTAATTTATCAAAATATTAGTTATTTTAGTTTTAATTCAACTGGCCATGATATTGAGTTGCATTCTATATTTGTTTACAATATAAGTTATGTACAGCTGGTAGGTTTTTTGTTATGCTGAATCCTAGTCTGAGGTTTGCGAACAAAATTTCGTGAAACAACATTGAACAGAATTCAGAAAACTGCATTTTTGCGGGTTTTAGCTCAAAACTGGAAAACTATAGATTTTCCATTCATAACCACTTCGTGGAATTGAAATTTTACAATAATTCTTTAGAATTACAGTAAGTTTTTTTTTTCCTTTAATACACCGTTCGGGCTGAAGCTTGTAATTAATGATGAGGGATACGTTGTAATCTATCAAATCAAGCAGTTTTACTGCTTCCATTTTAATTAAATTATTACTTTTTAAGCTTTATATTTTCACATCAAAAGTCTTTCTCTACTGAAATAAATTAATTAAAACAAACAATAGTAAAACGCGCGGAAATTGGTACGGAATTAAAAAAACATCAATACTTGTTGACCACTAAAACGTTAAATTAGTTAAAATCTGTGATTTATCAGGTATATCAGGTAAGTATCAAAAAAATATTGATATTTTTTACCAATGGAAAACCACATAATCAAAAAATTGTCGCGGTGTTGAATTTTTCACTGAAAGGTTTTTTATATTTTCACTTCGATCAGTCATCACCAAACAGCACCTTGGTACCCATTCAACAATTTTGTTTAAAGGCCTTCCACACTAGCCCACTGTGTATTAATACATTTCACATGTCAAAAAAGTGGGAAACAAATCATGTAGAATAGTGTGGAAACAAAATATGACAGCCCAGCCTACACAACCCGACATTCTATCCCACACGATTTGACATGTGTTAATACATGAAGAATTGTAGGAATGGTTCTAATTCCATCCCACACTCTATCACACTTTTTTTTAGGTTAAGGTAATGTATTGATACAAGCAAGTGTGGAAGCAAAATATGAGGTCATTTCATTCCCACAAATTTGGCAACCGCGTGGAATTCTTTACCACTCTTAATTTGACATGTATTAATACACAGTGGGGTAGTGTGGAAGGGCTTTTAGTTTTTTTCTTTTTAGATTTACAACACGCACACAGCAATGATTGAGTAGTGTAATGCCGTTTTCCATTGGTTTCACTCAAGGTTTCACTCATTCTGAAATCCAATGGAACAGTCCAAGACGCTTCTGCTCTATTCTGATGTTTGGTATCTGTATAGGTGAATCATCAAATACAAATTATTTGCTACCACACAAAAAGTGAAATGCAAAACACGAGTGTATCAACTCCGAACTTCCAAATAATATTTTGTGTTTGATATTTTCTTAATTTGTTTATTAAAATGTAACAAAAACTTTTATTTTGGATGCAAATTAAATTAAAATAGAAAGATAAAAAAAAAATGAATAACATTGCAGTTTGTTGTTACGTTTGAGTTTGAATGTATTAGTGCTTCTTGAGTGGAATCTGATTTGAAATTAAGAATCGAATTTCTCTTATGAGAATCGTCAGAAGCGTAGTTTTTGTGCCAATGGAATGGTTTTAGAAGACTTCCGGACGCTTCTGGACGCTTCCGGACGTGCAATGAAAAACGGCATAAGTCACAAAGCCTGGATTCTTCAAAACCTGTTGCGCCACCAATTTGACGTAAGATAAGCTGAAGATTTTTTTTTGGGTTAATTCATGTTATTCCAGATTTGAAAGTTACTGTTACTCTGACGCAATTTAATTGATCTTGCAATCATGATTTTCAATAATTACTTTTAAACTTAGACTTCAAGGACATCGTTTAAATAAACAATTTGTCGTTTTGGGGAAGCCTTTTTGTCTAATGATTTATCAAGGTCGTTAAAAAACACTTTACTACGAAACTTCATGACCTACATTATGTACAAACTTATGTACATACATAGGTATAGCCAATTTGTTTACACAAACAAATTATATTGCTATTCAATAAGCTACAAACAAGGGTGCCTGTAATGCACTTTTTTAAAGACATCATTAAACTGCATTTTCCCCACATTTATTATTTTTACTATCACATAAAATAAAACTTGATTTTTTTCCATGTAGGTACATTCTTGTTAATTTAATAACTCAATTTGTTAATTTTACTGCCTGTTAATTGGCTAACGAAATTACTTTATTGTGGCCAAAAATATTAATTGCCTTCCGTATTCTATACAAACAATGGAAAATTCCGAACCGAAACTTTCGAAAAAGAATAAAAAAACCAGAAAAGCCAGTAAAACTAAAATAAAAACAGGATTAAAGAAAAGTTCCCACATAAAAGAAACTCGTAAAAAAAAGAAAGAAAACTAACAAACCATCTTGCCATAAATCTCAAAGAAATCCTTTCTGAGCGACTTTACAAACAAGTACTTCTGCACAATAATCATGATTAACCCTTTTGCAGAGAAAAGACCGTTAATAAAAATACATAAATCCTATCCAACAATCGAATCGTGTGCCCTAATTTTGTTCTTCGTGATTTTATGTGTTTTGTGCAATAAATTCCGACGCCTGATTAAATTGCAATACTTTCAGAGGATCAACAGGGATATTGCAAAACACAAAAAGAAACCAATAGATCGTTTCATAGAAGATAAGTTATAATAAAAAAATGTGATCGATAAGACGTCACACATTTCCTAGAAGAAAAAAAGGATCATCATCGGCGCAACGGTAATCATTAAATAACTCAAAATTAAATAACATCAGCTGGAATAATACATACACACCCATCCTCATCCGTAGGTACTAGGTAGTTGTCGTAGGTAGGTATTCCTTTTGATCAATTGCATCAGTTGATTACGTGTGGTAAGAATGCCTTGTATCATCTGCCGCAGCGTGTAGTGCGTTGGCACGCACCCCTAGCCATATTAAGAAACTTCCCCTAATCTTGAGCAGGAATATAAAATTAAATCCATCCAAAGACGAGACGAGTAGAGTTGAATTTATTCAACCATCAAACCATTGATTATGTAAAAATTGTTTTCGTCGTTGCAATAAGAACGGCAGTTTAGACTTCGTCGCAGTATTCATCGTAGAACCAAGGCATGTGTCCAAAACAGAACACAAAAAATCCAAACGACAAATAATATCGAGCCAACCCCAACAACATAAAGTCGGAAACCTTTTTCATTTTTTTTTTTTTTTTTTTTTTGGCCAAATAGTGTCGTCGTGGTGTGGCAGATGTCTTTTGAATTCTTAAAGGGGGTTCCCTGTTTTCTTTCAATATTTCTAATGTGTGTAAAATGTCCTTAAAGGTGAAAAATAAAGGAACCTCTCTGGTTCGGTTTGGTCCTCAAGGAATATGAATATTGCTTTACGTGTGCATCGTAATGTTGCGCTGTTGCGCATGCCTGAATACCTTAAGGGTGGTTTTTTTTTCAGCTTCAGCTTCTTATGGGACACACCACACATGGAGGTATGTATGTTAAACTTTTTCTAGTAGTCAGTCCATCAAGGATAACAAAAGAATAATATTCGTTAAAACTTCTTTACAGTTTGATGGGACAGTAATTAGAATAAAACAGGAAAAACTGTAGGTAGGTTTATACAAATGTACATACACCTTGAATGATAAATTATCTAGATTTGGAATATCAGTTAGTTTACGACTACTATAACATACTGATCCTGTTGGGTAAGTGATGTCCCTGTTTCAAAGGATTCATTATTTATTCATCGAAACAACATTTGGCCCAAAGACGGTTACACAATATGGAAATCACTTTTATGTCAAGGATGTTGCCGTTCTTATTTTGTAACGGAAGAGTTTCGTTCTTTTTCTTCTTCACAGAAAATAGACGGAAGTCGTTGAATGTGTCAAAAATTAAGATCAATTCTGGAGGATCTGCATAATTTGTTTTTTTTTTTTTTTTTTTTTTCTTGTTATTTACACTTTCTTTCTAGTGGCATTCAACCGAAAGATTTGAAAGGAGTTTGAGCACGGCAACGATAATACCGGAAGGATACCACGGTATCGTGAGAATAAGGAACGAATGATTATGTATGACCAAGGGTAAAGATTATTTCGGAAGTGAAGAAGCAGTGATGCATTGCAGAATGCAAAATTTAAAACATATACATACATCATTTATTAAGAAACATTATGTAAGGCTAATTTGTGTTCTTTTTTGTAGATGCTTGTTTCCTTGTCATTGACGAAGCCTGGAAAAGAAGATAAAAACTTGTTTAATAAGAAATGTTCCATGGATATAACAAGCAAAATCTATTTTATTTGAAACTGAATTTCAAAAAAAGCTTTATGAATGTACAAAAATTATTGTAATTAAATCATGTTCACATGGGAAATGCATTTCATATACCTAGTGGAATTCAAATTAAAACTATTTTTTAATAGTTTTTTTTTTGTTATTTACATACTTGCATGTTTTTCAATGTAACGTAACATGCATGTTTACCAACATTTTGTGGAAAGCAGGTCAATGTTTCTAATTTTTGTTGTATAGAAGCCCATTTAGGATTGAAAACAATTGTGATGATAATTGTGTTAACAAATTTGTTATGTTGAAATTTTGGTCACAAATTCCTGTGGGACAAAGAGTTTTCAACCAAATTAACTAAAAGTTTAGAAAAAAAAGAATTTATGATCAGTGTTACTGAAAAACTTTAAAACAGGGAAAACATTATAAATTTGCTAAATAAAAGTTCAACTAGTTTCAGTTATTGGTCAGCCAAAACATTTGATATACGAATTAAGATGCTAAGATTCCTGAGCTAAAAAAAATGTTAACAGCGAAAAACTAGGTTTTTTTTCTATTATTTTAGGAGGGGAAAAGAGAGAGAATAGTGAAATTAGCATGTGCTGTGAAATCGAAATTTCATCCCTAATCGGATTTTGTACCGTCATCCTCTTACGGCAAAACTATGCTTCAAATTAAATGGATAAAATTATTAATAGCAAGCTAAATATTTGTAAATATGTATGGTAGATTTCTTATCTCTTGTTCCAGTTCCAGATCTTAAAACTTAATCCAAATTTTCACGCGGCGAAGTCAATAATTATTAATTAACATTGACAATTTGAATGAAACAACATCAACTTATGTGTTCTGCCACCAAGTAATTATTGGCTGAAATTATAGCTATATCACAAGTGCGATGAAGTGTGGCTGATGACATCCTAAATGTGTAACAATACGAAGGGAGTCCAAATGAGAAGCTTGCAAGATGAAGGGCGGAAAAGTGTTAATTTGGCTTTATTTGTAATTGTTCTAGTCTAGATAGAAGCAAAAAGCAGCTTTAAACAGCCCCTTAATAACATTTTAGCTTTTAAACGGTATTTAAGTGGTCCAGGAAGGCACCTCAAAACAAATGTTCCTCTTATTTCCTCGCCTTATTTCTCCGAGTGAAGTTATGGGGTTTAACGAATCATCATCCCTTCTAACCTAAATTTACACTAACTAACACCTTTTTCAGTCTCATTTTACTGGATTTAAGCTCAACCGTCGTATTGAAACTAGTTACACATATCCTTAATTCACCTTGGCAATTTGGTTCAAAACTCTTCAACTTTAATTTAATTTTGGTTGTTCAATATGTCTTCGAATAACTTCCAACCAAATTGCCAATTTTATTACAAATTATGTTTTAATGCTTCTTATATTTCTTCATTTTACCAATACTTAGTTAGGTGAACTATTCATCATGTACTTTTAAATGCAGAAATTATGATTTTCGATGAATAAATATAAAATACAATATAAATAGATTTTTTAGGTGAACATTTATTCTACAAGTAATTGTGTTGATATTGTAAAAAATTTCAAAAACAATGAATGCATCACAAACTAATACACTTCTTAAATGGAATTGTTGAATAAAATTTGTCTTTAAAAATAATATGGAATGTTTTTTTTTAGTATAAGAGTGAAAAGTAGTTTAAAACATCCGACAGGACTAGCGCCACCTATCCTTAGAAAAAATTATTAAACCTTACAAAAAAATAGATATTTTGTGCACTCACCTTGTCGTCCAAAGATGATGTGGAAATTCTTTTTCTTTTCGACGTTGAATTGCCATTGTTACTTAGGCGACTAGATGTAGATTGGCAGGAAGAAGATGAAAACCATTGTATAGCTGTATCATCATCACTATTCGTATTTAGTCCTACGTTGATTTTTGTCTTCGATCTCCGACCGGATGCTGATGATGATGATGCTGCTGTGTTATGCTCACTATAAGATTTCTTCCTTTTCCTGTTGCTATTGGTGGTGCTGCTGCTATTGTTGTTATTGTTGTTTTTATTAATATTGCTATTGGTTGAATCATTGCTGCTACTATTGAAGTTGTCATTTGTGAATTGGGATTTGCTGCAAAAATAAAAATATCAAATTCAATACAACTGAAAATAAGGGTTTGTAAAGAATAAATGATTTTGAATGCATTATGCATGCATAATAAAGTATCGTATAACCTAATTTGCAAACTATATTGATATACTAGACACATTTATGTTAATCCTATGCAAAAATGTATATTTGAGTTTTAAGAAAGTTCTTGAGAATGCAATTCGTTTTGATTGAGTGTAGGGAAAAAAAGTAAAAAAAAAAGATCATAGGAAAGGACATTTTTAATTAAAAAATAAGAAAAATTGAAGAAGGAAAAGGGTGTCAAGTTCGTTGGTAGATACTTAAAGTATTGTGTGTCTGGTTGATTAGGTACCTTACTTAATTAGGGCTGAAAATATAATTATAGGGGTGGACATTTGATTGAATATACATATGTACATACAAAATATCACAGTAGTGTTGATTATCAGGTACTTTATTTAAAAAATAAAGTACCTGATAGTCAACACTACTGTGATAATTTTTGTTTGTTCTTTAAAGTTATAAGTCCACTTAATGTTAATTTATTTTGTTCTGTTTCAAATTAATTTATTTACAGAGTTCATTATATACAAATTTAAAAAACAGAAAATTAAATTAAACTATGTAAAATCAACAAAGTTTAAAATAAATCTACAAAACACCCCTGAAGAAGTCGTGAATAACGACGAAACGTCGGGAAAAGATGAAATAGACTTGTTTTATTTGCATTAAAGAAAAAAATGACCAAAAAAGCCTACAAAAAAATAACTAAAAAATATAATTGAAAATAATTGGTCACATAAAAAAAAAAAAATAATCCTATATAAGTGTTTTAACCGGTACAACAACGAAACTTTCGCTGGAAGGTTTAAATGGTGATCATTGAGGGTGGCTAAGCTATTTATTTATGTACGTTGCGTGATTTTAAAGATGAGCCTACCTGCATTCCTTGGTAAGACGTTCCCATCCATGTTGCTATCGCGATCGCCACTACATAGCGAATCATTTTTTGCGTAAAAACCAGTGAATTTCGCATGTTTCGACTTTACCATTTTTTATTTTGTTTTCGTTTTCATGATTCCCATCCTTTCATCCTTGAAATCATTGATTCTTCCTACTTCAGTGTCCCCTTTTTAATATTACACTCTCCTCTCAAATGAGCAGTTAAATTTGACTTCCAGTTAATGACACTCGTTCCAGTTGAAAAAAGATAGCGCAACGGTGGAAAAATGCAACTGAAGGCTGCCGATGCCCAAAACAACATCGATTAAGAACAAGAAATAGACAAACACAACCAAAAAAAAGGATATCTTAGACCAAATTAAATTAGTAACCACAAAAATAACACCGTGCCATCTGTGACCTCTTGACTTCCTGTTCCAAGTTGTTAGCTTCTTGTTTGGGGAAAACAAACCAGCAAAAAAATTGTCAACGAAATTAAGGGAAGGATTATCGCTAGCTGCGATCGAAGCATGGAGAAAATAATTTAACTCGCCCACCAGAAAACTACTCTACGCAATTATATGATTATAATCTTTGAACAAGAAATAAGAGAAAAAAAAACAGTAAGGATTCTATTTTCCCACATAAGAAATTGAACTTTAGAACTTTGGACAAAAACAAATAAAATATAAATTAATTAAAAAAAAAACAAAAAAGAATAGTTAAACTTACCTCAGAAAACAGTCCATAATTAGCCGGCTCACTAGCCGTATAGACTCCTTGAGAGTTACACTTTATGAAGGAAGCTGGTTTATTGAACTTTATGGAAGAATTAAAGTTAAACACAAATAAAAAAAAACTGAAAAAAAGAAAATGAAAACAAAAATATTAGAAATAAAAAAAAATTAAATGAAAAGGGTGAGTTAAAAAGGACATGAAAAGAAAAATTGTGAAAATTATTATGTAATTACTGTCATAAAAAAAAATGATTACACAACTCCTACGCTGTTAAATCTATACTGTTTTATGATCAATGTGCAACGGAATTTCTGCAGGACAATTGACTTCACACAGGAAAGAGGTGTGAAAAAAGTTAACATTTGTTGAACATATTGCATTAAATTTTTTCCTTTTTGTACATGTTTATTCCTGATGTCACGCAACATGACCTTTTTCATTTTTGTTTTGTTATCTAAAATGCCGAACAATGTCGCTCACATATGGCACCAGAGGACAATTAGTGTTGCGCATATTTTTTTGTTTTGTATGAGAATGCAAACAAAAAACAATAAGGACACCACATTTCGTCAAATGGTCGATTGAATGTAAGCATTATTAAAATGTCATTTGTGAAGGTTTTTTTTTTTGTATGTTGTTGGTAAGGAATGAGTTATCGGAAACAATTAACTCGAAGTGTATTTAAACGGAATGAAAATGTGGGGTGAAAAACAGTACAGAATTTAAATGATTTGAATGGGAATGCTATAGTTTAAAAATATATTTAATGTTTATTTTACTTGATAGAAAGTAATAGGTCACAAAACAGAAAACCTTTCAAAACAAATCAAACTTTCCATTAATAAAGATATTTGTACATAATGTGGGTTTATATGGAATCTAGACCAAAAAGATTTGCCAACAAAAAAATATTCGCTAATTATTGTACAGACCAAGAGCTAACCGCTTCATTTTAGCAAAGATAAACCTGACTATCAAACACAAAAATGCCAGTTTCACACTGCAGTTCGCTCAATTAGTTCTTACATTATTAAGACTTAGTGTAATACTGTCGTTTTTATGTTTGGTGGCAATAAAACTTAATGTGGCCAAAGTATTCTTGTACAAAAGGAGGTATACAATAGGGCGAAACTCTATTATACTAGAAATTAAATAAATAGGAATACACAAAATATACCCCCTGGAAAAGTTACATAATATAGTTCTCTGAATAATTGTTAGGTTTTTTACTTGCGATATACGTAGTATATAGCAGGGACTGTTTTAAGTGGTAGTTGTTATGTTTTCTGGTAGTTGGTATTTGAAATTGTTAGTTCTAAATCACGTTTTTGGTAATTGTTATTTAACACTCAGGCCTTTCTTCGACCAGTTCAACACAAAGTACTTCTACGAATGTCAATTTTCAATCATAGTGAAGGTTCGAATATTTGCTGCCTATTTTAATTTCGAATTATTCATACTTGTAAGAATTTTCTAAGTACAGGAAACATGTTCAACTTTCATCTGATCTCAAAACTTTAAACCGATATACCTATTACCCGCACAGAATTGGGACATTTGATTTTGTTGCTTCAATGACTTCACATCATGCAATTTCAATCGAAAGTAAAAAAGAAACCTGCATATTTTGAATCTAAAACATCTTTTTTTTTAATTAATCAACTGCGACAAAATATCGTTAAGCAAGCAAATAAATCAAATTTCAGCATCAGCCTTCAGACAACAAAAGTAAGGAATTTTTACAAAATCATCAAATTTTAATTACAAAAAAATTAGGTTTGGCATCACTTTCTGCGGAACAAACTCGTATTGAATCGCTTTTCCAAAAATTAAATATTTTATTGTAAAGTGTTTCAGCTAGTGCGGTAAAATCATCCATGGTAAGAACAACAAAATTAAGAAACTGTCGAAAAAACAGCCAACCGATAAACGGGCTACGTATATAAGAAACTACAATTTAAATCAAAACGAACATTTTTTATTTAATTTTGTTCAATAATGATTTGTTGGTAGTTCTGATTTTTTCTTAAAACATTCCCTGGTGTATAGGGCAAGTTTAGGATTCGTGCAAGCAAAAACTCGAGATAATAACTTTCCCTAACAACGCGAAAAAAGTGGGCCTCGCAATTCTGTCTGTATGTACCTTGAACTGCAGCCTAAACGGCTGAAGCAATTTCGTTCAAACTTTGGACTTAAGTTTTAGCTCAAAAAATAACGGCACCTGCCAAACAACCAATATACAACAAATTGAATTATTTCAAAAACCGCTCCAACAATTTTGAAAAAAAAAATTACGAGCTACTATAATTACTACAGTTTATATTTTGGTAGGAAAAAAAATTATAACGGCTATTAACGGTACCTGTCATACAACCGATGTTTTGGGTATCAAATTTCTCGTTAACGCCTACATCGATTTCAACCAATTTTTTTATGTAAGAGGTACTTTGCAATTTTAACAATTTTGCATATACAATTTTTCAAAAAAATAATTTTTGGATTTTTAAAAAAATATTCAAATTTTCTTTTGAAAGTTCAATATCTTGAAAACGGGTTAATGATTTTTTTTTTAATTTGTGAAAAATTGTATTCTATTAAATACTAAAAGTTGGTATACTAAATTTAAATTTAATTTTCAAGAATTTTTATATATAAAAAATTATTTAAAAAAACCGCTCTAACGATTTTTGAAGTTTTTTTTTCATAAATTAATATTTATCAAACAAATCAGATGGCATACTTTTTTTGAGCTCGTTCAGCTGGTTTAGCTGCTAAAAAAAAAAAAATTATAGTAATTTTTTTAAATTGTTTTAAAAACTTTTTTTAATGATAGCATAATATTATAGAACCACTACATATGCACATTGTCATTGTTGTTCGCTACGAGAGCAAGTTTGTGCGATCCAGTCGTGACCATCATTTTTTACCGCACAGTATTATTAAAAAAATTTAAAAAAGAAAATATCAAAACCAGCACTAAGAGATCAATAGGTGCATATATCGTGGTATCGAGAACAAACGTCTGGCAGGTTTCTTTTTCAGCCTTTGTCGGGGGTTTGAAAAAAGCGATTTTCAAATATATTTTTTCAGAGGTATTACCACTTCAATACATTTAAAAAAATATATGCCGTGATCCTCTGTCATTTTCTGTAAGTCAAAACGTCATAATCTTGACAATCCGACCAATAGAACTCAAAATATAAGCTTTTAAGAGGACCTTATCTTCATTTTCTTGGAGAATTATAAAACACAAAAAATCAACAAAACAAAGTCTCCAAAAAAATCGCTTAAAAACCTTATATCTTGAGTTCTATTAGTCGGATTGCCAAGATTATGACGTTTGGACTTAAAAAAAATGGCAGAGCATCACAAAATATATTTTTTAAATTTATTGAAGTAGTAATACCTCTGACAAAACAAATTGGAAAATCGCTATTTTCAACCCCCACCCCCGGCAAAGGCTGAAAAAGAAACCTGCCATACGGTTGTTTTTGATACCACGATATATGCACCTACAAACCCTCATACTCATATTTTGGTTATCAATCCACTCCCAAAATTTGCTGTCGGCTCTTAGACTATAAGCAAGGACTTTGCAGATCACCGTTAAAGAGGCCTTAAACTTTTAAGGCTCAGTGAACTAATAGGCGAGCACCGCACTTTCAACAGTTTGACTATGGCATGCAAAGCAAATTTGACCACAGGTCTTCTTTAGGTAAGATCTACTCTCTTTAATATGCTACCAATCTTTTAGTTCGTAGTATTCTTTGAGTTCAAAAAAGAAGTTTGAAAGATAAAATATGTCGGATAACTCCGCCAATAGTGTTGATTGTGGTTAAATCAAGTTTTCTCGTTCTCGAATCAGAACAACAATTTGTTCTTGTTAAATTTTTGCGATTGTCAAAAAAGAGCCACTAATTAATCAATGCACTTATACAGCAATTTTATTAATTTAACTGCGGCTCAAATGCTCTGGGTGTTCTTCTGTTATTTGGATTCTTTAGCAGATCGGCCCTTATTTGGAAAAAAAAACTGTTGCCCATAAGTGCACACTGTGCACATAACCTATTTATAAGCTGCAAGTGGTTTACAATAAATAAGACAGGTATCCCACACACAGAAATATTTTTTTTCATTTCCAAATATTTGGAATACTTTTTTGAACGAAAATGCATTTTGACTAAATTGGAATGCCTTAAATTCAAAAAGTGAATACACTTGGAATTCGTGACGCTGAAGTTTCATAGCTTCATAACTTCGCATCCAGTTTTCAGTTTCGCTGGAACCACAAGTCAAAGAGTAGGAAAAAAGAGTCTGTCTTTATAGCCCGTATGATACTACATTCTTTCTTCATTTTGTATTCATTAAATCATGTTTAATTGTAAGCCGAGAGGAAAAGTGAAATAAGTATTTTTTATAAAAAGAACGACATTATGTTTTGACAATTACAATGTCCACAAAAGTAAATATACACCAAAAACTAGTGTTTTCATACGGGCTTAAGGAACTTCAGGAGAATGAATTAATGTTTTCGAATTATTTCATTGGCAACGAATTAAATTATATATACATCGCTTCGAAGTAAAATTTTGGCATCCAAACGTCACTTGAAGTAGTCAATTTTAAGCGAACATAAATCGATTCTTTTTTGGAGATTTTGTTTTGTTGATATTTTGTGTTTTATAATCTCCAAGAAAAAGACGATAATGTCCTCTTTAAAAGCTTATATCTTCAGTTCTATTGGTCGCATTACCAAGATTATGACGTGTTGACTTAAAGATAATGACAGAGCATCACGGTATATATTTTATAAATTTATTGAAGAGGTAACACCTCTGACAAAATAATTTGGAAAATCGCTGTTTTCAAACCCCTACCCCGCCAAAGGCTGAAAAAGAAACCTGCCAGACGATTGTTTTCAATTCTACGATATATGCACATACAAACCCTCAGACTCATATTTTGCTTATAAATCCACTCCCAACATTTGTTGTGGGCTCTTAGACTATTAGGGTTGAACTCCATATGTACGCGCCATTTTAGAGGGTTCTTCCTATTCTATATACGGAATATGTATTAACTTTAATTTTTGCCGACTTCTGATTATACAACTACCTCCCATAATGTTTATGTTTTTTCCCCTCGACACTTGACTCTTTCTCAACTCAAACTCAAAGCGCTTTCAAGTTAAATTAGTTTCAGTTGACAAATTTTGATATATATTATAACTGGTTTCGCTTTAAAAACGGGTATTATCAGCTAATAAATGTATCTTTTGTATGTATAAATACCTTCATATAAATTTTTGTTTACTTGGTTTCAAGTTTCATGTTCCAATTTCAATAATCCTTCTTGTGGTGATATTAGAAATTTAAAAAAAATATGTATCTCCAAATAATTATGGAGTTTTTTTGTATTTCTCTCAATAACCAACTGAATTATTTCTGTGTGAACAAACTTATTTACAAGCATGTCCTTGAAACAAAACAACTGATTCCGAAAAACACTTAATGACCATTAAAAAATAGTTTTTTGAAAATCATGTGAAAACCTTAAATACACACCAAACAGTGGCCATATACATACATCAACAATACATAATAAGATTTTTATTTACGTTTACTTTTTGTTTTCCTATATTTGTTCAGTTATTTGATCCTTGTTGGTTGTTAAATGGAAGGGAATTTTCTCCCTGCTTCTTCGTTTTCCAAAATAATTATTATTATTGAATTCCATTTGTGTTTATACTTGGGAAGTCATAAATTAAATTGATTTTTTACTGAACCCAAAGACTGTTTCTCATTGATTATTTTTGTATGTGGACGGAGATTATGTATGGGTGCAAACCTAAAACTGTGTAATGTGAGAAAAAATAATTTCTCGTATCAGGTGCATAACCAAACATTTGGCCCATATTTTCTTTTTTAATTGAAATCTTTTTTCTGAAATCAATTTTTCATTGTTGCTTAGTTTGGGTTTTACTTTGTGTGGGTTTGATTGTGCACTTTTATCCTTTTACATTCAGTTAATCCTTATGAGCCCAGGACTTCTTCAGAAATAGTACATATTTTTAGTTACCTGTGATTTTCTGAGAAACTAGCGCATGTAACAGGTTTGACTAATTATTTTTGTGTTCAGTCAAGGTAAATATCTGATATCTCTCAGAAGATTGCATACCTGGATAGAAGAGGATTATAAACGGAGAACGTTTTATAAATGGATAAAATCTTTTTTTTTAAATTTATTTTGAGTAAATTTTGAAAGAAATGAGAAAATAAGTAGCTTTAAAACAGAATTAGCAGATAGATTTGCGGTTCTTACCAAAGAAAGAATTTTTCAGAAACAACAAAAAAGATTTGATCAGGAAGTTTATCCTTAAAAACTAAGATTTTAAAATTTGGATGAATGAATAGGGCCTAATTAAAAATATGGATAGTATAAAAAAAGATGTTAATCACAACAATTATACTCTGACGGCACTAATTTATAAATTAATTGAACATAAGGACTAAGCACCACTTAAAGGAATATGATGATTGGTGTGGCAGCCATGAAATTGCAATAATTCCAGCCAAAATGCAATGGTGGTAGCCCACTCAAGTGTTTGTTAACCCTTTCGGTACGGATGTGGTACAAGACAAAGAACATTTATATGGACTTGTACTACATCCGTACCGAAAGGGTTAAACATTCAAAACATTCATACACAACAATTATATTTTTTTCACAAAAGGATATTAACTTGTGTACTTAATGATATGGATAATATAGGTTTAAATTTCAACCACTATCGTGTCATGGAGAAAAACGTAAAACGTTTTTAGTCTTCATTTTAAATCGAAAAAAAAATAATAATATTATGTCGATGAACAGTAAGTATTTTTTAAAAAGGGAGTTATGAGTATTGAAATTTAAACGATAGAATTTTATGACTGTGTTCACATTGGACTGATTCCTCCGAATTTACAAAAGAGAATGTTAAAATAAAATCCACAAATTTATAATTTTTTTAAAAATTTACTACTTTGTTCCCTTTATAACTATGATGTGGGCTTGAGATACATTTCAGAGAAGTCAAAAATAGTCGAAAGAGTCAGTCCAATGTGAACACCGTCTATAAAACACAGGTTCGAACGGTAAGTCGAAATTGGTCTGTTCATTTACTTTGAGTTTGATTGATTTTCGGATTCAAACCGGATTTTTCTATAGGATTCGACTTGAGCTGAATCGAATGAAAAAATACAAGTCGACCTATATAGACATAGATTGGAAAATTAATGAATCGATTTTTAAGTCTGTTTTTATTTCAATTTGCTTTGTTTTGTTGTTTTTTTTTTCTTGTAGTCACCATTTTTAAAAACTTAATTCCGCACGCACACAGTAAAGTTATCCGATTCGATTCGATCGTCGAGTCCTCTCATGTAAACGGAGTATATTATTATTAACTATCACATAAAAACTATCAAGTTGTTAGTTTAAAAAAAAAACACAAACCTAATCTCACATAATCTAGTATTCACCCCGATTACAGAATCCGCTAAATGTTCTGCGGATGGCTTCCGGCAATTTTGTTCACTTTTTTGTATTAGTGAATCCGCTGTAAAAAATTGCAGGAAGGTCGGTTAAGTAGTTTGAAAATTTGCAGATTATGAAATACTCAGCCCATCCGCTCTCCATATAATTGTTGACATTTCAAATCCGCACCAAAATCGTTGCGGATGCAAGTTTATTTTGATAACAAAACTCGGAAACAACAAATGGACAACACCAAAAAGTAAGTTTTAATTCGTAATCATTCGTTTTTGAATATACATAGTTTTCATTTTCATGCAGAAAAAGAACTACAAACCGTTTCTCGAGCAAATAAGTAAAATGAAATTGTATCCATTGTTTTTCTCTTGTTTTATTAAATTTGATTTACTTTAACACACTTTATTTCTATTTTGTTGTAAATAGTTATTTAATTTTTTTTTTTTTTTTTGACATTGAATGGAACTCGTTCACTTTCCACAGATATGTTATCTCGAATACTCGAGTATCTGTATATGTTTGTTAAGGGAGCGGGTCGAAATGCTGTATTTTAAAATACTGTATGGTCAAAATTCTGTATGATAATGTATGGTCATACTACTGTATGGTTAATATTCTGTATTTCAAAATACTGTATCTCATAATACTGTATCTCAAAATTATTCATCTCAAAATGATGTATGAGCAAAACACTGTATCTCAAAATTCTGTATCTATAAAACAAATAATTTATTTTTGCATAATTCCGTTCTTAAGCTTCCATTACAAAAAAAAAAAAAAACAAAAAGCAGAATTCGATTTATGTATTGTTTCTATATGTATATTATTTATTGAAAATCCAAACAAATGTAAAATCAGAATACATTATTAATTAGTCATAAATAAGTAAATAGATTATAAGCAATATTATTTATAAGTAACTCTCTATGTATTGTTTGTAGAAATGTATTAACAAAAACAAAGTAAGGAAGAATTACAACAAAACAAATCAAAATCACAAAATTCCTTGTACATTAATGATAACGAACAGATGAACTTGAGATTATAAGCAATTTTAATATACAAACAATTAAGAAGAATAAAATGAGAAAGAGAAAATAAGAACAAGATACCATTTATTTTGTTTTACTACATTCAAAGACATGAATTATCATAGGTACATGTTATTGTTCAAGGGAAGTATATCAGAATATTATGCTAATAAAAATTATTATCATATATTCTTAAAAAAAGTATTCTGTTTTCAAAATTAAATATTTTAAAGTGCTGTAAATAGGCTGAAAAATAAAAATCGTTTTTATAATGTAAAAAGTGCGCACTTTTTTACATTATCAAAACGATTTTAATTTTTCAGCCTATTTACAGCATTTTCAAATACAGAATTTTGAGATACAGAATTTTGAAATGCAGAATTTTGTCCAACCAGAATTTTGAAATACAGAATTTTGACTTACAGTATTTTGATCATACAGTATTTTGTACATACAGTATGAAATACAGGATTTTGAGATACAGTATTTTAAATACAGTTTTATGACCCATACAGTATTTTGACCCCAACCCATTTGTAAACTACTAAAACTGGATAGGTTAACTTAGCAAACAATTCAACGTAAAATTTAAATTTGAAGTCAGATGTTCTTTACATTTGTGTTCAGATAACTGAGTATCCGATAATTTTTGGGATAGTTCGAGATTTCTTTTTTGGGAACAGCTGTTTTATCATCAGATGTTTTTTCTCAAGGGATTACAACAACACAAACAAATCCGGATTGCTTGGAATTGGTTAGTGAACGAGGCCAATGTCAAAAATTGACAGCATCGATAAGAAAGTTCGAAAATGATAAGGAAGTTTTAAGGCTCGGTAATGTAGTTCTACCGGCGGATTTTATAATTAATAGTTATAGCAGAAGTGAATGGCCTGTGAATCGATTCAACTACCCGGGAAAAACATTTTGCGGATTCTGTAATCGGCATAATTATCTTATCTTATTCTTTAAAGATCAAAAAATTAAAAAAAAAAACTCTATATACATAGATTGAACTTTTTCTCTGCTCTAGGTATTTCTAGAGCCCACAAAAAGTTCTATTAATCGATGTAAATATATCGATAAAAGGCCACAATAATTAGAATTTAATATTATAATTTTAAATTACTTAAAGTTATAAATTGTTTAAAAAAGTATTAAGGCATCTTTATCATCTAATCTAATGGCTTTCAATATCTGAGAATGTTTCTGAAACGGTGTCAACTGAGCCCCATTACAAAAAAAATCAAAAGAAATTCCTTAAAACATTTCAGAAGAAAAAAAAACAATTTATTCACATTAGGTCAACCCCAATCATCGACCTACATCCAGGAAAAATATCAAAAACATATCTGTTCTTAAGCCGCCACCAGCCGTGAGAATAAACAAGCTTGTTATCTTTGATTTTTGATTGTGAACTAAAAAAAATTCCTTTTTCATCAAGAATAAGAAATTTTCACGGCCATTACCATTAATTTTTAGTTTCTTTTCTATTAGCACCTTCAATATTAAATTCCTCGAAAATTTTTTGAGGATCCTTGTTTAACGAAAAAAATTAGCATTTTAAAAGACCCACCAAAATGAATCCTATCTCCTCGATCTCTGCGCCATCTAAAACAATACAAAACACCAACAAATATCAAACAAAACTGGTCCAACGCCCATACCTCGTGGTATACCGCGCTTTTTTCTGTTTTATCTCTAAATATGTAACTTAGGGTGAACAAAACAAGAAGGAACATTTTAAAGAGCACAACCCGCTCTCGCACTTTGTTTAATCTCTTATACCCTTATCGATAAAAAAAATAGAACTGATATCGCGCAAAGTTGATGAGATATACAATATATATATCTAGGTTCATCTCCAAAACGATAAATTTTTATGAATGAAATACTCTTTCTTGAACCATTAAAAAAAAATAAGAAAAAAAAACACCGCCTTCCTTCTCCATTCAAGTATTTTACAAATAAAAAAAAAGTGTTTTTTTAGTTAGTTATACATATTTACATGTTGGATACCTCTATTACAAAGCATAGGTGCATTTAAGCAAACAGGTCCTCCCAAATATAAACCTATCTACTTTCCCTGTATCTTTCATTCCTGATTTTCATCATCCACATCATTTTACGCGCTCAAAACAGCTGCAATTCCAGTGAAAAAATCTACACACCTACAAAAAAAAAACTTTTTAACAATTTTGTTTTTAAACAAAGGAAAACAGGGAAACGCGCAAAGTAAACTAAAACCCTGAATCACATGGAGAAGAGAAGATACAAACAAAAAACAACAGAAGCCTAACAAAATGTGGTAGAGTTAGTTGAACGTATGGGTACCTGGGAAAGGAATATACACCAGAAGACGACAGCTCATTGCAATCTACAACGAAAACGAAGAAGATGATGGAAGAAAATGTGAAATAACCAAAGATAGCCAAAGAAAATCCAATCCCGGCTTTGTCGCATCCATCGCCCTTGAAATTATTTTGGAATTTCTGGGAATTCGATCACTTTTTGAAAGGAATTTCTGATGTTATATGAGAGATTTGAGAAGAAGCCAATATAGGTACCTAAATTCCAACACAGCGAATATAATATACGAGTACTAATAGGTATAGGTACTTTGTTTATGTGAGTTGTTTACCTAAAATGAAACGACCTGGCTAGTCCCGAGGAAAGAAGGTTCCTTCTAGCCTCTAGGAATGTTTCATAATCCCAAGATACCTAGTTACCTTTTGAGCTATTGTTAGAAATCTATGTACATACCTACCGTCATTGTAGTTTGAACAAAAAAAAAAACATAATAATGTTCCAATGCCAGTACCTACCTTATTTCTTTTAAATGTTAAGGAGAAAGTAGCACTCAGAAACATATTTTACTTTTAAATTGTTGCAAGGATCATTATAAGTCCAGTTCTCGTTTGAACAACTAGGTTGATTCTGTTCTAAAGCAATTCTGTGTGAAACCGATTTGTATTTGGAGTTATACAGGGTGTCCCTTAATTCGTCAATAGTATTTTAGGACATGATTCTTGGGTTAAAACAGTTATAACAAGTGTTCGAATGAGTCCTCTTTGATTTTGTATGCCGCTGTTTTTCAAAATTATCATAAAATCTATGGGTTTTTCGGCAAACTTTTTACTGACTTTTATTTTTAGTATTGTTACATACATTCAAAAAATTATTAAAACATCATGTTGATTACGACTTTTTTGGAAAAAATTCACCCCAAAGTCAAAAAATTAGCATGGACAGCAAAAATGGAACAGGCTAAAAACTGAATATCTTAGGACTCAGAAAAGAAATAAAATTTATTTAAACGCAGTTACAAAGGCTGGTATTTCTTCTAAAAATAAAGGCCTAAACGAATTTTCTATGTATCATTATTACTAACAGCGCAATTACCGTAAACATGGGTCAGGGTACACCAAGAAAAGACTTCTTAAATCCCCGATAAATGATATCAACATTGGAGATAGGCCCTTACTGTAGAACAATTTTTTTCTTAGAATACACCCAAGAATCATGCCCTAAAATACTATTGACGAATTAAGGGACACCCTGTAGAGTAGTAGTCAATCTATCCAAAAAAAATCGGGCAACATCGCGCAAATTCGTAGAAGAATAGATTTTTTCTTCTCCCAGCTCACCCCCCTCCATTTTCTTTCCTTTATTTATTTCTCTTTATATTATAGAATAAAAGGCAGCAAAACTTCTAAAAACGATCAGTTGAAAACTTGAAGAAAATAAAGGCTCGGGCAAAATGAAACAATCTGGGTTTGGGTTTAACACATTTATAACCCAATTTCACACGTACATAATGTATGTATTAGGGTCTGTAGGTTTTTATAAGATTGTAATGCGCGGCAAAAATTGGGGAATTATTTCAAAATGGGGATTCAAAGAATTTTTCCTTTTTTTTAATAATATTGTTTTCCGTCTTCTCCAAATTTCACATAAAAAGTCCGATCACTCTTTGTCTTTGGCTCGTGAAAGGGAGCCAAACCTGAATGATTCAACATTCGCAAAATTTTGAAAAGTCAAGGATCAAGTACATAGTGCGCACAAATAAACTGCGAAATTTTTAAATTCGAAAAATAACCTACCCTATCGAAAAATGTACCATCTTCCGCAAGTAGTTTTTAAGTTAAGGGGAATCCCAGAAATCGACGCCTAACTAATCACGGTAAATTTTTACTGATAAATATTCAAAACATCTTTAAACTGAAAAAAAAAAATTAATATTTAAAATCAATAATATTGACTGACCAACTCTTCTGGCTTTCTACTTTAGACCGGAAACCTTCTGCCAAACAAAAAAAAACACTTTTCTAAGACCTCTTTTGTAAAAAAAAAACCAAATTTCAGAAATATGAAGTTTGAGAAAAAACATGTCCTTGTTCGAATCTACTGAGGATATTTACATATTTGTGTGAAGCTGCAATAGAGTATTTTTAAAAGTGTAATTTCCGAATTTCATTTTCACTTATATAGTCAACAATAAGTCATATGTAAATTATATGCAAGACTTCAAGATTCTGGCGGCAGGTGTTAAACTTAAAATAGGTCATTACGATAGGAAATATTTTTCAGGAATTTCTCTTTAGAATTATTTAAAAGTTCGTGGAAATGTCAAAAATAACCTATGAATCACCTTCAAGTCCCCTTTCACACAAGAAAACTGAGCTGCCAGGAACTGGGAGTTTGTCAGCGAGAAGGGAAGGGAGGGACAAATTTCCCCTTACGCCCTACCCGCCGACAAACACTCAGTTGCTGGCAACTCAGTTTCCTTGTGTGAAAGAGGACTAACTGTAAGGAAAATGTTGGCTCGGCTGTACCTTTCAATCAACAACAACAAATTTTTGTCGGCAAGACAAAAATCGGCCAATGTAGATAGGGACATACATAGCCATTATTAAGAATTTTACTAAGGCCGTGTGTCAATTGCGTTAAAATTTTGGTTAAATTTGATCCGTTTTTATAGGTGTGAATAAAATTGAAGGGTTTTGCTGTGTCAATTGCATTAAATGGAATTTTTTAAAACATACATTTCCCATCGACATTTCTTGCGTTAAGGAACCTATCCGAGACGGTGGATACCTTGATTTGTTGTTGCAATAGCTTTTTTCAGAAGGAATTACAACACAAATCTGTCCAAATCGCTTTGGATACGATCTTGAACGCTGAAATTGCATTTTGATAGTGGCAGTCATGAACCTAGTATACCTAGACTGCTAGTCGATCGTCATTATCATTTGTTAAGCATGACACACAAGACGTCATTTTTAACTTTTGGTTTGCATTAGAATAATTTTGCATTTGAGTGTGAATATGTTTCTTCATTCATTTTAGATATTCAAAATATTTGGAATAAGAATTTTGTGTTTCCTCTTATTCAATAAAATACTCGGGATAAACCAATATTGTCGATTTTTTATTTATTCCGAATAATTGGAATGGATTATTCATTCCATCTGAAGCGCGGAGTCAAAAGAATACCAACACAAAAAAACTCAATGCTCATGCGGTCCCCATCTAAGTACTAACCACGCCCGAAGATGCTTGATTTCGGTGATCGAACGAGAACCTGTTTTTGTTTTTTTAAGGCTCTCCCAAACCAACGCGAAAGCGGCGCGGACGGCAGTTTTGTTGTTGTTTAGCATTGTTTATTTGTCATTTTTGTTACCATTGTGAATGATTCGGCCTGCATAGCGAATGTTCCGCGTTGGTTTGGGAGAGACTTTAAACCGATATTTTCCGTAATGTATTTCGTCAAAAGGCAATGAATCCTTTATTAAATAAAAAAAACATATTTGTCGTTGCTTTTGAGAGGCGAGAACGATAAATGAAATCATGGTCGTCCTATTTATCGAAAGCAACACGGGGAAGCATTTTATATTGCCGCCTTTCAAGGGACACATTTTCTTCCTCTGCATCATCTTCGCTGCTCCAAAAAGATGACGCCCAATTCTCTCAGAAGTAATTTGCACTAAACATTTTTTATTTTATTATTTCAATTAAAACAGAGCTTTATTATTATTTGAGTATTTTTTTTTTTGAGAGATTTTTTCCTTTCGAAGTCAAAAGCGAAAAGTTTACATAACTAAATATCATGAATATGAATAAACAGAAATGACGAAAACTCCCAAGTTTACTCACTAACTTCTACTATTTCGTTGATCAACTCTAGAGTTGAAAATCTGAAGTTGAAAACGTCAACTTCGAGTGAAAAAAAAACTATTTCTCAAGTTGACTGTAAAAATGCTAAAGTTATGTTTAACTTTGAGTGAAAAAAATTAGGCCTAAAGGTTAGACCGCACACAACTGCAGCGGAACCGGAATTCACGACGCGGAAAAACATTATTTGTATGAAATTGTATGAGCTATGTCGCACTTAGCGGCAACTGAACTTCATAAAATTTCATACAAATTATTGTGAATCGCAGTTCCGCTGCAGTGCAGTTTCACCTAGTGCGGTCTAACCCTAAGTCGTTTTCAAATTGCCGCTAGTGTATCGGTTTTTTTTTTTAATAAAGGAAACCATCGTGATGTTGGATCCTAGCAGACCATGTATAATAGGTCGATGGTGTAAGTTATTTGCAAGAAGCTTAATACAAACGTCATAATTTTTCCACTAGTTAAAATTTAAACGATCTCCTGAGCAGGTTAAATTTTGACGACTGTATTCACCTCATTCATGTCAAAATTTAGCCATGGGATCAAATTTAACGCACTTTTAACGCAATTGACACACGGCCTAAGAAACAAAATTTAAAATTAAGAATCTTCAAAAATAGTGATGTTTTTTATCTTTTAAATTCGAATACATATTTCAAAAACCTGACATGATGGAGTAATCGGAGGTCGGATTCAGGGCATCAAAGACCTTCGGAAAAGTCTTTGTTTGTTTTTGGTTTCCACAACAAAAATAGGTTAAATTGAATTGACCCAATTTATTGAACAAAGTTAAGGCTTTACCTAAAGATACATATATGATACATATAAGATATAAATTAAAATGGATTTGAAGGCAAATACAGATTTTCTACACATTTAGATTCAAATATCTCGAAAATGCTGCTGCGATTAGATTCGAATCAAAAAACTTCGAAAAAAAAAATATGATTAAATTTAAAGGATACAATAAACTGTGCCAGCCAGTCCTATATAACTTTTAAATAGGTACCAGCGAAATAAAATTAAATGTTTCCTAATTAAATAAAGAAACGACGTACAATGAAATATATCTCTGGTGTTTGAAACATGATAACTCCCTAAAAAATATCCCTTTTGATGCCCACTTCACATCGAGCTAGAACCTAAACGAGTTGACCGATTTGCTTCAAATTTGCTACGAATATGTTATGTATGTATGTATTTTATTAAAAACAAATGATACCTTTATTTTTAAAAAAGATTTCCCAAGATTTGAATAAAAATTTAATTGCCTTTACTTTAAAAATACGTTCATGGATTTATGTCTATACCAAACACCACAGATTATGGTTTTTTTAAAAGTTTATTATTTCTTGGGATATTTAGAACACCGCACCGTGAGAAAAAAGGGGAAAACCTGCCCCCACAGCCTGGCATCACTGAGTGGAAATGTCAATGAAATTTAGGAAAGTTAACGAGTGGTCTTATCTTTGAACAAAAGTAAAATATTCGGAATTTAAAGGACTCACTTATTTCATGTCCTTTAGGAATATTATGGATGATAAGGGATATTAAAACAAAATTTCCTACAGATTTATTTTCAACTTGAGGATAAATAAAAAAAAAATTAAAAAGGGACCAAAAAGGATTCAAGTTTAAAACGTCGAAACAAAATCAAATAGGTACATACCTACGATGGAATAATTAGATTTGTTTTAAAAAATACTTAACTTTAGTTTGGTAGCTATAATTTTGTATGCACCTACATAGTACATATTTTCAATGTTTGTTTCAGTATTTCAAAAAAATTAAGGGGAACCCCAGATTTAAAAATTATTACAGTAGGTAGGTACCTATTTAAAGGGACAAACATTTAAGAATATGTCAAGAAGTGTATCCTAGCTAGGAATTATTCGTATAGTTTTCATATAAAAATGAGCTGAAGGTAGGAATAGAATAGGTATTTACTAGCAATCCAAGCAATCCAATTAGGTATCTTCTTGGGCTGAAGGATCAAGGTAGGGCAGACATATCCTTGGCCATGTCTGAAAGAAATATCAGTTGTGGGTAATATGTATAAGTTACTAATAAGTTGGTAGGCAAAGGGAAATATTGACAAAATGATAAATTGAAACACAGACTTCAATTCTTTCAGGTAGTTATCCCAAGGATATAATAAAAAATGTCCATATGAAAAAACGAGCATTGCAAATCTGAATTCCAACCTCACACACCCCAAATCGAAAGAGATAACAAATAAAGATTTCGCGCGTTTAATGCAATAATTTAAGTGCCGTCAATTCTATTTGTTGCTTTTTTGAATAAAAAAAGAATTATAAAATTTAATAAATTAATGACACGAGTATAGATTTGCAATTATTTACAATTGTATTAGTGTGTGCAATAGAATCCGGTGGCGGGCGCGAAAAATGCCACCAAGTAGAAAACGAAATGACACACAAAAATCCATTGAGAGGAGAAAATTAAAAATCCAAAAAAGCCAAAAGAAACACCATACTTCATACATAAAAAAAAAGAGAAAGAAACCAGAGAAACCAAGTCAACGAGACTACGTCAAGTCAGTGGAAAAAAAGGCGGTCAGGTGTAATTTTTGGCGGGCTTAGAAATTACACTAAAAATTATGATAATCGAAAAATTTTCACACCATCGCATAGATCAATGTGTCCACTTTCGATTTATCCAAGAAAATTTTAGAAAATCAATTGGGAAATGATAAAAATTTCCATTTGAAAATTTGTTATGATCGCGCCAAAAAACCTAATTCCCCACACACTTCTATATGAGTTCATCCCCAGTTCGAAGTTTGTTGCTTGTGTCGTCGTGGCCATAGTAATTTCGAACATACATTTTCATGCAGAAAATTTGCTTATTTTCTGAATGAAACATTAGATCTTTGATATATGAATTCAAAGATCTGGATTTAAGCTTAAAAACCATATGCTTCTTATGAAAATCCATTAAGAAATGGCCAAGATATCTTGAGTTGATTTTGGACAATTTTCGAGCGCGCGAAACTATTTTTTTTTGTTTCGTAGAAGAAAAGTTCGAAGCGAGCTGTCGTCAGGCTAGGGGGCACTGCATAACCACACACATTTTTTTCTTTTTGGTAAAAATGTGAGAAAAATATCTGAGACAGGAAATGAAAGGAATGTCCTTGGGGGGTAAAGGATAAGGAGTCCCGAGCCAGACTTACCTGTTTCAGAGCAATATAATTCACTTGTTGTAGAAATATCACTGCAAGGTAGGTCTTTTTGGAAAGCACTTTTCGATGTGCTTCTGGTTCCGTTTAAGGATTCACTTTGTCCACACTAAGTTCAAAACTTCAAAATCTGAACAAGATTGTTCTTCACGAGAAAAAAAAATTACACAGTTCACTAGCGCTGCGTGGGAGATGCACAAATCTTTCACCACAATTTTATTGTAAATAATTTATTGTCCTTCGAGGAGAGCACCGATATGTCCTGGCAAACCAATGTATTACTCTCTAGCGCAGCTATTCACCAAGTGAGACTCCCTTTTCGTCGACGGACTGATGGGGGGCGATCAGAAAAAAAGGATGTGGTATTTTTTCATGCTACTTCTGAATAATTCTGAATGTAGAACTGGGAGAGAGTATATGATCTACGAGGTGTATAGCCGGCTGACTCGCGAGTACAAGTGAAAAAGACGATATGAGAGTTTTCGAATATTGCAAATGATACACGCACACAATTATACATTTCGGCGGGTAAACTGTTGACAGCTTGTTGGTGGCGCGCATTTGTTTTTTTATTTGCCATGCCAGCCCATAGGTGTGAAGTTCTTTACCGAAGGTAAACATATGATTCGAAAATTCCCCTATATTCGAACTTGAATGCAACCCTCTTGTGCAATGGTGTGGTGGAATTTAGATCTATTGAATTTGAAAATGCTTGTTTTAGGGTGGACGTTATTTTCCATATGATAAAACAATTTAGGGGTAGTTGGATTTTTTTTTCCATTTTGTTGGAATTATTCTTTGTTTGGAAAATTTTTAAGAAGTAGTTTTTGTGTTTCAAATTAGAATACTTTGTGGCCATTTTGGTGAATTTTGAAGGTAGTTAGAAATGCATTTCCATCATTATACTAAGGGTATGACTACATTTTTCACTTAAACTATTTGTGTTGTTATGCCGGTGTTTTACGACAAAGAAATTGGCTACATGAAATTCTATTATATACATAGGTATGTATGTATTATTTTTATTATCTGATCAGATTCTTCAAAATTTAAAAGGATCATCAAATGAATAATACCCCTTCCTCACAAGAAACCGACATAAGTTGCCATTTTTTCTTTCATTTTCTTATCATAAATG
Source organism: Melangyna quadrimaculata (assembly GCA_949320155.1). NCBI lineage: Eukaryota > Metazoa > Arthropoda > Insecta > Diptera > Syrphidae > Melangyna > Melangyna quadrimaculata. The sequence goes on along the minus strand of OX439483.1, from coordinate 131,616,292 downwards.
GCGAAGTCGTGTAAATGGTTCAAAATCTGTCATTATTTTTTGTGATAGGTATAAATAATGAGAAGTGAAAGTGTCGCTTAATTTTATCATAATAATGACATCGTGTAAACATTGTGCTGTCACTATTTTAAAAGAATGTCGAATCTGTTCATTCTCGCCTTAATAATGGTCGGATTCAACGCATCAAAATGTTCAGTACTTTATTTTCAGATGGAGCTTCTGATTGGCCAGCTGTCATAAAAAGTTAGCTGACATTCAGTTACGTTTAGTGAAGTTTAGTTACGTTTCCTCTGAATTTTAAGCAAGAAATTCCCAACTGAAAGTTCAGCTGACAGCTTTTCTATACAAAAAAAAGGCTCTCCATACAAAACTGACATTTCATATAATTTTACGTTCAACGACAAAAAATTAAGTACTTTATTTTCAGCAGTTGTCAAATTTTGTATTGAATGCGCCCAATGACATAGCCGCAAACAGGCATTATTTTGTCTTCACGTAAATGCATGTCATCAATGAATTTATTTTTTCATTGTTTTTTGCCACTTTAAAGACAGATTTTAGACAGTTTTGTCACTCATTTAAAATGCGGCTTACGTGGGCAAAAGAAAACAAACTATTTTAAATGTTTTAAATTTTGAAAGCTTCATTAAATTATAGTAAACGTAATGATTATTTTGTGAATAACAGTATTAAATAATCCCGCGATACGCTTATTCTCAAAATCATACTTTTAAATTTTACAAAATTTGATTAAATTATCGTTATATATTTAGGGTCAAATTTCGATTTTGAAATTAGAACAATTTTCATTATGAAAATTTTGTTTGAGATTAAAAGTTTGAGGGTCTTTTATATAATGAAATTTTAACCCAAAATTATGTAAATATAAAAAAAATTGTTTTCCAATGAAATTTGTGGGCCATTTTTTTAATTTTTTGATTGGGTTTCCATAGGGGCCGAATTATAAAGCCGGATTCACACCTGTATCGTGTGTTGTGTTGTGGAGTCGTGTGTCGTTCTCATTACGTATATTTTATGCGCCACACTGCAACACAACTCACGAAAGAAATATGGTTCTACGGATATGAAATACGTTGTACCGATGGCGACACATGACTCCACAACACAACACACGGTACAGGTGTGGATCCGGCTTTAGAATTGTTATGATTAATTAATTAAATTAATTTGAAAAATTGTTACAGCACATTTGCACAGTGATATTTGATCATGTCAACAATAAAAGGCAGTTCCTACCATACATTTGTAAGCCTTGCCATAGCTTTGAATACTGCATATGGAGACAATTTGAAAAAGCAATATTGCCCGGTAGATAATAGGCAATTATTACCTTCCATCGGCAAGGCAGTATATTTTGACATTTCTCCTTTTTAAAATAAGTTTTTATCAGGGTTTGAATAACCTTTCTTGATTTAAAAAACAAATGCGAAAATAATGCAAAACCCACTAAAACTAATTTAGTGAATTAATAGTTTGTAGCGAAAACAGCGAATTGTTCTTATTAGCCTTTTCACACCAAACCCAAAACCGGGTTTTCGGCAATTGGTTTACGAAACCTTGAAATGCGTTCACACCGAAAATTTACAAGTTTTCATTTGACATTTTATTTGTTTTGCTTGAACACAATGGTCTCAAGTAAGGGCCACGCCGCTTTGAAAATTTCCAGTGCCACAGTAAAGTGAAAAAATCAAATGTTTTATGCGTAATTAAAAGACAATTTATAAATATTGGAATTTTATAATGAAATTGCAATTAATCCTGATTCGTTATATTTAATTTATTTCCTAACCGATCATTTTCACGTAGTAGTTAGGATGCGCGATACTGCGTCGCGCTCTCTTGTGTTCCAGCAAAAAAAAATATTTTTGTCCTGGCAGCAACCCGTCAGCTATTTAAATGACGTTTAATTGAGCGCTGAATGTTTCACAAGTTGTTTGTTTTGTTCATCTTGCAAATCCAACATGTTTTCGACACTTTTTATTTAAAACTGGTGATTTATCAAAACTTGTGGTTTAGCAATAATGTATGGGAAAACTTGTGTTTTCGATCTAGGTTTTCAGCCAAAACCGATATTTTCGCGAAAACCGGGTTTTGGGTTTGGTGTGAAAAGGCTATAAATTGCCCGGCAATGAAATTCCCTCCAAAGCAATAAATCACCATTGCCTCATAGATTGCCAATGGAGCCAAAGCATAAAGCGTATGGCCTCATTTGTCTCATGTGCTGTGAAGCGAATGATTTATGTGAAGTGAATGCACAACAAAACGAGATATAGGCAAGGTTACATAATATTACAGTTACAGGTAATATCAATAGCGTTTTCATTTTTTTTTTAGTTCTGCAAGTTAAAATATAAATAACTATAAATTTGTTATTTTAATAGCTAAAAGGCTAGAGCTCAAAATAAAGTATGTCATCTGATTTTTATGATAAAAATGTGAATACAAAATGGGCACGACTGGATCGCACAAACTTGCTCTCATAGCCTAACAACTTTAACGTAGCTGGAAATTGATGAGGTACATTATGCGTATCGGTTCCATATAATATGATATCATTAAAAAAAAAGTTTTAAAAACAATTAAAAATAAATTATTACTATAGGTTTTTATAAATTTGTTATTTTAATCGCTAAAAAAGTTAGAGCTGAGAATAAAGTATGCCATCTGATTTGTTCGACAAATAGGAATTTATGAAAAATAAATCAAACATAGTTGGTTCGTTGGTTTTCTAAAAAATAATTTTTTAAATACAAAATTGTTTGCCCATTGAATATGAACATGAAAATATGAACATGAAAAATAAAATCGGGTATGCCAACTTTTAGTATTTAATGAAATACAATTTTAAACAAAATAAAAAAAATATTCATAAGCCCGTTTTCAAGATATTGAATTTTCAAAAAAAAAAATCCAAAATTTTATTAAAAATCTAAATATTTTTTGTTTTCTTTGAAAATTTGTACATGCAAAATTGTTTGAATTGTGAAGGAGCTCTTGTATACAAATTTTGGTTGAAGTCGGTGTAGCCATTAACGAGAAATTTGAAAACCAAACAATCGGTTCTCTGACGGGTACCTTTAATAACCGTTATTGGTAATTTTTTTTTATCCAAATATTGACCATACCTTTAATAATAAGCGCGTATCTTTTGATAAAAATTCTTGGAGCCGTTTCAACAGAAAAATTGGTTTTTTTTTTAACGGGTTTTCAACATTTGTTTAGAAGGTACCATTATTTTTGAATTTATAAACATGATTTTTTCAAATAATCTACAAAATAATAAAAAAAATGTTTACACCTAGTTTTAAAAATATTAACGAAGTTGTTTTCAAAAAATAAATACAAAAAATATTAAAAAGTAGCAATTTTTTTTGTTTTTAAAAAAAAATATGATTTTCCTTTTTGGTGAAAAAATATTGTATGGCAGGTGCCGTTATTTTTGGTACTAAAAAAAATAAAGAAAGGTTGTAGGCATATTAGTCAAAAAACACTAAGTGCCAAGTTTGAAGAAAATCCCTCCAGTCAGCTACTTGAGGCTACAGCCTCAATTCCCATTTGCTAGACCCATTTTTTTCGCGTTCTCTATCATCGTTATATTAGGGAAAATTATTATTATATCGAGGTCGATTTTCTTACGAATCCATAATAGTAAACAATAGTTAAAAGTTAAAAATCGTTAGAGCGGTTTTTTAAAAAAAAACATTTTTTTATATATAAAAATTCTTGAACATTTTCTAAAAATAAAATTTGGCTATCCAATTTTTGGTATTTATTAAATACATTTTCACGATATTCAATTTTCAAAAAAATAAAAAATAATATATTTTTTAAAAATCCTAAAACTTTTTGTTCGAAAATTTTTACATAATCCAAAACTGTAAAAATTATAAAGGACCGCCTGTATAAAAAATTTGGTTAAAATCGGTGTAGCCGTTAAGCAAAAATAAATTATTTTATATTTGTGACCTTTTTATCGATAAAGATAGATATTTATATAACTTTTAGTGGGCTGTAGGTCAATAATTACATCTGTAATTATTGTCCCACAGCCCACTAAAAGTTATATACGTTAAGGAGAAATTTTAAAATCAAAAAATTGGTTCTATGAGAGATACCGTTATTGGTATAATTTTTTTCACCAAAATAGTAACCATACTAAGTAACAATTTTTTTTGTAAAAATCGTTCGAGTCGTTCTTGAGATAAATTACTTTTTTATAATGGTTATATGGCAGGTACCATTATTTGTTGAGCTAAAAAAAATCAGTTTCCCTTCTATTGAATCACCTAAGAAACTTAAGTCGAAAGTTTGAAGAAAATGATTTCGGCCGCAAGTCGTGGTATAGATACAGATACAGACAGAGAATTGCGAGACCGACTTTTTTGTGTTTTTTATCATCATAATTTTAGGGAACCATACTATGTCGAGTTCGAATTTATACAAATCCAAAACTTGCACTATATCAAGTCGTAGTTGTAAAAATATAATCGTAAAAGAAGCTGGTGCCCAAATGCGAATGTAACTACAAGGTTATAAAAAATTGCAAGCCTTGTCCCATGCTAAACTTCCTTCTATGATATGATTTTTCTATATTACTTCACTTGTTTGATACAAAATTGGGATCTCCATTAACATTTTATAATCTTTGTGATTTTATTTCGTTGATAAACATCGGCAAAGACCCGATTTTTCATAATACAAAAATGTACCAGTGATATTTTATGAGTGGAAATTATATAACCTCAAAAATGGCAAACAAAAAAAATATACTAAAAAAACCTTAAAATTCAGAGGAGGAGTGTTGTCTGAAATTACATAATATAAATTAATTAAACGTGGGTAATCCTTTTTTGTTTTGCCACACATAATAATTCTCCACGCAACTCGTTTTTCGGTGGACAAAGTTGCTAGATGCATCTTTATTTCTTCAAAAATGTGTTTTATACTTTTAGTAGGATAAATTAAAATATCATGGTTTTCACAAAAGAAGAATTACGTATATTATTAACTCAACTGGCCTCTTTCCAATGAATTCCTTTTCATCATTTCATTATTTTTGTTATATCCAAATCGTTTTTATTACATATCACGATAAATCAACAGTAGTGTATTATGTAAATTGGGAAAGCTATTTTAATTTTTATTTACTTATTGCTTTTATTATTTTCGAAATTTGCCATCCCCTTGGAAAGTGCCACTATGCTACGCCACTGATATAAGGGGTTAAAACACCCCTTGCCACTATTTTGGGAAAAGGTATTTTGACCTATATCTCGAGAACGCATTATGGCCTAGAAAGCGATTTTATCGCCAATTTATCAATACTGCTCGAAACGATTTTTCTCTTTGAACGAAATAATATTTTTGAAAGGGTTTTTGGTTTCCTGAATTTGAATTTAACATCAGAATTGGTCAATGATCGTGTCCCGTTAGAATACGAACAATGAACCAAATATTCGAAGACTGCAAGTCTATATGTACTTGCAAATGGTTCTTACACGAGGAAACAATTGAAACGAAAGATGACTTACATCCATATTGTAATTGAATCAATTTTTCTAATGTATATGTTTCTAGTTTTAAGTTTTTCTAACGATAGTATTTTAACGGATTAAATAAATTAATTAAATAAATAAAAAGCATTCCACCAACTCAAACAAAAATCAGTGAAAACAAAACTGCCAAAGAAAAATAATTGTATCTTTATAAATCGAGATCTAGTAAGATTTACCATAAATCTCCTTCAGATTTCAAAAAATTATCATACAAATTTGAATCACCTCAAATAAAGATTTAAAATGAATTCCATTCAAATCTGCTTGAAAACATTTGTTTGTTAACCAAAATTGGACTGATTAGCGATTTCCTTTATTAACAACTCAAACTTAGGATTTTTAGACAACAAAAATCTCAACATAATACATTTTAGGATTTATCAGGTTTCCTAATTTTAACAGAGGTTACTACAATTTTCTAAATTTAAAATACTCCAGCTACAGCTGAACATCCCAACTAACCATTTACTCCTATACTCATCCATAGAAGCTATTTATAATCGTTTATTTCACTCATTTAATCTCTCTTTAGTACTCCATAGAGCTAAAAAGGACAACTTTTTAACTCCTGTAGCATCTTAATGAAAGAAATTCAGTTGCTATGAAGAGCATTCTAAGAGAGTTCGAAAGAAGTGCTAAAGGAGTTAAGTATGGTATAGAGTGTGTGAAGAAAAATAAAAAAATATTGTTTAGGTAACCCAAGGGATCGATCTCTGGATGCCTCGCACTACTGTCGAGTTCGCTAACCGCTGGGCCAATCTCTTATATGAAATAATAAGCATTAAAACCGATTGACTTTCTCCTTCAAAGAATTTTTAAACTCATAAATTATCTAAGAAAAATCTATTAAAAGCGTTTTCGCCTGCCACACGTGCGCTCAGTCGCATTATTACAAATTAATTATCACATTATACGTTTTACTTGAATAGCAAATGGTGGAAAAATGGAGTCACGGCGTTTGCAATATTAAGACTTCATATTTGCTTATATAAACATTATAGCGACCCGAGCAATATACTAACTTTAAGGATTGCATTAATGTTTCTTTGGATCACTATTGGATATGATAAAATAAACATCAGTTCATTGCATTGCGACGCTAATGTAATTGCTAATTTAAAGTCTAATGGGTCAGTTCTATCACCTTTGACTCCTATAACAATTTGGCTTCCCGTCAAAAGGATTTCTGGGTGTCACTAAAGAAACGAAGTACACTTAAATGTACGAAATCGGAAGCGATTTTGTTAGTTGGGATGTCTAAAAAATGTACAGTTCGTGGAAGAAATTCACAAACATATCTCTTTTTGACATATAAACGTCAAAGAGTCAAATGCATTTAGTACGATACTAAAAAAAATAGTGATTTTAGTGATTTTATCTTAAGTAAAATGTAAGGAGATAGTCCGATGCTTTAACAAACTTAAAAACAAACATTAAAATAGATAATAGGAAAATACAATTTTTAACGTTATCATATTAAAAATTATTCAAAATTTTAATAAATCATTTAAAATTTGTCGCTACTGTTTTATCAATTATTTTACTGTTTTATGGTATTAAATTAAATATTAAAATTATCCCACCTAAATAATCTCACAATCATTCGAAGCACCAACGCAAAACCAGAGCGAAACATTCGCAACAATAGCCAAATTTTTTGATAGAGTGCATAACATCTCAGCAATTTTTGTACACGGAAAAAACAAACAAAATTCTGTATAGTAATTTGTTTTGTTCTTGTTTTGCGTGTAAATATTTTGCTGAGTTAACTTTTTCAAAAAACACGTCTAATATAGTAATACAAAAATAAACAATGCTAAATAATATGCCGATTTCAGGTAATTTAGTTGCAAATTTCCAAATGAGATCCGAAATTACCTAATACAAAATCACATTTCGAAATGAGGTAATTTCAACCTCATTTGCACGAAATTAGGTTGGAAATTAGGTGAATGCATCCAGCGGGAATCAGTTTCAAACGCTTTTAAAAGCTTTTGCATGAAAATATCAATACACTATATACTCAACAATATAAAACAGAAAGAGAAAACAACAAAAATAAATGGCAAACTGCCATTCCAAATTCAAAATGAAATGAGATGTCAAATGAAATGACCAAATTTGATAATGAAAACACTTTTTTTGCCAAATTTCGAAATTACCTCATTTCGGAAAACGTAGTATAACAACAAAAAACTGTCGTCAGCGAATGTTTCGCGTCGGTTTAGGAGAGCCTTTAGAATTTATATTCACTTCAATTTTTTTCTACGCAGTCATACATAAATATATACATAACGAAAACGTGGTCATAGTTATTTATTATTTTAGAATTAGATTGGACTTTTCTGTACCATTATTCAGTGTCATGCAACCCTAAAAATATTCATCTTTATCAAACACCCAACAATTAAATGCCATCACACCCTTACCTTTCCCAACAAAAACGCATTTCGCGCCAAACTAAAATTCAAACAAAAAGAAACATTTTCACCTCCACCACGTTAGTTTTCTCCTATTTCGAAACATCACCTGCAGTACACCACTACAACGTTACAACCTTTCGAAAACTGGGGTATACCGCCAAATTTTGACATTTCGAAAATTCTACATCAGTATGAGTGAGCTGTCACTTTTCTTCAGAAAAATGAAAACAAAAAAAACTCAACCGGACTGAAATGGAATTCCGAAATTCATCATAAACACAACGAGAGCAAACGAGACAGACTTATTTCAATTGGTATGAATTTTATTCAGGTGTAAGTAGGACAACATTTATAAACACTAAAACCAGCTGTCTCTTAACTCCGTCATCATTATCTGGGTGTATAGTCGCGTCAGCTGTTTTTGCAGTTTCACCAGTTGTTGTTGTTAATAGTTGTTGTTGGTTTTTTTTTTAATGAAGATTTGGGGTTTATGACTGGAACTGGTGAAGTGTTGACTGGGTCTGAGGAGTGACTAGGGACAGGGGAGCGAAAGACTTGATTTAGAATAAAAGAAAATCTACTCTAACTTGTCTTCTTCTTCCATTCATTGTGATTGCTGGCCGCTGAGGTCGGCGAAGAATTTTGTTCGAATTTCTTATTTCTTGACTTTGATTACCTGTTTTGCCGTTTCCTTTTCTTTTTATGATGATGATGACGATGAATGTATATTTTGTTGTTGTTGTAGTTCGTTTAACCTGTATGTGCATAAAAAGAATTGCAAATAAAAAAATACGTACAAACGAATATCACGCAAACCAGAAAGTCTCGCGAAGCAGAAAACACGAACAAGAACGGACCGAATAACAGACAAAAATTAAAAAAAAAAAAAAACAAAATCCTCTAGAATAACTGGTTTTTGGGTCACTGTGCGGGTAAATATGTGATTTATACGGAATTCTCTCTAGAATTTAAACAATTATATTGACCAAATCGATTGAACGAACCACTGGAACTACCAAATGCACTACCCCAGAGGAGGAAGACTTCGAATTCAATTTGAGTTTTGCTGCAATCAGCAGAAAGAAGAGACAAAAGAAGAATCATCGCAATGAGGCGAGAGAATGTGTCGTAATTGCCTGCTTGGCATAGTTTTGCTGTTGGCAATTACAATTCAATTGATTTTGGAAATTCAGTTAAAAATTGAAAACAAAACAAAATTGACCGACCTTTCCTTAGTGTCTACGATAGCGATGATTGGAGACGTTCTTAGTTTATTTTACCAGAGAATGCATCGAAATTATAGTAAATCTTAAAACAACTGGCACTTGCACATCCAGCTTCGTCTGTTTTGTTGTTTTTTGGTTTGTTCTTAAATAGCTGACTGGTTGAATCCACGGGCAGCATAATCCTGTGGTTTTGAACGGTCCGAGAGCTTGGGGAACTGAGCATCTCCAGGAGTTATGGCATTACGATTGCGAATTACTCGCCAGCCACCTTTCTTGGTCCAATCCTGAAATAAGATCGAATTGAATGTTTTTTTAGTTCCCTTTCTGATTGTTCAGCGGACTAAGAATTCACTTAGACACTTACATTTTGGTTGTATTTGAAGTAATAGGCTCCAGCATAGAGACCACTCAATGCCAAGAGTCCCTTGCCAATCCAAAAGCGTACAGCGAATGCCTTTTGAAAGCCCTATTCATATTCGATACCAAACGAGAAGCGAAGAGGTTATACACGAACGATTTTGTTGTTATGTAAGCTTCACTTACCATTGACGGTGTGAGGGCATCGCATAACTTGTCTAATGGAGCACGATAGAATCGTCGAATGGGATTCTGAAATTCTGCATCTAAGGCTGGGACTCTACGTGGTTCATGGTGGCCAAGTTCTTGATCCTTTACCCATTGTTTACGCCAGGCACGTTCATCGTCTGACATCCCAGCCAGACGTTCACGTTCTCGGACCATACGGCCGGCGATGGCCATGGGCGTCACACCACCAGTTGGTGAGGCTGGGTTTGAAGACATTTTTCCAAAGAATTTCTGGAGGAAATTGAGAGAAATTTATGTAAAAATTTTATAGCTGCGTAGGAAAGTTCTTACTTTTTTTTTGAGGGGTGACAAATGACAGCTAAAGTTAGTTGAGATAGGATGTCAAAAAAGAACAGGGGTGGTATGCTGGAAACGAATTGGAATTGTAGTAGATCGATTAAAAACAATTGGAATTTCAGAGTTAAGCCCCTTGCACACTATCCCACTCCCTAGTACACAGTGAAGTGAAACGAACATTTTCTATGGTCTTCAATTCGACAGCGAAAACTGTTGTGGCTACCTTAGGAAGAAGTCAATGGGATAACATAGGCAAGATACAAATTCCTGAATAAGATACCTTAACACGATGGACGGGGGCATGAGTTGGTTGGAATCGGTTGGTGTCCTGTCATTGCTTCTGTACTGGGTTGTTCCTAGGAAGCCATACAAAATGAAACTAGACTTTAAAAGTTCGTCCTCCAGTCGATTCCCCAAATCCGAGGAAATCCTCAACCACACGAAGGAAAAACCTGTACGGACAGACTAGAGGCAGGACATGCTCACGGTAGAAGCCATCCGTTCAAAAGAAAAAGATCCTGGTGGAAAGCGACTTGCTTTGTAGGCCACGACGAATGGGTAAGATGAACCTCCGAAAAAAGAACGGGATTTCCCCCAGCGAGCTAGATGGTTCTTTTGCATTTAGGGGCGTAGGAACTCCAATTAGTTGCTTTAGGTTAAACAAATAATAAAATTTATAAGAAATACGCGAGTGTAGAAAAGAACAACCATTTTATGAAAACAAACACTTCGAACTGTTAATTCATGACACCTTCGTGAGGATGAGTATTTGGGTTGAGCCATGCTAAAAACGATAACTCTTAAAAGTATAGGATCGATTCCATTTAGTCATATTATAGAGTTCGGATTTCGTAGGGAAGTAGTACCCAACTAACAAAATTGCTTCCGATTTCAGACATTAAAGTGTACTTCGTTTCTTTAGTGACCCAAATCCTTCTGACAGGAAGCCAAATCGGTATAGGAGTCAAAGGTGATATAACTGATCCATTAGACTATCAATTAGCAATAACATCAGCGTCACATTGCGATGAACTGATGTTTCTTTAATCATATCCAATAGTGATCCAAAGATATATTAATGCAATCCTTAAAGTTAGTATCTTGCTTGGGTTGCTATAATGCTTATGTAAGCAAATATGGAAAGGCTTATATTGCAAACGCCATGACTCCATTTTGCCACCATTTACAAATTCAAGTAAAACGTGTTATGTGATTGTTATAATTAATGCGAATGTGCAATGAAAACATTAGGCTCCTATATTAATTCACATGCGGCAGGCAAACGCCGCAGGTTATACAATTCTTTGAGAAAGTCAATCGATTTGAATGCTATTTATTTCATATAAGAGATTGGCCGAGCGGTTAGCGAGCTCTACAACAGTCGATCTCGATCTGTGGAAGTGTGCACAACGTTATCGGCTTTCACAGTTTTCTAAATAAAATCGCGAGTGACGTATTAGTACAAGTTTACCCAAGCCAATTTCATATAGTGCAATAGCACAAAAGTAGAGTGGCCGACCGCGGTGTGGAAGGTAGAAGGTTCGAGCCCCAGTCTGGGTCTCAACTTTTATCTGCTTTTGTACATAATCGAGAAGTTCAAACGATTATTGCATTGGACAATCAACGAATGGAAGGTGGAAAAGGTGCGGGGGCACCGAAAGGTGGCCCAGCAAAGATGAAAAAGCCGACAACGGCAAAGTCAGAAGAGGCAGCCAAAGCTGTTCCAACAACAACATCTTCAACAAGCAAGTCAGCAACGGCATCAAAACCGGGGACATCGAAAGATGCCCTGGAAACAGCATCATCCGATGCCGGTACGGTACCGCCAGCCGACCAGCCGAAAAAGAGGAGAAGGAGGGTAAGGAGTGTACCCAACCTCAATGTAAAGCGCCGCTCCATCACCACAGCTCAGCTGCCAGCTGGATGGGGGGAGAGGGCGCATAGAGACAAAGAAGAAATAGCAGCAAATGACAACAAGCAATTAAATTCCTCGTCATCAAAAGCCATTGATGATGACGAGGAAATTCAATATATGTCGGAGGGTGGAGAAGGGCTCTACACTAGCGGCGAAAAGAATCACTTCGTGAACCTCACATCGCCAGAGATGTCAGCAGCAAAAGATGATGATAGAGAGGACCAAGCCCTCCACAGAAAAATCACGGAAGTACAGGAGCAGATAATGCACCTCAGCGCCGAGCTTGACCCCATGATACAAGCGCTGAAGGAGAAGCAAGAAGCTCGTCGTGAAAGAGAAAGGCAGGAGCGGGAAAAAATAAAGTCACTACAGGCTACACAAAAAGTAGCACAACAGCAACAGCAACAAAAGCAGCCTCAAAAACAGCTGCAACTAGAACAGCCACAGCAGCAGCAAATACAACAGAATAAGAATCAGCAACAAAAACAGCAGCAGCCGATCAAGAAGCAGCAACAACAACAGCAGCAGCAGCAGAGGGAACACCAGCAGCAGCCACAGCCGCCGAATAATAAAAAAGAAAAGGTGCCGCCCATTAATGTATATAAGATGGACCTAAAAGAGACCATTGATCTATGTAAGTCGGCCATAGGCCAAAACTTTATTATTAAAAAACTAAGCGTAGATAGACATGCTATCCACTGCTCCACAGTGGAGCAGCATAAAATTGTTAAAAATTTACTAAAAGCTTCCACAACTGAGTTCTTCAGCTTCACGCCGAAAGTTGAAAAATTGCAAACGGTCCTCTTGAAGGGCATAGATTCCTGCACGGAACCGCAGGACCTCTTAAATGAGCTCCGCCAAAAAGCGAACGGCGATCTCGACTTTATCGAGGTCAAGCCATTTACCACAGTCCGAGCAAGACGGGAGAAGCGGAATTTGTCCATCTTCCTTGTCCAGCTCTCACCCAACAGCAAATTGGATAGTTTGAGGAGTATCTCCGTCCTCAACTACCAATATGTGACATGGGATAAATTAAAAAGGCGCGGTGACATGCTTCAATGCATGCGCTGCCAAAGGTTCGGACACGCCGCAGCAAATTGCGAAATGCAGTCACGCTGTGTTAAGTGTGGCGAGAACCACATTAAAGGGGAATGTAAGTTAGGTGAGGAAAGGGTCGAAGACAAGGCCCTGCTCAAATGTGCACTCTGCCGGAAAGACGGGCACCCTGCAAGCTATCGGGGATGTCCGATCTTTCAGGAACTGAAAAATAAAAAAGTAAGGCAAATAGAAGTAGAGAAACGCCCATTAACGCGTGCTCCCACAACAATGCCCGTTAACCCCCAAATCTCTTACGCCCAAATGGCGTCAGGGAGGGGTACAACGGTACAGCCTACGCCAAAGGCAGCCCCACAGGCCCACGTGCCTAAGGCTCCGGCGGAACAGGCGGATATTATGACCTTGTTGGTGGCCATTCAGGGCCAATTAACAGGTCTTCAAAAACAGATCGGGGAGCAGGCAAAGCGGGTAGACCATCTCTACTCTTATTTGCCTAGCTTAACGCAATTTATAGGTTAAGGGCGCGCTGCCGGAGAGGCCCTTTAGGATCCTTGCTGTGAATGTAAATTCACTGGTTAGGACCGAACGTAGAGCAAATTTATTCCAACTGTTGAAAGATCAAAGTCCAGATGTGTTTATGGCCAGCGAAACTAAGCTGAACCAGAAACATAAATTGACTCACAATACTTACAATATCGTACGAAGAGATCGGCCCAACTCCACTTTTGGGGGAGGTGTCGCAATCTTTGTACGAAAAGGCATTAATTATAAAGTTATATATAATAGTGAAGTACGCAGATTTCGGTTGCTTGAGGCGTGTATCGTATGCATTCCTCTCAAACATGGGAAGCGGATGTATGCGATTGCGGCTTATGCACCGGAATCACCTCAGCCAACTGAATTTTTAACAGAGCTCGAAAAACTTTTTCAATGCTTACAACTGAACTCGGAAGAGAATTACTATCTCATGGCCGGTGATTTGAATGCCAAACATGTAGATTGGGGAAATCAAATACAAAATCCGAGAGGTAGCCATCTATTTAATTGGATGAATCAATACAACGTTGAGTATATGCTCGACCTTCTGGCTACTGATAGGCCTTCGTTTCCAAGAAGCGGTTCCTATCTGGATCTATTGCTTAAGGACTCAAGACTGACAATTACTGACACTGTGGGTCAACGACCTAGAAACTGTTTACGAACGATCGAGTACGACAGTGACCACTGCGGACTTGCTGCCGTAATTCAACTTCCAAACGAGCTCGTGGAGTTGGAGGAGTATGTGCCGGTGAATTCTTACAATTACAGTAAGACTCGCTGGCCACGCTTCACCAGCGCTTTATCGAGTGAACTACGTACGAACAATATATCCCCACCAAATGACAGGAATTTAACAAATACTGAAATTGACGAATACTTAGAAAAAATGGACCATACGATCCAACGAACAATGCAAAAAACAATACCAAAATACAAAGAACGCGAAGCCACAGACATATACCGCAACGCGACCATCGACGCACTACACAGACAAAAAAGTGGACTTCTGACAAGACTGAAACTTGTGAACAGACGGTTTACTGACATACACGATCAGGAGATTAGGACACTGAAGTCGTCAATTAAAAACATCAACCAATTGATCAAGGAAAATTACCGGTTGTCTATTAATTTGTATTGGGACAACAAAATTCGGGCCGTTAATTCTAGCGACCCGAGTATGTTTCCTCAAATTAATAAAATATTTAGACGGAATGATCAAAACGAACTTCCGTGTCTTAAGCTTCTGAGAACGACAGAGAACAGAGACGTACTTCTGACAGCAGGCATAGATCCAGAGGAAGCCGTCTTGGACGATGACTTCTTTATTATCGAAGATCCTCGTGAGAAAGTGGAGGCTGTGGGGGCTGCTTTCCAGCAAGTGTACAAGGTGAATGCTAGCATTCGCCCGAACCATGACCTGGAAAACAGAGCCTTGCTTCACCACTTCTACCTTCGAAATGAAATGACGCAATGGCGATCAGAGAATCTCGGTTTCACCAGGTTCAATGAAGAACACTTGGCAAACGCCACCATCGCCGAGCGAAACGGGGCTAATTCCCTGTTAATTTCGAAAGTTGAGCTCCTGCTCATCTTCGCTTCGTTAAAGAAAAAGAAGTCAGCAGGAATCGATGGTATATCCAACGTTGTACTGCGACATCTGCCTCAGGAAGCAGTTGACATTTATGCCACACTGTTTAACAACGCTCTGAATAATGCATATTATCCAGGGCGGTGGAAGACAGCTGTGGTCTGTATCTAAAGCTAGCCAGACTGGGCATAAGTAAACCGCTTTTATATATGCTTTATGATATGCTCAATGGTAGAAAGTTTGTTGTCAAAATTGGCAATGTAACTTCTACCGCAACCTTCGAAATTAAAAATGGTCTTCAACAGGGAGCGGTGAACTCACCGATTCTATTCAGTATTTACACCAGCGATCTGATAGGTAGTCTAGCCCATGCCATAGCGTATGCCGACGATCTAATTGCGTACAGAACAGCTCCAACAGTTGAGGTCATCAGAATTCTCTTACAGCGTGACTTCGACAAGATTCAGCGATATTGCGATGACTGGAAGTTGAAAATCAACTTTCAGAAATCCGAAACCATTCTGTTCAGGACTACATTGCATGGAGCCCCTAGGGATACAAGAAAGAACTGGCGCAAGCTGGTGATCGTAGGGCCACATGGACATCCACTGGCGAATAAAAGTGTAGTAAAGTACCTTGGCATCTGGATGGATCAGTATTTGTATTTCGACAGACATATAAATGCTGCTCTGACCAGAGCCAGGGGAGCTTTTGCCCTGACAAAACGGTTGTTTTATAGCAGCCGTCTTGACAGCAGGGTTAAGGTGATTTGCTACATGGCCCTTATCCGGCCAATGATTGCCTATGGATGCCCGGTGTGGTTCAACGTTGCCCCATCTCAAATGGAAAAGATTCGGGTGTTTGAGAGGCAGTGTCTTCGACGCTGCCTTGGATTACACAGAACACCAGAGTCGGAGTACAAACATTATTATGCCAACGAGGTTCTATACAATGGAGCCAACATTAACAGAATCGATAATTTTATACTCAAGCTGATTCGGGGTCACATTGCAAGAGCGATGTCCTCGGCTAATAGCTTAATTTTTGGGGCTTACTACCCCAACAACGAATACTTTGAGAGTGTGCGTTTGAGCGGTTATATTCCACCTAACGCATTCTTCTATTTAGACAGTCGGGGGCTGATACAGGATAGAGAGGCGGTTCCGCTAATCTACCACGTCTGCCGTAGAACTGTGGATAGGCGACTTCTTTATAGTCGAGACGTCATCGCACAAGGCGGAGCTGAGCGACTTCGGTTCAGTAGGACTGTGTCTGATAGGGACCGAAGAGATAGGGTGAAGCAGGAGAGCCAGTTTTGGTGGCTTAACGATGAAAATAATGATTTCTTAAGTTGAGCTTTTTGGTCTTGGCCGACTTACATAGTTTTAGGTTTATTAGTTTTAAGTAGGGACAGCCGGGGTGGCACCAAAAAAAAAAAAAAAAAAAAAAAATATAAAAACATCAAAACATCAAAAACAAACAAAACAAAAAAATATAAAATTGAAAATGCTTGCTGTGGCTGTTCTAGTTTTTAAGTAGTTTGTAAGTAGTTTTATAGTAGTTTTAAGTAGTCTAAGTAGTTTTAAGATATTCTTAGGTAGTATGTAAGTTTTATATAAAAAAATAAAAAAATGATACTGATACCAAGTTTTTTTTACATCTTTCT
Organism: Melangyna quadrimaculata; assembly: GCA_949320155.1. Lineage (NCBI taxonomy): Eukaryota > Metazoa > Arthropoda > Insecta > Diptera > Syrphidae > Melangyna > Melangyna quadrimaculata. Next base: position 131,599,417 of record OX439483.1, on the reverse strand, counting down.
TGGTAAAAAATAAAACCAGATCGATATAAGTATGTAATTAGTTCTTAGGCCGAAAGGCAATAGTATTAAGTTATTGTTTAACTTAGAGCGCCCGCTCAGGGCCAGTAAGTTAGTTGTAAGATATTGATAAGTAGGCTAGTTTTTATGAATTTTTGTCTAGCATTAAGATAGTTTTAAGTTGAATTTAAAATAAAAATGAATTTAAAAAAAAAAAAAAAAAAAAAAGCGAGCTCTACAAGTAGTGCGAGGCATCCAGAGTTCGATCCCTAGGCTTACCTCTACTTGTTTTTTTTTTAATTTTTCTTCACACTCTATACTTTATTCCTTTAGCACTTCATTCGAACTCTCTTAGAATGTTCTTCATAGCAACTGAATTTCCTTCTTTAAGGTGCTATAGGAGTTAAAAAGTTCTCCTTTTTAACTCTATGGAGTTCTTAAGAGAGATTAAATGAGTGCAATAAACGATTATAAATAGCTTCTATGGATGAATATTGGAGTAAAATTGTTAGTTGGGTAATTACCTCGGAAAGTATTTATCGGGGGGAAGTTAAGCCGTTGCGTTGCTATATGCATTAGATCCGTAAGCTGGGCGGAGTTAGCAAGAAAGAAAAAGAAAAAAAATTACAAAGAACTTATAACTTATAACAGGGAGCTTATAACTGGGACATTAGGTAACCGTTTGCTCTAAGATCATTCTCCTTGGTACAGTCGCAGCGTAAGCACTAAACTTTTACTAAGTGTATCGAAAACGCAAAAAGAAAAATTATAATAGTGCAAAATATAATTTGTTTCCAAAATTAAATCTTGGTGATTAAAGACGAATTAGAGAAGATTTTAATTAGATAAAAAGAAGAGTAATTTTATCGGGTCGACTCGATGCTCGACCGGCGTGTTGAATAAAACCCGGCTTTAAGTAATTCGATTCGTAACGTAAAGGGTAAGTCGGAAGAAAAGGTACTTTTTATCCGTGTGGGTTTAATGTGTTTTTTTTTGGCCAGGTGGATTTTTTTTGGTGGTCACCGACGAATACCACAGTCGGGGCCGCCGATTGTCAATTTTTCATCGGTACACAAAGGAGGCCCGAACTACGAAACAACCTGCATTTAAAAAACGTGTGAGAACGAGATCGTACCCACGTGTAAATCATAAAGAGGATGGTAAAAGCCCGACCAATACCTGGGTTAACAAGTAAATTCTTCCCAAAAGTCGAGTTTTAAATGGTTGAGACTCAAAATATATATACATATATACATATATACACCTTACATACATATATATATATAAGTGATTAAAAAATTGATCTCTGCGACATATAAAGAAAAATCCCCCTTTAGCGCGAAAATTACCGTCGAGGAGCAGCAGATTCACTTCCCAAAGAAGATTAATTATATCCGATCACCAGAGATAGAAACCCGCTGATAATTTCCCCGTGGAGGATCCCACGAGAAGAGGGACCCCGAACACTTTTTTTTGTTTTATCGTATACTAAATATATATTATTCTTTTTATATTGGCGTGATAAGTTTTGAATTTTTTTATGTTGTATCCATTTAGTAGTATTTGTTTAAGATTAGCGGCACTAGCGGAATAATCGAAATTAGTTCTCGTATAAAAAAGAAAAGATTTCGCAGAATAGCGAGCATGCTGGTCTAGCCCAAGTAAGGCAAAGTCAAAGATTCAAGGCAATATTTTGCCCTCCCCCCTTTGTGACACCCCCACAACGAGCTTTAAACAAAATTTGATCAACAAAAATATTTGAGGATTTCCCACCTCCACTAATCATGGATTACAGATAATCAGCTGTGAACAAACTGGCCCTTAGGTTTGTATGTATTAGTAAAAAAATGTGTTTGTATAGCAACTTGCTTGCCAGTACTTGTCCGTGTAGCCTCAGGGTTAAGGCTCTCCCAAACCAATGCGGAACATTCGTTGCGGCGAAAAAACATTCGCATGTCAAAATTTATTTACATGGTGATATATGAGAGTGCCCACACCAACGCAGCGGAGAAACATATGAAATAATTTTGAGTGACGAATGTTTTTTCGCCGCAACGAATGTTTCGCATTGGTTTGGGAGAGCCTTTAGTCCTATACTATCGTCGTAGTGGCAGAGTCGGTACCCAGATGATATCCCCTATCCTATAACCTCGTTTCAAAACTTACACGAACAGGATACGAATTTATAGAGAGCTCTTTCAGATGTATGTCAAAAATAAAAATCGAACGACGTTTTAAATTGTTCATACAAAAAATATATTTTGTTTTGTCCCAATCTACATTGAAAGATTTTACCAATGACGATCTTTTGTTCAATGGTGAATGGATTGAAAAGTGAGGGGTAGGGACCAAACCGTTTGTACCACAAAACTCGAACGATTTTTCCAGTCACTTTCTTTACAGTTTTGTGTGTGTGTTCGGTTTCAGTGTGTCATTCGTTTGATGGTGTGAGTGAATCTCAATGAAAAATGAAGACATACTTATAGAAAAGGGAAGAACACAAGGAAAATATCTCATTGAAAAATCGTTCTTTGTTTTCACATGATTTCTGGAAAAATCTTCGTGGGAAAAACGGGCAATGTAGGTCGGGACTTCCTTTTTCGTCCTTTAATTTTTGGTGATACAGTTCTGTTAAGGATTCTTAAGACTAGTGTGTCTCAATTTGTACTTATTTTCTTCTTTAAAAAATTGAATTTGATACATTATAATTGTCCCCCATTTTGTTTCTTCAATGGCAACCAACAAAAACTTTAAAACGTCAAATTTTCATCAGCAATAATGTTAAAGCCTTAACTACATAGACCTGCTTTTGTACAAAAGTACAAAAATACAAAAGTGAGAAATTAATAGCCTTATTCTGGCAACCTCACTGATGCCTCACAAGTCACAATAACGTCATAACTCGTAATGAAATTGCCGTATAAAAACTTAAAAATTATGATCTGCTCCTTGGCAGATCACAACTTATGTTGGTCTTGTGAGGTTTTTCATGAGGGCTTTCACAGTTCACAAGATTATGACCGCCTTATACAAAAACAAACTCACACAAAATTGTGACCTGTGAGCCTCACAACGGCAGAATAGGGCCATAAAATGCTCGCTAAAGAAACATGCTTGCCAAAAAACATACGAAAATTGTTATGATACATAAATTAAACCACCATGCACAATTTTCCATTGTTTTTTTGGAAGAAGGTGTTTTCAGAATAGATATTTATTTCTCACTTTTGTACTTTTGTACAAATGTAGCCCTATGTAGTTAAACCTTAAGCCTTAACTAAGGTACAAAATATTAACTACATAGACCTACTTTTGTACAAAAGTACAAAAGTGAGAATTAAAATGCTCACTAAAGAAACATGCTTGCAAAAAAACATTCGAAAATTGTTCTGACACATAAGTTATACCACCATGCACAATTTTCCATTGTTTTTTTGAAAGCAGATGTCTTCAGAATAGATATTTGCTCCCGCTTTTGTACTTTTGTACAAAAGTAGGCCTCTGTAGTTAAGCCTTTAGACCGCTTTCACACAAGGAAACTGAGTTGCTGGCAACTGGGAGTTTGTTGTCACCCTTCTCGCCAACAAACTAGCTAGTTTCTGGCAACTCAGTTTCCTTGTATGAAAGGGGTCTTAGGGACAATAAATTGTCTACGGAAAAAGTGGAGACTTGACTCTAGTAATCTACTTCGATTTACCATTTTCCCTATCGAACTACGTACTGCTAAACAAAACGAGAACACAATTTATAGTTTTGTCAATTTTTGTATCAAAATTTTCGTTTCGCACAACGTATATTTTCAGTCTTCAGCAGTACGCAGTTTGATAACGAAAATTGAAAATCGTAGTAGATTACTAGAGTCAAGTCTCCACTTTCTTCCGCACACAATTTATTGTCGGGAACAATAAGGCTAAACTACATAGACCTAATTTTCGCAAAAGGTACAAAAGTGAAAAATTAAAATGTTCGCTAAATAAATATTTATGCGTTTGCAAAAAAACATTTAAAAATTGTGTATTATGGCTTAATTTATCTGTGTGAACAATTTTCTTATGTTTTTTTTGCAAGCACGTTTCCTTAGTGAACACTTTTAATTTCTCACTTTTGTACTTTTTGCAAGCAGTTATAATTCTCATCTTAATATTTAATTGTGCGGAATGTGCTGAAATCGATATCCTTTTGGGTCATCCTGTAAAAATTCCAGTCGTTCCATTAATATTGTTTTTGTTTCTTATCAACCAACTGTCACTTCACTAGCCTTATCACTTCCCCTACAGAAAAAAATGTTGTCCCAACGGTGTTTTCCTTTCCTGATTCAGCTTGCCAACAGATCCTTTTCTGCAGTTAGTATATCCGTTTACCTATTAACTTCTTTTATTCCCCCACTTCTGCATACTTCCAGCTCTCATCGATCCCTCCAGAAATTCGAATTGTTGAGGTCGGACCCCGTGATGGCCTTCAAAATGAACCAACTATTCTCCCAGCAGCAACGAAAATCACTCTTATCGATATGCTATCTGAAACAGGTTTAAAAACTATTGAAGCGACCAGTTTTGTGAGTCCAAAATGGGTTCCCCAAATGGGCGATAACAAAGAAGTTCTCCAAGGAATTCAACGCAAGCCAGGTGTCTCTTATCCTGTCCTTACACCAAATATTAAAGGTTTCCAGAGTGCTCTTGCTGCTGGCGCCGAAGAGGTTGCTATCTTTGGAGCAGCCTCAGATTCATTTTCTCGCAAAAATGTTAACTGCACTGCGGCTGAGAGTATCGAAAGATTTCGACCAATTATTGATGCCGCCAAAAAAGTCAATGTCAAAGTAAGGGGTTATATTTCCACCGTGATCGGTTGTCCCTACGAAGGAGCCATCAGTCCTCTGGTGGTGGCCAAATATGTTGACACCATGTTCGCTATGGGTTGCTATGAAATATCACTAGGTGACACAATTGGAGTTGGAACTCCTGGCACATTCCGTAAGATGCTCGACGAAGTAGTTAAAGTAGTTCCACCCGAGAAACTAGCTGTCCACTGTCATGATACTTACGGACAGGCACTTCCAAATATCTTAACTTCTCTGGATTATGGTGAGTAGTTCGGTAGTGAGTATTTTTAAGGGATTTAATGTGTGTTTTGAATTTTTTGTAGGTATTTCTGTTGTGGATTCATCAATTTCTGGATTAGGTGGTTGTCCATATGCCAAAGGAGCATCTGGAAATGCAGCCACAGAGGATGTTGTTTATATGTTGCATGGAATGGGAATTAAGACTGGTATTGATTTGGATAAACTCATTAATGTTGGAAAATTTATTTGTTGGGAATTGGGAAGGCAATCTGAATCTAAAGTTAATCGAGCTTCAAGGAGATGAACTCGCTAAAGTCTTAAACTCAATGGTAGCTGCATTATAGTTAAATAATGGAAAATCAAGAGAAATGCATTTATTTTTTTAGTTTGTTTTAAATGTGTAGGTATATTTTTTTAAATAAAATAATCTTTTTTTTTATTTATTTGGTATACATAACAGGGGATACATTTCTTTCATTCTAGGAACTTATACATAATTAATTGAGCTTCAAAATAATCAAAAAAAAGTCATGCTTATTTTGAGATTCGCTTTTGCCTAAAGTTAGTCGAATTCGAAAAAAAATTGCATTTTGAGATTTGATCGATTCGAAAGTTTACTGAACGAGGGGGGTTCACATTCTCAAATATGTTTGACAAACACGGTTTGATTCACTCGAATTTGAAAATGTGAACGCTCCATCAAACGGATTGTCAAACACGTTTGATGAATATCAAAATATTTTGATATTTTGCTGTTTTGACAAGCATATTTGATAATATGAACGCATTCTGGTCAAACCAGAAAGAAATTTTCATTTTAAAAATGTTTTTAACCTGTGTTAATCAAGAAAAGAAATAAAGATGGCTGTTGTAAGCGGAAATTGAGATTTTTGGAAAGAATTTTTTGAAATTTACAAAACTCTACCAGAGATATGGCAAATTGAAAGTGAAAAGTATAAAAACAAAATTAAAAAACACAACGCATATTTAATTCTTTTGGAAAAATTAAAGGAAATAGAGCCTGATGCAAATGTGGACACATTGAAAAAAAAAATTAATACAATTCGAACAAGTTTTCGGAGAGAATTAAAAAAAAAAGAAAAAGTGAAAGTTCTGGGTCTGGGACAGAAGAGTTATATGTTCCTTCGCTGTGGTACTTTAACGACCTGTTTTTTTTTTTTGCAGGGTGCCCTTCAAGCAAAATCACGGACCCAAATTTCTCGGTTCACTTGGGACTCCAAAAAAAATGAGTGTCTCACACACAATAACAAATTTTCTGTGTACGCATGTAAAAAGAACGAGAATCGAGAGTATTTTTTTCAAGCATCGAGAAATAGAGAGAGTATAGGCAAAGTATACAATCATTTTGCCTTAATTTCCACCACTTTTTTTTTTTTAGTTCAGTTTTGTAGGTAGCGTGGCGAAGACCGTTGCTTTTTTATCTCTTTTTTCTTGTTAACACTTTTAAACATTTCCAATCAGAAATGCAAGTTTCTATTTATTAAATGTAAATTTATATTTGTGGAAATATGTCATGTTTATTAGTGCGAAATAGTATTTAGAAAACCTTTTATGAATGATAAATAAAAAAAAAACTCTTGAAATGAAAAAATTCAGTTTGTTTTATTTTTGTAGGCAATGGAGAAACTGGACTAGATGGGAAGTTTTTTTTAATGCTTTTGGGTTGGGTATGCCTCAATTCATTCATTTTTTTTGGAACCGTTTTAGATTCCATTTGGTTTCGGTTCTCCGAGTATGGTGAATTCAAAAACTCTCTCTCTCACAATACATTCACATAATGGCTCCGTGGTGATTCTAATTTCCATACTAATTTGAGCCACAAAACGCAGTTTTTCGATCCGTATTTGGATCCGAATGCGAAGTCGTCCATACGTTGTTTGATACTTTTGCGGACCGAAAACGAGCTCGCTTGCTTGAAGGGTGTGTATTAATAAATGTCAAAAAAGTGGGAACAAATCATGTAGAATAGTGTGGAAACAAAATATGAAAGCCCAGCCTACACAACACGACATTCTATCCCACACGATTTGACATGTGTTAATACATGAATAATTTTAGGAACGGTTCTAATTCTATCCCACATTCTATCACACTTTTTTTAAGTTAAGGTAATGTATTAATACAAGCCAGTGTGGAAGCAAAATATGAAAAGTAATTTTCTTTCCCACAAATTTGGCAGTGGCGTTGAATTCTTTCCCACTTTCAATTTGACATGCATTAATACACAGTGGGGTAGTGTGGAAGGGCTATTAACTTTGACTGAAGAAAACCAGCCTTAAAACGTTTTACAAAGTAGACAATTCAATCAAAGTTGAACATAACTCTTGGATTTTTACAGTCAATTTGAGAAATAGTTTTTAATCACTCAAAGTTGACGTTTCAACTTTTTATTTTCAACTCTAGAGTTGATAAACTTTGGATTTTCTCAACTCCCTGAAATAGTAGAAGTTAGCGAGTAAACTTGGGATTTTTCTTCATTTCTGTCTATTCATTCATGCTATTCAGTTCTCCACCGATAATCGAAATCAAGCATCGTCGGGTGAGTTAGTACTAAGATGGTGGACCGCATGAGTTTTTTTTTTTTTGTTTCATATTTTTTTTTATAATTGAAATTTGTTTATAAAAATGGTGCCTTTCCCCCACCAAAAAAATAGAACAAGTGTACAATTTCAATAAACATTTTATATATGGAATGATTTGCTGGTCTTGTGATGTTTAAGTAGTGGGCGACGATTTTGCCGGACAGGTGTAAAAACATACTCATGAACATCGATCCATTCATGATTCCATTTCACAACAACAGTTCTTACGTTTCATGGAGTTGTTGATCTTTATTTGGCTTTTCCTGTTTGACCCTACATTATTCTTCTCTGTGAAAAATTTGTGTTTCTTCCTTTATAATTTCATTTTAGGAAAACAAAATAGTTATAAGAACAAATTATAGTGTGTGAAAGCTCACCTCTTATTGCAAGATATATGTATATTATTTGCTTTAAAAATAAAAGTTGTACCTAATCTGTTTTGTATAGCTTTCAATTTAGCTTGGTATTTTTTTGATTCTGCGCTTCACATGGAATCAAAAATCTATTGCAATTATTCGAAAAAATTATTCAAAATGCAAAATTAATTCTAATGCAAAACAAAAGTTGAAAATTACGTCTTGAACGTCATGTGACTCAAATATCCCAAGGATATTTTAGTAATTGCAGGTTGGTCAACTTTTGAATTTCAACTCTGGAGTTCAGATTCGAAGTAGTGATTGAAAACATTTTTCAACTTTCAGTTCAACTACGGATTTGAAGTCAACTTGTAAGTTGGCCAACTTTGAAGCTTTCAGCAAGTTCAGCAATAGTGAATAAATTGGCTCTTAAGAGTACAAAAAGGAACTGCGGCTATAAAGTATTGCCTGCTTTGTCTATTACTATTTTCTTTGCCTCATGGCTGTTTTTACATAAATGTTATATTGCTCCTGCTCTAAAAGCAATGACAGTAACGAGTTGGCTCCCTTCAAGCAAGCGAGCTCGTTTTCGGTCCGCAAACGTATCAAACAACGTATGGACGACTTCGCATTCGGATCCAAATACGGATCGAAAAACTGCGTTTTGCGGCTCAAATTAGTATGGAAATTAGAATCACCACGGAGCCATTATGTGAATGTATTGTGAGAGAGAGTTTTTCAATTCACCATACTCGGAGAACCGAAACCAAATGGAATCTAAAAGGGTTCCAAAAAAATGAATGAATTGAGGCATACCCAACCCAAATGTATTAAAAAAAACTTCCCATCTAGTCCAGTTTCTCCATTGCCTACAAAAATAAAACAAACAAATTTTTTCATTTCAAGAGTTTTTTTTATTTATCTAAAGACTATTTTGCACTAATAACCATGACATATTTCCACAAATATAAATTTACATTTAATAAATAGAAACTTGCATTTCTGATTGGAAATTTTTCAAAGTTTTAACAGGAAAAAAGAGATAAAAAAGCAACCGTCTTCGCCACGCTACCTACAAAACTGAACTAAAAAAAGTGGTGCAAATTAAGGCAAAATGATTATATACCTTACTTCGCCTATACACTCTCTATTTCTCGGTGCTTAAAAAAATACTCTCGATTCTCGTTCTTTTTACATGCTTACACAGAAAATTTGTTATTGTGTGTGAGACACTCATTTTTTTTGGAGTCCCAAGTGAACCGAGAAATTTGGGTCCGCGTTTTTGTTTGAAGGGCTATTGGCTTATTGATGCACCAAACAAAATATACATATATACAGTTTCCTAATGATAACTTAAAAACTAACCTAAAATATACCTGTCTCCTGAGCAAAGCAGTCTTAACTATATATGAACATATAAGACCCAAATTATAATTAAATTTAGATATATTAACATTTCATGTTATAGAGCGAGTACACATTCATATTATAATGAAATCAATCACCGATTTTTGTTGAATTTATAAATTATTTCACAATCACAAAATGGGCACTATTGGAGCAGAGTGCTCTATAACAGTAAAATGTGCTTTGAACATTAAACTAATGTATGACAGGTTCCGAGCAATAGATTCTGTGCCAACCTTCTGGCTTACTCCCTTCACAGTCCAAACTTTTATGAACTCCAGGAGTACAGATTCCTTTATTTATACTCATTCTGAACGACATTTCATACAAATATTATTCAATGTTCGTATACGATCATTTTCAAAGTGATCGTATAAAGTTGTTTAGAACAAAGTACTTTTCAACTATAGCACGGCCATCCTGCAATTTTCATCGTTCTCGATGAAACAATTCTAAACTATCATTATTCTTAAACAAAATAATAATCACATGTTGGACTCTCTAAAAAGCGTCTTATATCATTTAAAATTTTCATTAAGTAGTTCAGAGGTATACAACTTGTCTAATTTTATTTGAAAAACAATACAACACAAACAGTAAGCTCAGAGGTTTAGCTCGCAAGCGTAAACTTTTCTTATACAATTTCCATACGTTAGTAGCTCAGAGGCAATCAGCAAACAATCTACTATCAACAAACTATAAGCTCAGAGGTTTAGCTCTAAAGCTTAAACTTGTCTTATACCATTACCAACAAACCTTAGTAGCTCAGAGGCAAACAGCTTGTCTACTAGTATTCGAAAAAAATCCACAATCAACATAATATAAGCTCAGAGTTATAGCTCTCCAGCATAAACTTATCTTACACTATTTAGCCCAAGCCAACGTCCATAATATAATATTTAAGTAAAAAAGAAGAGTTCTTCAAACTTCAGCCAATTACTTGGTAACAATTTAATAAAATTTAATAATGAAACATAAAACTTACATTATCACATAATGTTTTTAATTTTATTTTGTAATTGGTCTAATAGTTTCTCTTGCACCAATTATAACGATTTTTGAATTGATTTTCTTCAACTTGTACCTGTCATTCGGCAATACGCCTATAACCTCATAAAGGCCTTTAAAGTGAATATCTAGCTTAGACTTCCGTATTTGATTACTTTTGTACAGAACGGTAGCACCTATTTCTAATTTTGTTGGTGTACATTTACCTTGTTCAAACCTTGTCTTCATTTTTCCAGCATTTTCGCGAATTCGTTTATCTGCCAACTCACGTAAAGCATCAAAATTGTCATATTCATTTTCAATGTTTAGCTCTGCAAACAAAGCACCCATTCCCGGTGTTCGTCCATTCGTCCGTAAGAGATTTGCCACTGTATCGACGTGTCTTTTTCCATTGTCCATTGGCTCTCCTTATACCTAGTGCAATTGTGTGGTGTTCAATACCGTAGGATGTACAAAGTTTTTGAAAATGTTCGCTTGTAAAGTTCGTTCCTTTGTCACTAATAATTTTAGATGGCACTCCAAACAGCATTAAAAAGTTGGTTAAATGTTGAATAGTTTTTTTTTCTTGTAAAGTCTTTCTTTGTAACGACTTTCTTCCTTGTCTTTTCCATGAAATGGACCCATACAATCGATATGAATGGTGTGGAAAGGTATCGTTTTTTTTTTCAATTGGATGCAGCTCGCACTGTTTTTTGCCGCAAGGTCTTTTTGATACCAAACAAATCAAACAGGATTCTACAAATTTTCTTACATTTCTTGACATTCTAGGCATCCAGAAGTGCTCTTTCATCTTACCTAGCGCTTTCTCCCATCCAATATGACAATTATCTTAATGATAACGTCTCATTAATGCTAACCGGCAATTTTGTGGGACAAATAATTTATTATTTTCCCCTTGAATTTTCCGGTACAATAATCCATTTTTGATGACGTATTGTGAAGTAGTATCCAAGTCTCCCCCCTTAATTTTTTCGATTATTTCAATGCAATCAACGTCGGAATATTGTTCTATATTAAGCCAATTTTCTGACAAACTGTTAAGTTGGTAACAAGTCTTCTGTGGTGGATTGCGGCTTTAATAATCGGCTTGCAAATAGATCCACCATCTAGTAACTCGGGACAGGAGATCTTGTTTTTTCTTTAGTTGCTTTCAATGCAATGCATTCTGTTACAATTATAGTAAACCTGATTCCTAGCAAATAATTTTGGAAGTTTTTTACAGCGTTTACTACAGCAAGCGTTTCCAACTCGTAACTGTGATATTTTTCTTCATGCAGTTTTGTACTTTGTTAGCTACCACATACAGCTGTCCATTTGTTCTTTGAAACAAAATAGTTGTAGCATCCTTAAATATTCAAAATGGCCATCAGGTGAAACAAACGCTGTTTTTTTCTATTGAACTTTCTTCAATTAGTATCTGATGAAACCCTGATGCCATATCCAAAGATGTAAAATATTTGTTGCCAGAGAGTCGATCCCATTGATCTTCTATTCGTGGTAAAGGATACCGATCTTTGACAGTTCACGATTCAGTACTCGATAGTCGACACATAGACGGTGTTGTCCATTCTCTTTTTCACCAATACAACTGGACTGGCAAATGGTGAACTGCTGTCCCGAACTATATTTTGAATCTTTAGTTCACTTATTATTTGACTTACTACTGTTCGCTCTGAAAAAGCCATTCGGTACGGTCTATAATTCACAACCACTTCTTGATTAAGGCGAATATTCAATGAACCAGTTTGTACCTTTTTTACTGGAAATCCTTTCACAATGGATGCCGAATATTTGTTTAACAAACTTTCTACTTGAAAATTTTGGTCAGGAAGGGCTTCACAGTTCTTCTTTGTTAATACGTTAGACAATGAAATCGGATGGTCTTTTCGCTGCAACGTTGATCCATGCATATCAACTCTAATTTCCAGTGATGAATCACTTAAAACATCTCGTCCAATTATTATTTCACTCTTCAGATAAATTTCGTCAATTATAAAGAAGGTTATTTCAGTGTTGAGTTGTTCAAATTCAACCACTAGAATCACTTTTTCTGTCAAAAGGATTGGATGCTTGGAAATACATTGGATGCTTAGAAAATGTGCAATCCTCTTCAATGACATTTGATTTGCAATATCGGCCCTTATTAATGAGCAATCAGAACCAGTATCCAATAAGCAATGGTATAATTTTCCATTAATGAACACATCTGTGGTATTGTCAGACATCAAAACATCATTGCACAAATTAAATTTTCTTTGATTAGCATTCTGTTTAGACCAACAACTTCTTTCCTCATGTCCAATTTTATTCCAATACGAGCATATTTTAACATTCTCTAATATTTCATTCTTAAAACGATTTCTTGAACTCAATCGTGGGCAATTTGCTTTGAGATGGTCAACTTTTCCACACTCTAGGCATTTTTTTTCTGTCTCTAAGCGAGGTCGCTTGTTCGGAAGCCCAAAGTTGTCTTCATCACTAGGTTTGTTGCTGAATAATCTTTAATTGTTTCCATAGTTCAATATAGATGCATCTTGTTGTCTTCGAGGCGACTCACTAATAAATGATAAATGGTCTATTAAGCATTGAATCGCGAGGTTGGCATGACGAACATCAGAAATTTTTTAATCCCAAATTTGAAATGCAGTCAATAACTTTTTTGACAATTTTCTCCTCTGGAACTTCAAATGGTAAGCGGTTTATCTGTGATACTTTTTCCATCACAAAATCAGAATTAAAATTCTTTGCTTTCGGAGTTAGCAACTTTTCTGAGTTGAGCCACAATGTCCGTCCCACTCGAAAATGCGTGAATAATAGATGATCGTAAGCCAGACCATGAGTAATGCTGGTATACATATTTGTCGAACCAAACTTTTGATCGTCCCATCAAAGAAGAACGTACACGAGGTAGAACATCAACATCTTTCAAATTGTCACGCTCAATTCTTGTGGCAATATCAGAGCACCATTTGATAATGTCCACTCGTGAATGATCGGGATCAAAAATGGGAAACCCAACGGTCATATCTTTTTTTTGTTCCTTAAGTTGAGCAGTCTTCAAAAACTTCAACAATGCGTCAGCTGTAATGAGCTTTGTGCTATTTTTTTCTTGATTAACGTCCTCCAATATTTCTTCTTCCTCATTTTCCAGATTCTTCTGATATGCCATCAGTTATATTAAGTTTTCGTTTTCTTTATAATTTTTTTTCTTTTACTTCCTGTAGGGTTATCCCACTTCTGATGACAGGTTCCGAGCAATAGATTCTGTGCCAACCTTCTGGCTTACTCCCTTCCCAGTCCAAACTTTTATGAACTCCAGGAGCACAGATTCCTTTATTTATACTCATTCTGAACGACATTTCATACAAATACTATTCAATGTTCGTATACGATCATTTTCAAAGTGATCGTATAAAGTTGTTTAGAACAAAGCACTTTTCAACTATAACATGTATGCACATTTAAATATTTCGATTACTATTTTTTACGTCTATCACTTTCTTTTAGTTACTTTAATATTTAATAAATACTATGACATTTAATGGTATTAAATAGAAAAGTGAAAAGAGGTTATACAAATGAAAAAATAAGATACAAAAACTAGTGCAGTAGAGCGCTTTAAAATCACTGAGAGTATGTAACATTATAATAGGTGTGTTTTGTTGAGCTCCCTAAGAAAACTCAAGAAAACAACCCTGACTTTCCAGTCACATTAAGGAATTTTGATTTTGAATGTTGGCACAACATAGACGTGTTTTTTTTCAAACAAAATGGACGCCATCTCAAAAAAGGATTAAATACAATCAATTTAAGTAAATTTATCTATTATAATGTTTTTTTGTATAAATTAATAGAGAACTGGCTATTTCCCACAAAGGAATTATATTTTCTTCAATCTGTTCGAGAAGTGCAATATTTCAATGCTAATAGACCAAAGGGATGTGTTCATTAAAAATGGTAAGCAACCAATGCTTCTTTTATGCTGTAACACTCCGACTCCACAGGCCATGTACGACGTCCATAATCCAATCTACAATCCAATCCACAATCTGATGTGTATGGATATGTCATTGCCTGGACATGGATTTTTGCGACACCATTGGATTTTTTTTAGACATGATCCATAGTCCGGCCATCGTTCATGGCCTGTGTAGGCGGCATGAAAGAATGTCGTCATATAATTTCTAAGCAATTGGGGAGAATAATTTTTAATAAAAAAATTGTAAATATATCATCGAAAATGTATTTTGTTATTTTTTCATGAAATTATTTGTTGTACAATTTGAAATCTTCGTATAAAAATTTGTTTCCAAAATCTGCCCCAAACCTACCATACTCAACGAACATTTCCTTGGAAATCATTGGAAAGTTAATGCTCACATTAGAGTTAAGCGGGGTACACATTATCAAACCTGTATGACAAATCTGTTCACATTTGATAATGGGCCTGATTATACGGTTCGTTTTCCCGCTCGCTTGGCCCCTTTGTATACCTGCGTTGACTTGAAATGAGCTTCAACCGACTCAATTCCACTTCAGGAGCGGAGTCGAGTCGAAATTGTTGATAAAAAACCTGGGTCGAAGAGTCGGTCTTGAGGGTGTGTTCACCATAGTGTTTTTGAACATGTGCGAGTAAAATAATTTATTTGTTTTGATAGCTATGTGAAGCATGTACTAAAATTCATTAAATTTGAAATGGTGCTCTCAACTCACGTGACGAAACACATGGGTCGAAAATCCGACCCTAATCCAACTCGAGCTTCGATTCTGTTTGTAAACGGGGTAAATAACACACAAAATCCGAATAACACTTAAAGGCCTTCCACACTAGCCCACTGTACATGTCAAAAAAGTGGGAACAAATCATGTAAAATAGTGTGGAAACAAAATATGAAAGCCTACACAACCCGACATTCTATCCCACACGATTTGACATGTATTAATACATGAATAATTTTAGGAATGGTTCTATTTCTATCCCACATTCTATCACAATTTTTTTTAGGTTAAGGTAATGTATTAATACAAGCAAGTGTGGAAGCAAAATATGAAAAGTATGTCTTTCACACAAATTTGGCAGTGGCGTGGAATTCTTTCCCACTTTCAATTTGACATGTATTAATACACAGTGGGGTAGTGTGGAAGGGCTATTAATATAGAGTCAGTAAACACCAACACACATCATCATCATATTAAACGATTTTATCCCAATACCACTAATATTGAGGAGGACAATGAAAATTATCACAAAAGGGGTATTCACGATCCGATGCAACTGGTCTAGTATCATTGCAAAAGTGTAAAATTCAAAAATATTCTTGCTCTATAACAACAACACTGCCTTAAATCTTGCAACAGTTTTGCATTTTTGCTATACCTTAACCCCATTGCAACATGGAGTGTTAAATTTGCCTGGTGTCGTTGTCAGTGTGGAAGAAAATTTTTGAATTTTACACTTTTGCAATGATACTAGACCAGTTGGATCGGATCGTGAATACCCCTTATCAAAATGAGTATGAAGAAATCCATCAACCACAACAAAAAATATTCAAATACCACTCCGTGAAGGATCTGTTTATGGACAAGCACTTTTGTTAAAAAAAAAATACTTTTATTTACATACATACATCTTTTAAAACTTTTCATAAAACTCTGCATGTTTTAATTATTATAACGCTTAGAGTGGATTTTGCGATATATATGCAGAATTTTAAATCGGAGTAGCTTCGTGCAGTTGCAAGAAATTGTAATGTAGCAGAAATTTTTTCGTTGGGTGAAATACAATCCCTCAGCTTCGTATTTTGTCGTTCGATGTAAGACGGCTTTCACACAAGGAAACTGAGTTGCCAGAAAATGGCTAGTTTGTTGGCGAGAAGGGTGTGAGGGGAGATTAGTTGTCTTCCTTTTACGCCCTTCTCGCCAACAAACTAAAAATCGCCGGCAACTCAGTTTCCTTGTATGAAAGGGGTTTAAGGTCGAATGACGGTGCTTATGCTGTTGCTGGCTTATTCTGTTTCGCGCATAAGCGGTATTTGACTTTTGAATGATTTGAATTAGGCAAATGTCATTTTTGTGTCTTTCAATTTTTTCATGATAAACAAATATGTATAAGTTTAAACAATTTTTATAAGAAAATTAAATAAAATAAGTTATATTCACCGGTTTTTTTTTTTAATTTTATAAAGAGCGCAATCGCATTCCAATTGGACTAACTGGCTGAACACAATAGAGTGCCGCAACAAGAACTGTAGCTGCAAGTAGAAAAAATATCGTACGCTCTATTTTCTATGTGCCCACAATGCAGCAGTACAGCTTGGTCATTTTTGTTCATAAATTCCAAAATATATGCCTTTTATTTATTGCTAAATAATTGTTTCACATTCATTCACTTTTTTTTTATAGCCAATTACAATACAACACAAAAACGCTGAAAACAGAAATAATTTTTTTTCCTCGCGGTAGATTCTTTTTTGTTTCCTATTGAGAATGAAAAAGCGTGCAGCAAAAGTTAAAAGTTGACCAACTTGTGCGATACGGTGCGATGATGCGATAGCAGCTGCGTCGCATTGTGTTCACAACATTGAATTTATGTGTATTCAATAGCCAGTAACAGGGAACAAAAATCTCCCCTCTCACCCTTCTCGCCCACGAACTAGCTAGTTTCTGGCAACTCAGTTTCCTTGTGTGAAAGCGGTCTATGAAGTTTCATAGGTTTTTCCCTTCAAGCAAGCGAGCTCGTTTTCGGTCCGCAAACGTATCAAACAACGTATGGACGACTTCGCATTCGGATCCAAATACGGATCGAAAAACTGCGTTTTGTGGCTCAAATTAGTATGGAAATTAGAATCACCACGGAGCCATTATGTGAATGTATTGTGAGAGAGAGAGTTTTCCAATTCACCATACTCGGAGAACCGAAACCAAATGGAATCTAAAACGGTTCCAAAAAAAATGATTGAATTGAGGCATACCCAAAACCCAACCCAAATGTACTAAAAAAAACTTCCCATCTAGTCCAGTTTCTCCATTGCCTACAAAAATAAAACAAACAGAATTTTTTCATTGCAAGAGTTTTTTTATTTATCATTCATAAAAGGTTTTCTAAAGACTATTTCGCACTAATAAACATGACATATTTCCACAAATATAAATTTACAATTAATAAATAGAAACTTGCATTTCTGATCAAAAAATTTTTCAAAGTTTTAACAAGAAAAAAGAGATACAAAAGCAACCGTCTTCGCCACGCTACCTACAAAACTGAACTAAAAAAAAAGTGGTGGAAATTAAGGCAAAATGATTGTATCCCTTCAAGCAAGCGAGCTCGTTTTCGGTCCGCAAACGTATCAAACACGTATGGACGACTTCGCATTCGGATCCAAATACGGATCGAAAAACTACGTTTTGCGGCTCAAATTAGTATGGAAATTAGAATCACCACGGAGCCATTATGTGAATGTATTGTGAGAGAGAGAGTGTTTTTCATTTCACCATACTCAGAGAACCGAAATCAAATGGAATCTAAAACGGTTCCAAAAAAAATGAATGAATTGAGGCATCCCCAACCCAAATGTATTAAAAAAACTTCCCATCTAGTCCAGTTTCTCCATTGCCTACAAAAATAAAACAAACAGAATTTTTTCATTTCAAGAGTTTTTTTATTTATCATTCATAAAAGTTTTTCTAATGACTATTTCGCACTAATAACCATGACATATTTCCACAAATATAAATTTACATTTAATAAATAGAAACTTGCATTTCTGATTGGAAATTTTTCAAAGTTTTAACAAGAAAAAAAGAGATACAAAAGCAACCGTATTCGCCATGCTACCTACAAAACTGAACTAAAAAAAAGTGGTGGAAATTAAGGCCAAATGATTGTATACTTCGCCTATACTCTCTCTATTTCTCGGTGCTTAAAAAGAATACTCTCGATTCTCGTTCTTTTTACATGCGTACACAGAAAATTTGTTATTGTGTGCGAGACACTCATTTTTTTTGGAGTCCCAAGTGAACCGAGAAATTTGGGTCCGTGATTTTGCTTGAAGGGATACTTCGCCTATTGCTCTCTCTATTTCTCGGTGCTTAAAAAAAATACTCTCGATTCTCGTTCTTTTTACATGCATACACAGAAAATGTGTTAATATGTGAGAGACACTCATTTCTTTTGGAGTCCCAAGTGAACCGAGAAATTTGGGTCCGTGATTTTGCTTGAAGGGTTAGAACCCTTTTTCTGTCCATGGCTGGTATAAACAATAAAGTTACTGCATACGTCAAAATTGTGTTTTTTAAATAATTATTTTACTGGTATACAAAATTGTTAGTCCCCTTTCACACAGGGAAACCACAGATGGAGATTTTTTGACGTTTTCCTTTAATTGCCTTGTACCTTTCACACAAGGAAATAAAATGACGGAGATTTTTGTTTTTTTCCATATAAAGTCTATTGACTGAATGCACCTTACGTGTGAGAAGGAATGTGATAAAAATCTCCTCAAACGTTGACGTGGTGGAGGTTTTTTTCATTCCCCTTACTTCTTGCCTTTCTCGCCTACAAACTCCCAGTTGCCAGCAACTAAGTTTATTTGTGTGAAAGCAGTCTTTCCTTCATTTATTTAACCGGTATAAAACTGGTCTTATCTGCGATGAATAATTGAAGCGTTGAGAAGATGAAAGTGCCCAGTGACTCGGTCAATATTGGCACATGGAGTCACGGCACCTAGCAGCCAGCGCGTGAAACTAACAAACGAGATAGATTTCTTTTTCATTTGACGTTCAATGCATTTCCCATAAGAGAAAAACAAAAACAGCTCGTAGAAACATTATTTTAACAAATTAATTTTATATGAACGGTTGTTTCTATTATAATTGCAATAGAATAATTAAACATGCTAGTTTGCAAATCAAACGTAAAATATATCGAAACTTATTACTAATTTGCTTTATTTAGCAGATGAAATATGTAAACAAACGTGCTTTTTTGTTGTTGTTTTCCCAAATGGATGCAAGGCGCCAGTCAGAACGATACCATGTGCGTAGTCAGATAGAAGTTTAGGGGGCTAGAGTTTCTTATGGATTTAAATAAAACATTAATTTGTGATATAAATCTTCATTTTATTTTTTTTTTGTATTAGGTACGCGCAGGCTAATATAAAGTTAATATAAATTATAGGGGCATCATTTGATTTCCCTGTGTTCGTTTGTTTTATCCTACCACGTAAGTTTCTTTCTAAGAATAATGTAATTTCTGGCAAAAAAAATTTTATCCTCCATTTAAAAAAAAGGTTAGCACTCTTTTAAAGTAAACTCTTCTTAAAAATAGAAATAAATTAAGGGTGATCGAGCTTGACCTTCATTCATACCTTGCCTCTTTTGTAAACTAAAAAACAAATGTGTAAATAGCCAATTGAGAAATATTTTTTTAACAATTGCTTTACAAGAAGATTTTTATTCAAATACCTTTATTTTACGAACAAACATATTTTTTTAATAATCGTGACTACGCCTCTGCCTTTCTCTTTTTCTAATCGAGTACTTTTGTTGTTGTTTCTGGTTGTAAAGGTGGTTTGTTTACATTTTTCATTTACAAAGCAAAGCGTTTTAGCTATCTATTTTAATATATTTTCGGGTTAATTTATAAGCTTACACATTTTTTGATTCTATTTCAATCATAATATGGATACCCGTTGATATAAAATAATTTGGTAAAACTAATTTTCATCTGGCGCTTTTTTCGTTTTCTCTTATGGGAAATACATTGAACGTCAAATCGAAAATAATTCTATCGCCTTTTGAAGCTTAAGCGCTTGAGATGCAGGTGGCTTGGAAAGCAACTTACCAGGTGTCAATATGGAGGTATCAGCATAATATGCCGTTTTCACTGGATCAAATGAGGTAATTTCGTTGCAAATTTCCAAATGAGATCCAAATTACCAAATTTCAAATTACCTCATTTCGGCTCCAATGAAAACATAGGCGCGTTCAGGAAAGAGAGATATCGGAGATTTTGTTCCGTCAAAAGCTGAGCAAGCGAATCCAAACATTTGTTTCCTCAGTATTTTGATAGCCAAACTTGGATTTTTTGCTGAGGAATCCTATTCAGGCAACTGAGATTCCTGAGGCTCTCCGAAAACTCCCTTTCCTGAACACGCCTATAAAGTTTCCTACTCATAACTTTTTTGATATAAATAATTAAAATTGTATATGGTCCATTTAAATTAAACAAAACGCAATTGCTTTAAATGTCCATAGTCTCATTTATTAAAAACGAAGAATTTATTTGAATGATGTTCGCAGTTTTGGGCACTTAACAATTGAAGCGCTTGATGAAGGACGTAAGCGACATTTTTAAATATTTGAGTTGTAAGTGTTTAAAGTTTATTGCCTATAACTTTTTTTATGAAAATAATAAAAATACTGTATGGATAATTTAAAGTCAATCAAACTCAGGTGAATTTAATTTTAGGAATCTTTTTTAGTAAATAGTTGTTGAGATATTTACACTTTTGTGCATTTAACACCTTTATCTAGGAACTTTTTTGTATTTAATTTAATTTTGTTTTATAAATGTGTTAAGTGACTATTTGATATGTTGTAATTTACTTATTTTTTGTTTGTTTTTTCTCTTTCCCTTCTCCAGGATCTGCTGAAATTGAATTTAAATAAAACCATTGATGGTTTAAACGAACGAAATTCATCTGTTCTTTTAAATTTTTAATTTTTTCTGCAAAAAGTTGTTTCAATTTGTTCTCTCTTGGCATAAAATCTTTATTATTATCAATCATATACAGCACTATTTGTAAAGGTAAGAACCATACTCCCTGCGAATCCATTTTATTGAGTCCCTAAATTGAAAACCTTGCAAAAAAGTAAAAATAAAATTAGTCTGCTGGGGTATTCGTGAAGGAATTTTCGTCTGCTTTTTTGCAGAGTCACTTCCGGTAAGGTTTTGAAGCAAAAACGTTACACCAAGACCTAGATTTCATTCAAAAGCTTCCAATTGCCCGTTATTATTCTTATTATATTATTATATTATTATATTGTTATTCTGCTGAGGTGTTCTTCACGGAAATTCTGTCTGCGTTTTTAAACTTAAGCCTCTGATAGTGTCCTGAAGCAAATAGCATTGGAGCAAATGTTAAGCAAATGACTTGACTTCTGTCATTTTTGTCACACCTATAAGGTCAATTTAACACCCATTCGTCAAGGGTATCGGCTATGTTTTGGCATGGGTTACAACATTACGCAAATGACTTGACTTTTAATGTCGTTGGCTCTTAGACTAACAGATGTGTGTCAAAAATAATGCTTTCAAATTGTGCCTAAGACTATACAAAATTTAGCCATCATGTTAAACCACCAGCGTCGGAATATTCAAATTTGAAGTAGTATGTGTTGGCTGGTGCCTCTTGCCTGCACATGCACTGATTTTTGTGATGTTCACCTATAATGTCTTATCTTAAAGTGCCCACTTAACACCTTTATGCACGAAATGAAAAGTTCAGATAAAATTATTTTTGTATAAAGGACTTAATATAAAAGACTTAAGTGTTGCATATAACACCTTCATCTTTGGCTAAATATGAATCTAGAGGCGATAGAAGAGTACAGACGAGTCAGAAAATTAAGTTTTCATATAACACTTTCATCTCTAGGTAAAAAGCCAAATTTCAAAAAATGCCACTTAACACCTTCATCTTCTAAGCGCTTCAATTATAATATATAAGAAATCATCATTGGCTGACAAAATTAACATTGGGCCAACAAAACAGAAAAACATCTTGAGTGTCCGTTATCAAACTCATTTTTTCTAAAAAGCGTCTGCATCAAAAAATATAAGTTGTCTACTCTTTAACTTTTTAAGAAAATTTTATTTAACCATACATTTTTGAATGTATATAACGGGTGATTTTTTAGCTGGTTTGTTTTGGCAACACTGGTTTTGACAGCTGACGTGTGTTTAGTACCTTGTGTCACTGTCAAACAGCTTCAATTTGGTTTGCAATTTAACCATGGATCGTCTTACAAATGAACAACGCTTGCAAATTATTGAATTTTACTATCAAAATTCGTGCTCGGTTCGAAATGTTCATCGCGCGCTGCTTCCATTTTATGGTCGGCATTCTCGACCTTCTGAGCAGTCTATTCGGAAGATTGTGACCAAATTTCACACCAAATTTACTTTGTTGGACATTAAACCACCAACACGTTTACGTACTGTGCGTAGTGAAGAAAATATTGCGGCCGTATCAGCTAGTGTGACAGAAGACCGCGAAATGTCGATTCGGCGCCGTTCCCAGCAGTTAGGCCTTTGTTACAGCACTACGTGGAAAATTTTGCGGAAGGATTTGGGCGTAAAGCCTTTTAAGATACAGCTGGTGCAAGAACTAAAGCCAGCCGACCTACCACAACGCCGAATTTTTGGTGAATGGGCTCTTGGAAAGCTGGCCGAGGATCCGCTTTTTTATCGAAAAATTGTGTTCAGCGATGAGGCTCATTTTTTGTTGAATGGGTACGTAAATAAGCAAAATTGCCGCATTTGGAGTGAAGATCAGCCAGAAGCATTGCAACAGCTACCAATGCATCCCGAAAAAGCCACTGTTTGGTGCGGTTTATGGGCCGGCGGCATTATTGGGCCATATTTCTTCAAAGATGATGCGAATCGCAGCGTTACTGTCAAAGGTGAACGCTACCGAGCGATGATAACAAACTTTTTTTTGCCCGAAATGGAAGTTCTTGACTTGCATGATATGTGGTTTCAACAAGACGGTGCCACATGCCACACAGCACGCGAAACAATGGCGCAATTGCGAGGCGAGTTTGGTGAACAGTTAATTTCACGTTTCGGGCCGGTCAATTGGCCGCCTAGATCGTGCGATTTGACACCATTAGACTATTTTTTGTGGGGATATGTCAAGGCTAATGTCTATAGGGACAAGCCCGCTTCGATTGACGCACTGGAAGCCAACATCCATGCATTCATTCGTGAGATACCGGCCGATAAGTGTGAAAGAGTATGCCAAAATTGGACTCAGCGGATGGGCTACCTGAGACGCAGCCGCGGTCAACATTTGCATGAAATTATCTTTAAACACTAAATTGCAAGGTTCAAACTATCGATTCAAATAAATATTTCATTCATTTTTTCGAATTTTTTGTGTTTTTTTTTTTTTTTAAAGTTCTAAACCTCTTAAAAAATCACCCATTATATAGTTATTTAAAGATGTTATAGACCAAATTTGTTTGATGCTGAACCTTTTTTGAGGCCTATACTTTCGATTTGGAGGTGCCATTTTCGAAAAAGTGATTAAAAAACGGACACCTTTAAAGACATATCCACAGTACGAATGTATGTGCATATTAGGGAAGCCAAAAATAGCTGCCTGTAGAACTAGATGTGATGTTGATGATTTAAGATAATTAAAGAAAAATTGCGGTCTAAAAAAACAATCGTTTACAGCATAATCGTCGCACCTCTTCGTCAGTCATTTTCTGAAGATCTATCATCATGCTTGCGAGAACAGTTTTCAACACTCATGTAGGTATTTGAATCCCGGTTGATAACGTTTCGGTCCAATATAATCAAAAGCTGTGTCTAGTTTGGCCTACAAATATCAATGAAAGCTTATGGTCTGACGGAAGGTTCTTGCAATTATTACCGCGTGCAGTAACTTTCATTGCACAGACTTAAACTTGTTGCGTGGCCTGCAATTACGGCAAGGCGTATTTTCGGGTCACACTTTTTTGAGGACGAAAAAGAGCGCGCGATGATGTAGAGAGCCCACAATTACTGCGGCATATGAAAAGAGTTCGTGATCCCCGCCTTACAAGAATTTCAAGGCAATACCTCGTGGATATAATGCATTGAGATGGTGATGCATGCCATAACGTGAGTGACCATAGACCTACTGACCGAAATATACCCAGGACTCAGGAGAACTAATTTCGAAAAGGGGAAGGTATCCTATATTGGCTGCCTTAAATCGGTCTACGAGAATAATCTGAGATTTGGAGCAAGTCAAAGGAACATTTACGTCTATTCGGCGAGATCTTTTATTCTGCAATTTTGTTATGAATGCCCATACAAACATTTGATTTGTCAAAAAATCTTATCCACAAATTTAACAATATCCCGAGAATAACGTTTCACTGAATTTTTCAAAATCTAAGACTCTGGTGTTATTTGTGCAAAATTGTGAGCGACATACAAAAAGATTTTTAGTACAAAGTGTTATACGTAACATAGTTTTCAAATTTGTTTTTTTTTTTTCATTTTCAACATCATTTTGGCGCGCCTGGCGCCACCAAACCTCAAATAAAACGAATAAAGTGACATTACATGAAACGTCAACTTCTGTCCATTTTGAACCGAATAAACGTTTTTAAATTTAGGTTAGAAAAATCTGCCATCTTGAAAATTTTAAAAATCAAGTTACCTAGTTCTGCAATCATGTGACTGATTTCCTTTAAATAAAACACAAACAATATTTTCAATTCATAAAATAATTTCAATAATATTTTACCATTTTATCTATTTATCATCATAAAATAAATTTAATTAATTCCTATAAATAATTATAAATTAATAAATCTGATAACTTCATTAATAATATATATATATATTATTATATTTCTGTACAAACAAATTATTTGTATACATATTTTTTGTATGTGTTTATTATAAAACAGAGAACAATGGTTTGGACAAATTTAAATTATATGAATTTTGTATGCTTTTTTTTTAAATATTAGACTATCAAAAGAATGCAAAAAAATTAAAAAAAAAATATTTCTATAATAAAAGGAAGTTAATTAAAACATTCACCCCTATTACGAAATTAATATTATTAAGTCGTATTTGGTCGTATGTTGGGCTTGTGGTTTCCTTAATGGTAAAATGTAATCTCTTATGGTGCAAAGCTTTTGAGAATTTGCAATATCACCATCGAAAGACATGGCGACAAGAACAATTTGTGTTCTTTTTGAACAATTTTTGTTCCTTTCGCCATGTCTTTATTCGTCTCTATTCGTAAATTCTCAAAACCTTTTAACCAAAAAGATGATACTTTACCATTAAGGAAACCTCAAACCCAACATACGACCAAATACGACTTAATAATACGAATTTCGTAATTGGGGTGATTATCTAGGATCAAATCCTTTCACAAACTAAACAATAAAAATAAATAAAATTTGTTAACACATTCCTAAGTAATGTGCAATAATCAAGTAATAAGATTTTTTTTTTTTTAAATATAATTTTTTTTGTCTGTTTAGTTTACTTCTGATTTATTTTCAATTTTAATTTTTTGATTCAGATACAATAGGTAATGCATGTAAATTTAAGTTTAATATAATATAAAATTTGTAATAAAAATTCTTCTATATATTATTGCCGTAAAAGCCTAAAAGTCTAATACGCGTCGATACTGGACTTTGGACATGCTCCAATATTTCCATCTTTCATTATTTTAAATATATTTTTTTCATAAATATTGTTGTTTTTTTTAATTTGTTTACAATTGATTTTATTTATAATGTAATTTTGTTGTATAGAGATGATGAAATAAAATAAAAATACAAAATTTAATGATTAAATTGTTTTGAATTGTTGTTTTTTTTTAAGTTTAATTTTATTTATGTAAACCAACCAAAGAGAGAATAGAAAAAAAGAGAAGAAACAAATTAATGGACGACATAAATTTTAATTTATTTTGTTAAATATTTATTTATTATTTTTTTTTTTAATTATTTAATTTTTTTTGGGTTTTCGAAATTGATGTAAAAGAGCAGCTGTCGATTTTGTTTGTCAAATTATGTTTTAGGTTTCCAGATGAATGTTTTTAAATTGAAAATTTTGTGGTTAAATGTGTAAAAGTATGTTTTGTTTTTGAAACAACTAAATTATAAAATATAATAATAAAAAATTAATAATACAAAAAAACGAAATATAATAAATTTATC
Organism: Melangyna quadrimaculata; assembly: GCA_949320155.1. Classification (NCBI taxonomy): domain Eukaryota; kingdom Metazoa; phylum Arthropoda; class Insecta; order Diptera; family Syrphidae; genus Melangyna; species Melangyna quadrimaculata. The sequence goes on along the minus strand of OX439483.1, from coordinate 131,573,021 downwards.
AAACAATCAAAATTTTCAATGAAATTAACAAGCTACAAATTGTGAAAACGTTTCAACGCTTACATATTTCTAGCACATTCTTGCTTAAGAAAAAAGGATTTAAGTGTTCGAATGAAAGTTATTAAAATTGATTTGAAAAATAAAGTATTTCATAACAAAGAAACAGCTAGGAAAGGTTGAAAACATGTTTTTCATATAGATTAAAGTCGAGTTATGGGCATGTTTTTAATCATATTGAATATTGAACAAAAGACGATTTATAAGCAATAAGATTAGAGTAATTTCTTGAAAGAAGTAAGTTGTTGCCGTTAGGCCGTTAGTTAAGGGCTAGAAGTTTATCAAAGCAAAACTAGTTTGTTCATGTTTTGTGACACAATCTGAAATGCTTAGTTTCATTCTTCTTCAGTTTAACTGGCAAATACTTTCATTTCCCTCCAGTGTCAACTGGGCATAAATCCCGGCTCTAAGAAACTAACTGAACACAATGGTGTAGCTGTAGTTAGGAGGGAAGATTTTCTAAAAAAAATACTTAAAACAGAAAACAATTTTTTTAAAATTGACGGTAATACTTACAATTGCCTTTGTTACACCTTTTTGTAAAACTAGAAATCCCTTCCCCTTTCCCTTCCTTTGTTTTATTTTATTTTCGAATTAAGTTCTTTCAATGAACAGTATTTGAAAAATTAATTTTCAAACTTAAAATTAAAAAAAAAAAACACAAATTTCAAACTTATTTTTTCAAAGTTTAACGTAATTAAGTACTATTTTTGTTTTCCAAATTTAATGCTATTATCAATTCTTAGTTAAATATTGCTTTTAAAAATATTAAAAAACAAGGAAACAAACTTCTTGTGAAAAGAAAAAAAATCGAAGTTGATGATAATAATTAACCTTTTGCCTAAATGATCGATTACCTGGATTCTTCTTAGTTTCATGAGAAATTTGGTTGATTCATTTTTTAATATTTTGAAAAGTAAATCCATCCGATTTCCAGTGTTTGACTAAGAATTGATAAGAGCATTGAATTTTGAAAACAAAAATTGTACTTAATAACATACAATTTTGGAAAAAGTAAAATTTGAATAGGTTTTTTTTTTTTAATTTTTTTGAAAGTAAGTTTGAAAATTATTTTTCCAAAACCTTATTTAAAAGTAAAATAAAAGAAGGGATTTATGGATTTACAAAAAGTTATAACAGGGCATTGTTAGTGTTACCGTTGTTTTTTAAATATTTTTTTTTTCTATTTTGTCAATTTTTAAGAAAAAAAATTGCTCTCCCGCCTTAATGGGGGAGGATAGACCCCCTCGCACGACTTTTTACTGTCTCGACTAAACCTACATACATACTCACCCTGTAAAAACGTTAAAACATCATTTTTGTATGGGATCTGTCATTTGACCACCTATGCGTCTGATGAAACTTTGTTTTTTGAGCCCTGAACTGGGGTAGTGGGGGTGCGCCAATGCATTTTTTGAAAAACCTAAACTCACCCTCGTGCTCAAATTAAACGGGGCACCCTGAACTCGCCATGAGTGAGGTAACGAATAAACTGTCAAACTGATATGAGTTGTGAAGCATTTGTTTTTTTTTTTTGTGGCTCTGGCATTTTTAATTTTGATATCTACATAATAGCATTTGCACATTTAATTAAAAAATTAGTAAATCGGTTTAAACTAAACGCAATTAGGTTAAATCCAAACGCAAATAGGTTCAACCTAAGACCAAACACAATTTAAACTTTTAACTATTTATTTCAACTACACTCGCGACTCGCGAGCAAAAAAATGGAATCACTCAAGTTTGCCTTCTGAGAACAACAATTGCGAGGGATACAATATCTATAATTAGGGCTCGTTTTGAAGCTTGAATTTAAAACCTCAAATTGAGGGTAAAATTCATTGGATAGTTTTCAAGCTATCCAATGCAGACACATTCTGCATTCATCCGATAACGTAAATCGCCTACATTGCTCAACTTCCCAATTGTGGTGCATAGTGAAAAATCTAACTCAACTTTTCGATGAGTTGCAATTAATTTTGGTCCCGTGGCGGGACATATTGTGGCAAGGTCTGCTTCCTTAAGTCGTCTCCTAACTGTCCATTTACTTATGAGTCTTTATTGGATACCTGTCTTTGTCATTGTTGGACGTCAACGCTAGTCAAAGCACGATTTCGGAGAAACGCCATCACGATGAATCAGTCATAACATCCGGTGGCACAAAGATCCTGGCCTTTAAACTAACTTATGAGTTTGTCTAAACCTTCCGTAGATCTTTGATATGCAAGATTGGCTTAGACCGAGCTGACGGGACACTGTACATTGGTTTATTCCTTGTTGCAGTAGTGTGACAACTTGACTCACTTCTACAGGCGTGGTTTCCATTGTTTCCTAAGATTAGGAGGCCTAATAAGTCAAGATATGTTGAAATTCACTTTTAAAATTACAATCAACACCAAAGACCAACTATTGGCGCATTTATTGGGTATCAATGTTTCAAACTCTTGCCAAATTTAACAAGTACAATTTGTTATTTTTGTTATTATGGTGGATATATAAACTAACCAATGGATATTTATGATTTCACCCTTAATTTAAAGATTAAAGTTGAAGCTTTAAAACGAGCCTATTAACAATTAATTATATATATTGTATCCATCACGATTGCTGTTTTTAGAAGGCAAACTTGAGTGATTCCGTTTTTTGCTCGCAAATTTTATTTGCACCAAAATTTAAATAGTGTCAGAAAAAGTTCGGCTGCATTTTTGAGTCAGATAGAGTTTTCGAAAACAACTTAATGCGTATCGTTACTTCAAAATGTCTCACGACTTATGTACGTCAAATATCATCAACTTCCAGTCCGACCACTCGATTCGTAGAGGACAGTCCTAGCTTTCAATTGATATCCCTATTAATCAACCCTCTTATGGAAAAGGTAATTACATCAATATGCAACCGGAAAAGTTTAAAATAACCTTAAAAAGTTGGACCGGTGGTCGGCCGTTTTCGTTAATGTTTCGACTAAAGCTATCCTTCGTATTTTTTTTTCTCAACATGCGGCCGAAGACGCTTATTGAACTAGTATAAAGGGCTAAGTACAATAACCGCAGGCTTAATTGACCTGGATTAGACTGTGTCATGAGAAGCTTTTGAAGCCATATTATGCGTCAAAAATTTTATGTTGCAGACCTTTTTTTTGGCACTATTTTTATTAATGTCCTAAACTGTTTTGTTTAACAGTTTAAATTATTTGCTAAAAGTTTAAATATATTTTCTCCTAGGTTACACTTATTTGCGTTTGTGTCAAACATATTTGCTATTAAGTTAAACCTATTTGCGTTCAGGTAAAGACTATTTGCGTTTGGGTTAAACCTATTTGCGTTTAGGTTTAACAGATTTACTAATTGATTAAATGTTCCAATGCTATAGAAATTGAAAGAATACACAAACTTAAATTAATAATTATATTGAAATATATAGAAATAGAAACGTTTGAGTTTCTGCAATGGGTCAATCAGTATCAGTCACATGTACTTTCGGCTGTAAGAATCCTTGTGTGTTTCTTTAGATCCGAAAAACCCATCAATCAGAACTGAACAAAAATGAACACGCTAATGATATTACCTGTAATATATGTATCTTGGGTCAGACCTGGGTAAAGTTCAACGACCAATAAAAATATTCCATGTACAATATTGTGGAATGCAGTTTCATTTAAAATGCAGTAGAGCTTTTAAGAAAAGGCTTTTAAGTAATTTTTTTATGAATTCTTTCGAAAAAAAACATGTTTTTGGATCTCCAAGAAATTATCCAAGCTTCCAAACTTTACCCTAAGTACATATAAAATTGCAACGGTCCCAATTCACCAAAAAAATAATAAAAACGCTCAAAGTACAACTTTATTTTGGTATATAATATATTTTTTAATTTTGTATTTATTAAATAATTAAATATTAAAATCACAAAAATAGTAGAATAATAATAATTCTTTAATATTAAGAGTGCATAATAGAGGGACTAATTTATTTTTTTAAAGAAGGTAAAATTCAAGTTGGAAAACAAAAACAAGCTGATGCCCAATAGATATAACAAGTGAGAATTAAGTATTAAAAATTATAAAATAAAAATAACAAATTATGATATAATTTAAGTAAAATACAAAAAAAAATATATATATTAATTAACTATTTTCACTCAAAAAATTATTTGTATGTTAAAAATAAATAAAAAATTATCTATGTCGATTATTTTCCATATGTTTGGGACTCTGAAAATAAAATAAACATAAGAAATGAAAAAATGAATAAAAAAAACAAAAGTTATGAAATACAACACAAAATAAATGAATATAAAAAAAAGCTTTGTTATTAATTAAAATGTACTAAGCGAACAATTGCATGCAAATGAATTAGAAATTTTATTAAATGTTAATGCAATCGAAACCCAGAAGATATGTGAAAAGGATGAGTTGTATGGGAATTGGATTTTAAAAATAAAAAAAAAAATGGCGTATGTTTTTTTTATTTATGAAAATTTTATTATTGGCTTACCAACACATTATTTAGTTTAGAGAAAAAGATCCAGGAATTTGTTTTATGTTTGAAATATTAATTTGTATTAAGCAAACACAAGTAGAAGTTTATTTATGTTAAAATTTTGTTTTATTTTTGATTTTAGTTAAAAGTAACAAGTTTTACACAATTTTTTGTAACTTCTAGTTGGTTATGATGGTAAGGATTAAAAATACTTTTTTTTAAATATTGTTAAAGCTTATTTCAAACTTAACTTAAGAACTACTAATGTTTTAATTTTGTTCTATATATCGGATTTCCGTTAGCTATTTTTTTTTGTTAAATATTTTCTGTTTAGGAGAGTTGGGAGATTAGAAGCTAATAGAAAAATAAAATAAAAGAAATTTTATTTATGCTATTTTGGTTTATATTTTATGAATGGTATAAGAAAGTTTGGAGAATACAGTTGGTCATTGAATTAATGGTGTTTTTTTAACACAATTTAAGTTATGTATATAATAGAGAATAATAGAAAATTGATGACGAAAGCAAATTTAAATTTTATACTGAATGATATGTTAAAAATTTGTTATTTGTAAGAATGGGAATATAGAACTTTATTTTGGTATCGAAGTATTCAGTGATTTTGCTTTTAAAAGTGTCGGAATTGAATCATTTTTTTGTTTTAATTACAGATTGTTCCTTCAAACGCACTTGCACCCAGACCAACGGAAAGTGAAATTAATCAAACGATGAAACTAGTGGGTATTGAATTGGACAAACGTTTCAATAGAAAATGGCAATTATGTACACTATAACGAAAATAAATCAAATCAAGTTTGGTGTTCTATTTACATAGCAGGATTGATCTTTAAGTCCTACCTGCAAACTTGAAATGGTTGAACAGAAAACCACAATATAAGATCTCACAAATTCTCACTTGAAAACGGAGCGGAAAATAATATGAATACTACAAGGTAATCCTCTTAACATTAGATTTTTTTTTTTTTGAGTCCTGAAGTCACCCTTGGGTCGCCCGAATGAGTTTTTTGCAAGAACATAACTCACTCAGGCGCGTAAATTCGGTGAATTAGCCCTGAACTCGCTACGTTGCTGGGGCGTTTTAAGGTAGGTACCTATCGAATTAGCTGTGAAAGTGGTATGAGTTGTAAAACGTTTTTTTTTTTTTTGTTGTGGACTCGAGTTCTGTAGGAAATAATTTATTTTGAAACAGAAATTGAAAAAATACACTTACATTAAATAAATATACAGAAATAGAAACATTTGAAGTGGTAGTTTGTGCGGTGGGCGAACGAGTCCAACTCGCATGTTCTTTAGAAGCACCTAAGCTACAAGATCCTTGAGTGTTTTCTGAGAACCGAAAACCCATTTTTTACAACTCCCACTCTTACCTGGTACAACCCTGCGTAAAGTTTAATGAAGCTATTATTTGAGCAAAAAATATAAGGCGTGTTTTTTAAAGCCCAAAGGAATTGGACAAATAGGTATTTTTAATAACTTGAAATTCCTTACAAATTGAAAAAAAAACTGATTTTTCCCTTTATATTTATTTCAATGATTTTTATTTTATTGACTTCATTTGCTGACGCTTTTGATTACATTTTGTCACAGATTGATCTACCTTAAAATTACAGAGACAGAAAATGTCCTGGACAAATGAACTGGGTAACCTCCAGGGAACAAAAACATTTGTAAATCGTTTTACATCTATCGCAGAACATCTATGTCCGAATTCAGTTAACCCATTTTTGTCTTGCCGATAAAAATTTGTTGTGTAATCGTGTGATATTGAGAAGAAAAAACGGTCAATATAAATGCCGACTTTGGCCGACAAAAATGTGTTCATGTTATCGTGTATTATTGAGATACGGCAGTTTTATCCATTCAGTACTGGAAAACTCGGCCACTATAAATGCCCACATTTTTCCAGTACTGGATGGAAAAATCGGACGAAACTGAAAGGAACATGTCGGCTGTAAATCTCAATATCACGAGATTACACAATCAAACTTTTTTCGGCAAGACACAAATCGGTCAATGTAAATCCGAACCGACTCTTTTCGAACAAAACAGAACGTAAAGCCTGATCCACATCTGTGTCGTGTGTTGTGTTGTGGAGTCGTGTGTCGCTGTCATTCCATATATTTTATGCGCCACACTGCAACACAACGCACGAGCGTATATAGTTCTACGCATATGAAATATGCCTGTAGCGATAGCGACACACGACTCCATAACACAACACACGACACAGATGTGGATCAGGCTTAAGAGGCTACCGCTATTATACATTTTTTTCTTTCTAAAACACTGTGAAGAACGTTTCTTTTATTTTTAATTCAATGACCAACTTAAATTAGTAATTAATATTATATTTTAACTATGTTTTTTATATATCTTGTTTTTGTCTACAAACATATAAACGCGACGCCATTTCAAAAGGACACCCATTTTGGAAAGAACACCCTAAATAAAATCCATACGAATTTAAAAATACAAACTTCTCAACAACAAACCTTATTTACAAACTAAAAAATTTAACAACAATAGTAAAATCCAAAATAACCAAATAATTTTAACTTATATATTTACAACCTAAATGAAATATTATACAGACTATATTAAGCAATGCTTTGGAATTAAAACACTAATATTTAGAAAAAAAAAACTACAAAATTAACAACAAAACAAAAAAAAACTAATTTGTAACAATGTACTTGTATGTTTTAGAACAATGTTAATAACAATGTTTATATATGTGGTTTAGTATTTTTGTATATATGTAATAGGTTAATATAGGTAATTAATTTATTATAGAAAAAAGTGTGTTCATACGGTGAGTTTTTTTTTTGTTTGCTAATTTTAAAATTTAATTATTTTCTTCAAATAAAATTATCTGTAACACTGAGATCAGCGATTATTTGGTTAGTTTCATTCAAAACAGCACTCGTCTTTAATTTAACAAAACAAAAATAATAGTAAAAAAAAAACAAAATAAATAAATATTTTCGCAACAAAATACCATATGGTGTAAGAAATTAAATTAACAAAATTAAAATGTGTTAAAACGATAAATAAAAAAATAAATAAATTAACAAAATTTACAGTTTAGCGATAGGTAGTATTTGTTTAAGGTAATTTTTAAATATACACAAAGAAATTTTACAATAAAATTCATTTTGTTAAATGTTGTTTTATAAATAAATTTGATTTAGAAAATTTGTTTTTTTTTTTTTTTTAATTTAAATAAATCCATGTTGGTAGGTAGTATTTTTTGGTAAAAAATAATTGTAAAAAAAACAGTTTTTTTTTAAATATATATAAATATAAATTTGCCAGCATGCAAAATAACATAATAATTAAAATTAGAGACAACAAAATTTAAGAAAACAAATTATTGATTTTGTTTAAGTTTAAGAAGGGGTTTTTTGGTAATGAGAAATATTTTTGCAAGAAGAGGTTAATGTCAGAATTTATTTCTTTTGTTTTTTAAATATCTTTGGATTTTTGACTATAATAGAGAAAACGCGTTTTTTCTGAAACTAAGTCCCGCATTTCTTATTTACACAGAATAGTTTTATTTTTTTTTTTCTAAATTCGTTTATGGTTTTAATCACGATTTTTGTAACTAGCAAAAAGATTTGTTCGATCATCGGACACAATTCGAATACTTACACGATTGATCGAATTTCTGCGCGGACCATTGGCACCGCCTGGTCCGCCGCCATTACTACTCGATCCGTTTCGAGTGAAATCATCATCGTCTATACAAATGTCGGAATCTGAGTCAGATCTTCGTGTACCGCCATCCTAAATTATGATGGATGGGGTTTTTGAATTGTGTTTAACAACAACAACAAAAATCAAGGTTAGTCGTCGAAAATTTAGATTTATTTTCGAAAAAAAAAAATGATTTATGTTTGAAAAAGTTCGGAACGAAAATAAACCACAGATTGCATGCAGTTTTTTTTTGAAAAAAATGGAATTTTTATAGAAATAAAATAAAAAAAAAAATAGAATTTTTGAGATTGAATTACCTGCGTTAGTTGTTCTGTGGTTGTCAGAAGGCGGGCTACAGGATTGCAGCAGACCGGTAGGGTCTCTAGCAAAGTTGGACGCGAGTGCGTTAGAAGGGGCTTCATGTATCTGCAAATTAAAAAAATGAAACATTAAAATAAGGTCTTTGCTACTTTCAGGCTTTTAGGGAAATGAAAAGTACAATGCTATAAAATTTACAATGTTGTTTTGGGGTAAAACAATCCTACAGTACCTAAATAACTATTTAAATTATTATGTGCTATGCATTATTTACGAATTTTAACGGTAATGATGGTAGGCTCCTAGGTAAACGCTCCTTTTAAGTGCCTCTGAACTACAAATGCGAATAAATATTTTTAAGCAATTTCAAGTAAAAATTTGAACTTATATTTTGTTTTATCTTTTGGACTAAGTGAATAAATGGTCTTATTTACAAAGGTTAAAAGAAAACACTACGACAAAATTGTTAATATAACAAAAAATTAGAATTTCATATTTTGTACGCGACCAACAACAAGCTTCTGCGAACTGTCAAATTAATTCGCGATCCATAACATCAGGACGCATTCCACAAATTTTATTTGTTTATGTTGTTGGATAATTCGCAGCTGTTTTTCATGTGGAATGAAATGCCAAAATTCGCAAAATGAGTGGTGGATTGAATATTAATTTTTTTTTAAAACAAGTTGATCTTTTGCAAATTATTTTAGAGTCTTAAAATTGCCGTTTATAAGGATGTATGATGCAAAGCAAATCTGTAAAGCATATAGCTCCCGTTTCATACAATTATTTTTTTTTTATTTGATCTATTTAAAACGGCTCTTACGGTTTTTATTAAACTTTGTACCTACCTATATACCTATGTAGTGTCTAAAATAATTGTGTTACAACGAGGCAGTAGGTAGTTTTGCAAATAAATAAATAAGGGCTACCTAACCTACTATCAATTAGGGGTTTCGGATACATTTTCTTTGTCAGATACCTATATAAAACGGGTATCGTGGAACAATAATTAGAACATTTACAAACATAGGTATTTTTTTGAAGTGAAAATTCTTTGGGCGCGTTGAGAGTGAAATTTCAAGGTTAAATATTTGTGAAACAAAAAAGTGTAACAAGAAGATGAAGAAATTTAAATTTTTTAAATATTGAAATTACTTCTGTATTAAGTGGAGTGAATGAATAAAATTCAATTAAAAAGTACAAGTGATCTCAACTCCAGAAATTATTGTGTTTCGCCCAAGGTATATAACAGTGGGCTCTTCAGTCAGTCTGTTATACCCTACTAACACACAAATTTAGGTCGATGTTTACCGACTCTTATAAAAATTTGTGTCTTAGTAGGGTATAACAGACTGACTGAAGAGCCCACTGTTATACCTTGGGCGAAACACAATAATTTCTGGAGTTGAGGTCACTTGTACTTTTTAATTGAGGTAGGGTTAAAGAAAAAAAAATTTGTATTGATAGGCTAATATCTTTAATAAAAAAAAATAAGTTAAAAAAAAAAATTGGAGTTTTGTATAATCTATATTATTGTAGCAGATAAAAGGAAAAATGTCCTCCTATGTCTTTTTTCTAATTTCTTTAATTAGAATGTAAGAGTTTTGAATTTTTTTTGGTAAATAGAGAATAAAATTCTAAAATCTTACCTACTAGTTTAAGATTTTTATCTATCTCCTACTGGTATGGAGATATAAATTATTTTAAAAATTTTATCTCAAAATAGGCTAATTTCAAAAAATTGAATTAAATCAGGAGAGTCATCTAAAAATTTGAATTATATATGGTTGCAAAGGAAATAAAACCAAATTAAATTTGTCATAGGTATACAAATTTTTGATTTTGCAAAGATTTTGAGTGTAGGAATTTTTGGAAATAGGCGGCAAAACTACTCAAATAAACTGATTTATATCTTTTAAATTTTCAACTTTTTTTACTTTAAATTTTCACTATTATTATTTAATTTTCAAGTTTACAACCCGAACCCATCGATCATTTTGATATAGAACACATAGCTGCGTCTAACGCATAAAAGCTTAATATCCCTATACATATAGAGATTTTTAGATCACCAAAGAAGTTTCACTTCTGCCACGAGTACTGAGTTACACGCGCGCTTTTTTTTTTTTTTTTTTTTTTCATTCTTCAAAATGATACTTCAGACCCTGCGGCCGAATTTTAGGTAAACAAGTGATTTTGTTCATAAATCAATCAAATAACTTTTTTTTGTTATTACAGTACACGCACTCAAGGGGTCTTTGATACCCTTAAAATGTTAAATTAAACACAGTGCGAGCATTAGGAAAATGATGTGGCTGCCGACTTACCGACTTAAAAAGATATGTTTTGGCTATGTAAGGATCCTGACAAAAAAGAGCGCGTGTAACTCAGTACTCGTGACAGAAGTGAAACTTCTTTGGTAATCTAAATATCTCGATTTGTAAAGGTATATTAAGGGCTTGTTTCACAATATCTGAGTAAAGTTTCAATTAAGCTACTTGGAACTTACTCGTCAAGTAATATCCTTATTTTCGTTTCACAATATCCGAATAGTATTTTACTGGGCAGATGAAGTACTGATTAAAGAACTAAACTGGCAATTAAAATATTTTCAGCTGTTATTGCGACCAATAAAACAAATAAATATAATGTTCTGGGCTTGAAAGTTGTGTTGATGACAGATTTCATAATTTTTTAAAAGGAGTAATGAAATTTTTCGAATGAAGTTGTGTTGTGTACCTATGTTTTTATTTTATTTTAAAATAAACGTAGATGTCTCAATAGTGCTGCTTACCATTTTGAGCTCTTGACAATTCGACATTATCTTAATCCATAATATATAATATCATATCACAATCCAAAATAAAATTTGCTACATTTTTACTAAACCACTGAAGTGGGGAGGTAACCCAGATTGGTATGGTTTACGATCTATTACACTTTTGGTACAAGCAAATATTAATTTGTACACAACGCGGATGGTCAACGAGTTGACAAAACAAAATTTACACATACATCAAACCATCGATAAACGGTTGAAATACCATACTTTCGCGCCGAAACATTTTTTTTTTAACCCACGTATGTATTTATTAGAAAAGATACCATATACAAAACACTTTAACAATGGACAACAACACTTGAATAACAACACTCCGACAACTATTATAGATTATTTTTGAATAATTTCATTTTCAATTTGTCAAAACAATAATATTGTCTGGAAAACTGGAATAACTTACGAGCAGCTAATTGACACATAAATTTATAATTCTGATAATTGTGAAACGCAAAGTTTATTACTGGGAGGATTTACTTTACGGATAATTTAATTGACGAATTACTAATTATCACTTTACTCAGACATTGTGAAACAAACCCTAAGGTATATAAACTTGAAAATTAAATAATAATGCTGAAAATTGAAAGTTAAAAAGATGAAATTTTAAAAGATATTAGTTTATGAAAGTAGGTCTTCCTACTTTTTATTCTTAATATTCAATAAAACTGTAATTTGCAGGTCTTATGTTTAGTCTTTATTATACCCACAGAACTTATCCATCCATAGTACAGTACGATTTTACATGCACTACAAACAAATACATTGTTTTTAGACCCAGGTCATTTTAGACCTGGGTCTAAGTTAAATATAGCTTTAGTTGAATTTTCGGACGTTGATTCTATTTTTTTAAGGTTATCATTTCAAAATATTTAAAGCTATTTGTGTAGTATACCAAGTTAATTATCTTTAAAAAATATAAAACCAACGATTTGTAGTTAAAATCGGTCTGTATTCATTAGCCAAAATTGTCTTAAACTGTAGTTTACTTAAACCTGGGTCTATCTGCGACTATGAATATGCCCCATTATCGCTAGTAGCTCTACAGCCGATAAGAAGCTAAAGTAGAATCCTTCTGTGGATAGATTTTTGGCGTTTATTCGAGCCTCTATTCTACTTTACTTCTTATCTGATGTAGAGCTACTATAAAAAAAAAATAAATAAATAAATCGGGTGGCACAACGGCTCATGAAGAACCAGGGCCTAGTGACTAACAACTCGCAACCATTCCTGTGTGCGCCTATCGACAGGAATGGAAGGGACCTACAACTTTATGCCGAACGGCTAGACGAGAAGCACTTATTCGTGACAAGTGAAACTCTTGGAGGATTTGTCAATTCCTCGCAAGAGGCAGTAGCCCTGAAAAAAACTTTTTAGTTTTAAGATGGACTGTAGAGCTACTAGCGTCGATGTATTTGTAATGCATGTAAAATCGTACTGTAGTATCGATGGCTTATGCAATAAAACACGCCTAATATGTTTAAAATAATTTATATCTCCATACCATACCAAGATAGATGAAAAACTTAATCTAGTAAGATTCTTGGGGCCAGTTTGTTCATAGTGGGTTAAATTTAGTATGTGACTTTCATAGGCTTTAATTAACTTACGCTAATCAACCAAATTTGGCTGATTAGTGAAATCCATGATTAGCAACTCATACTTTGAATTTTTTAAACAAAATTTGATCAACAAAAACATTTGATGATTTCCCAGCTCCACTAATCATGGATTAAAGACAATCAGCTGTGAACAAACTGGCCCTTAGAATTTCATTATCTATTCACCAAAAAAATTAACGAAATTAGAAAATAAACTTAAAAGGACATTTTCCCTTTTATCTGCTACAATAATAAAGATTATAAAAAAATCCAAACTTATTCCACTATAAAATATATTAGCCTATCAATAAATTTTTTTATTTTTACCCTACCTCCCACGCTTTAGCTAATCAATGATCACAGAATTTTGCATATGTGTTACATTTTTTTGTTTCACAAAAATTCAACCTTAAAATTTAACTCTCAACGCGCTCAAGGAAGTTTTAATTCAATAAAATAATATAATCCAAAAGTATGCTCGGCAAAAATCCTCGTATCAAACCCTCCTAGTGGGTGCCGGGTGGTAGTGATCACCACAGCTAATCTTGTGCGATGTCAAGATGGGGATCAGCTAAGGTCAGGTCGAATTGTTGTGGTGTTCCTTTACTTCTCAATAGTTCAACACTCAGCAATGCGATTTGACCATAGATACGGGGTCCCTAATTTTCAGTGGAAGGCTGGGGGGTAAACCAGTCTCTAACGATCTCTTTCGGACACCTTGGCAGGGGCCGTCATACTCTTTGCCTTACCCCGGTATATCGGCTCTGCCGGGGCTGACTTTTCCTTTCTGACCTACTCGTGGGAATCTAATTGTTTTGATTTACACTATGAACGATAATGACAAGACAGACGTAGAACCATCCGCCGACACAGAGGATGAACTCTTGGCCTCAAGCCAAGAAACCCTTAAGGGTAGTTCAGTGAGTACCGGTAGTTTCGTTGTTCATGGGCTACCCGGACTTTCCGGAAGCACAGGCAGTACCAGACACCAGGTACCAATAAATCCCGAATTAAAAAAAATAAAAGACAATCAGCGAGTGCCCTTCTCAAGGTCCAGTTCAAGAGGGCTACCTACTTTCTTGACAAAATAGCCAGGAATGAGGAAGCTGAAACGGACCATGTGCGGGACGCTGCTGACAAATTAATGTACCAGAAGATCATTGCAGATAACAACGAGCTCCTGGCGACAGAAGAAAAGGCCGTCAAGCGGAAAAGGTCTCAAGAGGAGTGAACAAATGCCACCTCTTAGAGCAGCGCAACCGCATGCTCTGGAAGTTGTCAGAGACGATCTCCAGGTATCGGTTGTGGATGAGCTCTCCACAAACAACAAAGGTCTGTTGGCTGTGTGGAACCTCATCGAAACCAAGCTCTCAGAGATGGTGTTTTTATACACTCTGTCGGCAAGTGAGGGTCACTATCCTGGTTTCGACTCTAGCGAGATGCTCAGGGGATATAGGGTAATCAAGTGCGATGACCAGTTCTCTTAGGGACTTCCTTAGTACAAGCGTCGCTAAGATCAGCAACGACTGGGAGGGCCTGAAGCTCAAGCTAATCCCAGCTAAGGACATCCCAAGACAACCAATGGCTCGCATTTGGTTGCCCCTCATGGGCATGGGCAGCCGAGCGGACTAGAGCTGATCCGCGGACTTCAGAGTCTAAATCCGCTGGTTCCTATGCTTGACTGGGCTGTCATGAGAGGAACCGCAGAAGAACAGCGGATCTTATCTTCTGAGGATCAGCGAAGAAAGCCGGGGAGCCCTCGAGAACGCCGATTTCAAGCTCAAGTTCGGCATACGCAACATCCGAATAAAAATCTTGCATAGTCAGGAAGAAGACCCCGACAAAGCTGATGACATTGTCACTGATGACATAGCGAGCCGCAGGGCCCTGACTGTGCAGGGTCCCCTCAAAATTAAAAACGCGCTGCGAGTCATACAGATTAATCTGAAGCACTCTAAATGTGCCTCAGATAATCTGCGGATTTTCCTAAGGGAGGAAAACGTCGACGTAGCGGTTGTTCAAGAACCATGGGTGAATGACCTCAGAGTAAGAGGCCTCCCAGACCACCAATACGACCTGTTTTACAAAATCGCAAGCCCAGACCAAGGTAAGCCTAGAACTTGTATTTTAGCTAAAAAACACTTAAAAGCTTTTTTGTGTCCAGATCTTAGCACATCTTCAGCTCGTGTAGATCACATCAATACCGTTATAACAAAGGAAAAAATTGCCTGGGCAATTAATATTTTCTCTCCATATAAGTCTCCAGGCCTGGACGGCATACCGCCAATTATGCTCCAAGAACTGCAAGAGATAGCAGTTCCCTGGCTGGAAATAATTTTTAAATGATGCCTCTCTCTAAACTATGTTCCCGAGTCCTGGAGACATGTAAGAGTGGTTTTTATCCCGAAAGTCGATAGGCGGGGACATGAATCCGCGAAGGATTACCGGCCAATTAGTCTGACATCTTTCGTGCTTAAAACTTTAGAGCGCATCCTCGACACTCATATTAGAGACATCCTAGAGGGATGTCCCCTTGAAAACTCTTAACACGCATACCTTAAAGGCAAATCCACGGAAACCGCCCTGCACGAGGTGGTGCGGACTATTGAGAAATCTATAAACTATAAAGAATAGGGCGAATTCGTAATCGTCTGACTAACTTAGATCTGCAAAGTTTGTGTTCGTAAACAGAAATTGAAATCTGACTTCAGTAGGCCTGCAATACAAATTACGTTCGTAAACATCAAAAGTACGCAGAAATCAAGTCGGCGTCGGGCAGTTTGTGCAGAAAAAAAAAAAACATTCTGCAGAAAAAAAAATTGAAATTAAAACAAGAAAAGATTTACATAGGTAGAGGCCGGGTCAACATTGAACCATTTTTCTTCGAAAATGAGGCTGGGAACAACGTTTCGTCAACAGTGGTCGTTACAGAGCCATGTCAACCAACTTTTTTTTTACTCAAATTAAAGACATGGATTTGGACAATCTCTGGTTCATGCAGGATGGTGTGCCATGCCACACAGCCCATACCACAATCGATCGCATCAAATTTCAAAATCGTGTTATCAGCAGTCTTTGCGATGTCAATTGGCCGCCTCGGAGCTGCGATATGACCCCTTTGAACAACTATTTTATTGCATTTTTAAAAAGAAACTTGTATTTGGCCCAACCTGTATATAAAAAGGATTTGAAGTACATGCATCATATATCATCAAGATATTTGTCTATCATAGCATATTTTTTTCCAAATTTCACCCAAAAGCCCTAAATTCACCTTTTAGGTACCGCGCGAAAATTTGATCTCAAAATTATTTTAATAATCGCGATTTTTTACAAATAATTTTCTGCGCTGCGATGTTTACGAATACAATTTTTTTCAAAAACTGCCGCCTGCTTACTTTCTGCGGGCAGAAGAAAAATAAAATCGATACACAGAAGCTAAGCAGACATGCGGCAGATCTGTCGCAGATTTCTGCGATTACGAACTCGCCCATACACTCTCGCCACTTTCCTAGATGTTGAAGAGGCTTTCAATAACGTGCTTACTGAATCCATTCTAGGACCTTTAGTTGATTTTGGTGTAGAAGACTAAATTAGGGAGTGGATAATATCCATGCTCAGCGACAGATGGATTCAATACACGTTAGGCAATACAAAGTCGACCAAACACGTTAGTTGAGGAACACCCCAGGGTGGGGTTTTGTCCCCTCTTCTATGGCTTTTAGTCATGAATAAAATTCTCGTTAAGTTGGAAAGATGTGGTGTGAAGGCGCGCGGCATATGCTGATGATTTGGTGATATTGGTGTGAGGGAAGTTCACTCCTGTGTTAAGTGAGATCACGGAAATGGCTTTAAGGAAGGTTAGCAACTGGGCCACGAGTTGTGGACTCGGAGTTAATCAAAGCAAAACTGAACTGATGCTTTTTACTACCAAAACTAAGATACACCCCTTCACTCTACCCCGACTTAACAGCCAAACACTCTCACTTTCCTCCAGTGCCAAATATTTAGGTGTTATTCTCGACACCAAATTAAATTGGAAGTTGAATATTGAAGATAGGGTCAAGAAGGCCTGCAAAGCCTTCTATGCCTGTAGTAAAACCTTTGGTAAAAAGTGGGGGCTCCAGTCGAAGATGATCCTGTGGACGTACACAGCCGTGGTACGACCGATCTTCGCATACGGCTCGATTGTGTGGTGGCCTGCACTCAAGAAATCATACAACATCAATAAATTTATGAAGGTTCAAAGAACTGCTAGCGTTGGCACGACAGGGGCAATAAGATCCTGCCCAACTGATGCCTTAAGCGTTTTTCTGCACCTTCTACCACTTGATTTACATATCAAATATCTAGTATCTTGCAGCGCATTAAGACTTAAGGAATCAAACTCTTGGTTTGCCAAGCCCTATGGTCACAGCAATATCACAGACTTGATTCCAACGGACATGTTTTCGAATCCCACTGACTACTGCACCCCTACAATGAGTATCAGTAAGGGTTTTAAAGTTAAATTTCCATCCAGGAAGGAATGGAAAGACGACGTCCGTCGTGACGAAAGATTTCGACAAAACTATCTTTACTGATGGCTCAAAGATGGAGTGTGGTGTTGGTGCAGGAGTCTTTTCTGAGTCTCTAAATGTCTCAAGGTCCTTCCGACTACCTGACTGCCAGTGTCTTTCAAGCTGAATTACTGGCAATCAGGGAAGCATGCAAGTTACTAAGAGAAGATCCAAACCAGAACCGAAATGCAGCTATTATTACAAACAGTCAGGCGTCTGTTAAGGCTATAAGTTCAGCTAAATCATCCTCCAAATTGGTCCAGCAATGCCAGGATGAGCTTTCGAGTCTGAACACTGACCTCGGTGTCACTCTTATCTGGGTTCCAGGTCACAGTAGCATTTACAACGACCTTAAAGAACTTTGAGAAGTGAAGATCAAAGACTTGATTTTTTTCCTCAACGCGACGAAATGGCTCTAGGACAAATTTCGGCTGCTTCTGCACCACACCTTCCATCGATCCCCTATAATCGCGAGATAGTGGACTGGGGTTTTTGGAGGGGGTTCGTGCTGCACAGTAGCCGTTTGATCATTCGACCAGATCAGTTCACGCTCCAGTGCCAACCACCAAACTGCCTAGTTGGGCAAACTTTGGATGGTGCGGGTGCGGGTGCTGGTCTGGTTGTGTGAGTGATACACTTTCAGGGGATTCTGCTAAAGCTACTCAGTCTTTCCACAAGGCACAAAATTCTTTCAACTTTATTCTAAATTTAAATAAAAATGAACGATATCCGAGATATGCCACAATCTCCCTTTCAATTCAATCCACAGGTTCTAACGAGTTATGGTATCAAAAAGGCACACTTAGCGCTAATTGAGCTATGGGCTAGGCTGCCGTGGCCGCCATTTCTACCTACCTACCCATAATCCAAAAAATATCAGTACATTTTCAAACTGTTTTCGATCACACATACACATGTTCCTACACGGCTTTGGAAACGAGCAACTGAGTCGTTTAAAGGGCAGTTTCAGTCATAGAAGTTGCACTTAAGTTTCCGGTGTTGGGCACTTAAGTGTAACTAACCCAGGCTGCCAAAATTACTTAAATGTACCAATATGCAAAAACTTATGTAAGTGCAACTTTTTCCGGTAAGTGTTCACTGTGAAACTGGCCCTTAGGGTAATTAAAGGTAAAACTCTATTTCGTTATTCGTTTTTTGTAAAAAAAAAAAAAAAACAAAAAGAAAAACATTTTTCACTGTTTTTGGGTTATGTTGTTACAGAACTAAACTTAAAAAGATATTTGAAAGATTAAAACTGGATTTTAAAGATGAAAATAAATATCTACTTTGTTCAATCGGTGAATATTGTTTGAAAAAAAAAATATTAAGGGCCAGTTTGTTCACACTTGATCATCTTTAATCTAGGATTATTCCAGTTGATAAACATGGAATGCATTTGTTCACTTAAATTTTAATCAAGGAATCCATGATTTGTGCAGTTCAGCCGAATTTGCTTGATTAGCACCATTTAATCAAGGATTTACCGGAATTCAGTTTGTTCATGCTTGATTTACGCACTCGCATGATAAACAGAAATACGTATGCTCATTAGCAATGCCCGGATTCTCATGCTCTAAGAAACACAAAATATGCGCCTAAAATATGCACTTAAAATTACTAAATATGCTATAAAAAATACAATATATGCCATACAAAATCCAAAATATGCTGCAGAAATATTCAAAAAGTAAATGAAAAAACATTTAAATTTAAAAAAAAGACAAAATACAATCTTTTACTCATAGAAAGTTTTCACAGCAAAAAGTAAATAAAATTAACATAAAATATAAAATTCAGGTAGGTTTTGTTAGCATGAATCATGAAATTTTTTCTGAAGTTTTCAAAAAATTTTGTACATGGAAAATGAGCTGTCCACGTTAACAGACGTTAGTGGAGCATTTTTAATGAAACAATCTCATATATTGAATATCGAAGCACTGTTCTTCATTTTCCCATTTAAGGATGTGCAGATATTTTTCATTTTCATATATCCTTCGTTTTTTTAAGAACATTTTCTATTTTTTTTTTTTTCAAATAGATTGACCCTTTGGAGACTCTACTGCATGCAGTTTTGAAACTGCTGCGTGCATTAAATTTATTTTTTTTTTAAGCGAGTTCCAATCACTGATAAACACATAGTTTGAACTTATGAAAGCCAAAGTTTATTTTCTTGAAATATGCAAGACAAATATGCATTCATTGTTAAAATATGCTCAATAAGCCAAAATATGCATTTATATCAAAATATACAAAAATATGCACTAACGATTGAATGCCATTTTAAAGCCAATTTCTTAATTCGAAAAACTATCTGATTCTTTTGCTTCTAAGGCTTTCCAAAAAAAAATATGCATTTGCATAGAAATCCGGGCCCTGCTCTTTCGATATAAGTTTTTCAACATCTTGGGGTTTCTGTGACGTCTCAATCATCTACCATTTTTTTTTAATTTTTAAGTGAAGACTTATTTAATTTGGTATTTAAAGAAATTGGGCATATTCATAGTCGCAGATAGACCCAGGTTTAACTAAACTTCATATTAAGACAATTTTTGATCAATGAATACAGACCGAATTTAATTACAAATTGTTGGTTTTATTTTTTTCTAAGATAATTAACTTGGTAATGATAAACTTAAAAAATATAGAATCAACGTCAAAAGGGAACAAACAGTCTTTGATTATCATGGATTACAGGCGCGAACGTAGGAAACAAATTCGGGGGGGGGGGGGGGGGTGTTTAAAATCAAAACTCAAAATTAAGAGTGAAATTGTATGGCGAGGAAGTTAAATTCATACATTTCTAGGGGGGGGGGGGGGGGGGTTTGAACACCCAACCCCCCCTGCGTTTGCGCCTGATGGATTAGGAAGAATCTGTGATAATCAAATTGCAGATTTAACCCACTGTGAACAAACTGGCCCTAAGAATTTTTACATAATCCAAAAATAGGGGAAAATGATTTAATTACATTTTCTAACAAAACAAAAAAAATAAATAAATCGGGTGGCACAACGGCTCATGAAGAACCAGGGCCTAGTGACTAACAACTCGCAACCATTCCTGTGTGCGCCTATCGACAGGAATGGAAGGGACCTACAATTTTATGGCGAATCCGAACGGCTAGACGAGAAGCACTTATTCGTGACAAGTGATACTCTTGGCGGATTTGTCAATTCCTGGCAAGAGGCAGTAGCCCTGAAAAAAACTTTTTAGTTTTAAGGTGGACGAGGCTGGGAAGCGAACCCAGACCTCCAGCGTGACAGTTGAACGCACTAACCATTACGCTACGGGCTACTACACATTTTCTAACTGGGATATCTAAAAATCGGAAGCTGATGATAACAAAGCATTTATTGAGTTCCTATTGTTTCTGTTTATAAAATTATTATCAAAACTTTAATGGTACAATCGGGCTTATGCGTACCTACTTTTCATATTTTATTGAGTATTCTTTTTTATTTATTTCTCTATGTCATTTTGTAGGCTTTGCGACACCGTACGAACTTATAGACCAAGAGCCTACAGCAAATTTTGGGAGTGGATTGATAACCGAAATATGAGTATGAGGGTTTGTAGGTGCGAATATCGTGGTATCGTTTATTTTTCAGACTTTGGCGGGGTGAGGGTTTGAAAACAGTGATTTTTCAATATATTTTGTCAGAGGTACTACCCCTTCCATAAATTTATAAAATATATGCCGTGATGTTCTGTCATTTTCTTTAAGTAAAAACGTCATAATCTTGGCAATCCGACCAATAGAACTCAAGATATTAGCTTGTTAAGCAAACCTTAATCGATTTTTTTGGAGACTTTGTTTTGTTGATTTTATGGTTTCATAATTCTCCAAGAAAAATACAATAATGTCCTCTTAAAAAGCTTACGGTACGTGTACCAGTACCCGGCCACCTTACGCATTTTCTTACTTTGGTGTCCTATAAAAAATCAGTCTGACAATATAGAATTTTAAAACTTTTTTTTTAAACATTGATAATTTGTTTATGAAATAAAAAATATATGAAGGTAACTGTTGTTTTGGAAAATAAAACTAAAATTAATTTTGTCATAAAAGTGCTTTTTCACCAGGCCATTGAAATTCAGTAGCCGGCCACTTTTGAGCTAGTATCTGCCCAGTTAGTTTATTTTGAAAATATTTAAATCCAAACATTAATTTAAGAATTCGTTTTAATATATACATACGTAATCATTAACAATCCTTGATAATATATTCCAAAAATCAGACATTAATAGAACCAGCTGGTAAAGCTGTGAGCATTCTTGTGGTACTCCCTTCTTGCAAACGTAATGTACCGATAGGATCAAAATTGGGCTACAAAAATAATAAAATTTAACGTTGTAGCTCCTATGGCCGGATACATAAACAGCGTGAGCCAAAAACTGGCCAGAGAATTCATTATTGTGTTTTGCTCATAATTTTATGATGAAAAATAGTGGCCGGATAGTAAACCTAAGCATATTTAATATATTCTTCTCACTCTTGCATTAAAAGAAAGATCCTAATTTAGTTTAAGAACAAATGAGAGAACAATTTGTCTGTCACTTCAAAATATAGTATCCGCCCATTTGGACGGTTACTAGTTCACATGCTTTTACTTTGTTCCAGTAAACGGCCACCACTAAAATTGAATATTAAACATTATGGGGCGTATTCATAGTCATTTTAAAGCTGGGCCTAAGTCAAACATAGCTTTAGTTGAATTTTCAAACATTGATTCTTTTTTTGTAAGTTTATCATTTCAAAATATTTGAAGCTATTTGTGTAGTATACCAAGCTAATTATCTTATTAAAATATAAAACCAACAATTTGTAATTAAAATGGGTCTGTATTCATTGAGCCAAAATTGTCTTAAACTGTAGTTTAGTTAAACCTTGGTCTATTTGCGACTATGAATATCCCAATTTGTTTAATTTTTTGTTTGTTTTATTATTATTTATAGTATTGCTTTTAATAAAAACGTTAAACAAAAACTACCGTTTCTCAATACCGGTTAAAATAATGTTTAAACTTCACTACATTCCAATTGCAGTCCAAGACTGTTGTAAATCTTACTTTTCACAGTGCGGTAAACCTTCAAAAAGTCTAATTTTGTTTTTAACAAATTTAAATATTTTATTTTGATATGCAAAAAGTCTTGGGAATTCTTTTTTTTGGGCAATAACTGAAAAGTGGCCGGATACTAGTGAGTGGCCGGGTAATGGTGCACCTACCCTTCTTCTATCTTGAGTTCTATTGGTCGGATTGCCAAGATAATGACGTTTTGACTTAAAGAAAATGACAGAGCATCAGGGCATACCTATATTTTATAAATTTATTGAAGTGATAATACTTCTGACAAAATAAATTGGAAAATCACCGTTTTCAAACACTTACCCCCGCCAAAGGCTGAAAAAGAAACCTGCCAGACGGTTGTTTTTGACACCGCGAGATATGCACCTACAAACCCTCATACTTAAGCTGACCACCTGTACCGAAATGACAGGTACAGGTACAGTACCTAAAATTAACGCTGTGTTCCGTGTACCAAAGAAATGCCTGGATACATACAAATATACCGAAATCAAATTCTTGTACCGAAATATATGAATGAATTGAGATAAAATCTGAATAGTGTAGGCACATCCTTTAATATTTCTTTCCTTGTGTTTGCAATGGAATAAATCTTTTCAATTAAAATTTAAGAGACAAATACAATTTTATCAAGAAATCCTTTTCGAAAATATGTAGCTGTGGAAAAGATTAAATCATGGGAAGCAAACAGCGTTGTTACTGACTATCGATGTGTGGAGTTTTTTTCAACATTTTTTAAAACATTCCATACAATCATTTACTTAAAATTTTCGAGTACATTATCTGTTTGGCAGGGACTTCGGCCAAAATGGAGAGTGTTCTCTTCCATAAACGAAATGTGATCTAGGTACCGACCCATAAAAGCCGATTGAGCATTTCAACTTTGAAAGACCCTTTGTATTGCATTAGGTACAACCAGTAGCGGATCTAGGATTAGGGTGTGGGGGAGGGGGCTTAAAAGATCCAGTTTGAGACATTAATGGCCAGTTTCACAAGTTAAACTAAAATTTATGTTTAAACTTAAGTTCAGCACTTGATTCGGTTTCAAAGTAAACCTTGAACTTAGATAATTCTGTAGTTCTAGTTAAACGAATGTATTCTGCCATTTAAACTTCATAGCCTAAGAGCCGGCAGTAAATTTTGGGAGTGGATTGATAACCAAAATATGAGTATGATCGTTTGTAGGTGCATATATCGCGGTATCAAAAACAACCGTCTCTCAGGTTTCTTTTTCAGCCTTTTGCGGGGGTGGGGGTTTGAAAATAGCGATTTTCCAGTTTATTTTGTCAGAGGTATTACCACTTCAATAAATTTAAAAAATATATTATGTGATGTTGTCATTAAGTCAAAGCATCATAATCTTGGCAATTCGACCAATAGAACTCAAAATATAAGCTTTTTAAGAGGACCTTATCGTCTTTTTCTTGGAGAATTATAAAACACAAAAAATCAACAAAACAATGTCTCCAAAAAAATCGATTAAGGTTCGCTTAAAAACCTAATATCTTAAGTTCTATTGGTCGGATTGCCAAGATTTTGACGTTTTGACTTAAAGACAAAGCATCACATTATACATTTTTTAAATTTATTGAAGTGGTAATACCTATGAAAAAATAAACTGGAAAATCGCTATTTTCAAACTTCCACCCCCGCCAAAGGCTGAAAAAGAAACCTGCCAGACGGTTGATTTTGATACCGCGATATATGCACCTACAAACCACCATACTCATATTTTGGTTAGCAATCCACTCCCAAAATTTGCTGTAGGCTCTTGGTCTATCAGTGCAGCGTTCAGAACATTTGATCGTTATAATCATTCTAAAATCTTATTGATAACTGACATTTTATAATAACAATAAATTATTATATTTCTTTCTATTTGAAATTATTTTTTTTTTGTTTTCGAGTGACGACGAAATGTAACATTCATTGTGAGAGTGAAAAGAGAAAAACGCTTCCCTTGAAGAACAAATTATTTTAACTATTGTGACGATGTTGATTTTATTTTATAATTTATATATTTTTATAATTTATACATAACTAATATAAAAAAGTTTTAGTTTAGGTTATAGGTTGTTTTTGTGAAAATCTACAGTTATATAAATAATTGAATTTTGGCATTCCCACTTTTCCTTTTAGAATAGCCTTGTTTTTTGTGCATTTATATCAGCTTCTATCCCCGGTTTAAAATGATTTCAATATTACATACAATAAAATCTGTAGTATATAACATTTAAAATATTTTTAAGTGGAGATAGAAAAAAAGTGTATATACCTTCAATTTTCAGCCACGTCAAGCTTTGAACTACCAGAAAAAAAAATCTGTCAGTAAATTTGTACGTCAGTCTAGAGGGACTACAAATATTCATACGCATGATTTCTGAGTGCCCAGAGAAAAATCAGATTTTGATTTATTGTTCCCAAATTCTTCACGGGTTTTAGCCCCAATTTCGTTTTTTTGCAAAGTTAGCGAAGTTCTTAGGGTGAATTATTTTTTCGTTTGGCATGTTAATTGTTAAGCCCAAACCCCATTTTTTTCAATTATCTCTAAGCTTTAGCCCCAACTTGGACTTGACAGTCCCTTGAGTCAAGCGCAAACATTTTCTGGAATAAGGTAAGTTTTAAAGGAATTATTTGCTTAGCGCCGACCACGTTTTTTTGTCCAATTCTTGTCAAGCCCTATTCGCGAGCTGTTTTTTTTTCGTCCTAATTTTCTGTCAATTATCCGTAGACCCGAACTTGTTTTTTTGTACAATTCCCTTCAGAATTCAGCCCCAACCTAATTAATTTGGGGCTTAGAACAAAAAAAATACGTAGCATATAAATTGCGTAGCCCCAGCCTCGTTATTTTTTCCGACTCCTGATTCTGATTTCTATATTTCAATCAATTTTAAGATCCGCCTGTGGGGGGGGGGCTTTAGTCCCTATAGTCACCCCTTGTATTTACATATTCAAATATTCATTTAATATTTAATAAATCAAACAAAGATTTAAAAAAAAATTGTACCGAAATCAGCGTTTGGAAAGGTGGTCACCCTACTCATACTCATATTTTGGTTATCAATACACTCCCAAAATTTGCTGTGGGCTCTTGGTCTATATTATATAATGATAAGCCCAGATATTATTATAGGTATACCTATAAATCTGGAGGACAGAGTTAAAAAATATTTAAAAAAGGAACAAAGCAAACACTGTCCAATTCTTATGAACAACAGACCAATAAGCCACCATGTTCTTGTCATAACTCATATTACTCATAATCATAAAGTGCTTTTAAATTTTAATCTATCTTTCTTAAATTTGTACCTACTCCTACATAATAACATAATATATACCTTACCTACACCTATGTAATTGTTTACTTTATTTATATTTTATATTTATTACTGCCCCGCTTGCAGCAGGGCTTATCAAAAATTTTATTTAGACTCATTAGAGTGCCCCTCTCCACGGAAATCTTTAGTAAAAGGCGAAAGATTTATTCGACAAATGAAGAGAAGCCAGAGTAATTAACAAGCGAACTTGTGAAGTCTCTTATTTATTTTCATGTTCTGAGTGAATGTGAATTATAAAAAAGAGCAACAAAAAACCTAAGCTGATCATGCGACATGAATATAATCATAATCGAATAGGTTAACACCAAAACCAAACCCACCCCCAGACCACAGACTACAGCTACAACCTACAACAAAATAATGACGAGGGAAATTGATAAAGGTGATAGGTACCCATGATCTCATCACTTTACCTATTATTGCACTGCCAAAAAATTAGAGTACCATGATATAAAACTACCTAAGTACATACCTACCTAACTATTAAAATTTAAATAGTCGGATAGGCCTTTTTAACTTATTTTATTATTCTACATAGAAACAAAAAAAAAAAAAAAAACTACGCTAAAATAATCCTCTAGATGGATTCTTCTTTTTTGGTTACATTATTCGTTTATCGTTTATATCTTAAAATATGCACGACTGGATCGCACGATTTTGCTCTCGTAGTTAATAACAAGAATGTAGGTAGCTAAACATTGACGGTGCAGATATAGTAATTGTTTGATAATACTTTTATATCGTTAACAATGAAATAATAAAAATATGTAAAAATTGTTTGATTTAATACAAACAAAGGAGAATGCCCAAAAATGTAGGTATGGGCGAAAAACCCAGAGTCGATTAAGAAAAGTCATACATGGTTTGAAAGGACATTCATTTTAGATAACAAATATGGAAACATTTTCTTAAAAAGTTATCCCCGGGACTGGATATGACAATTTGAAATTTTTAAAAACACAGTATTTCTTCATGTAAAAAGAAGTAAAAAGTGGCACATCTTCATATTGTGGCTGATTAATGTTATTAAATAGGTTCACCACAAGTCACTTTAATCAGCAGCTACAACATGATTCTGTCTTCATTTATGAAATGGCGGTTATCACCTTAACCGTTACTCAACAGTTTCGAAAAAAAAAATTACCTACCTAAGCATGCCGGCAAACAGTGTGAGAAAATAGTACCTATCTGCGTAAGAATTAAGTACAACTTATAAATCATTCGCATACTGTTATACTAATGAATAATTAAAACCTGTCTTTTCCTTACTGTCCACCTAAAAACTAAAAAGTTTTTTTTTCAAGGCTACTGCCTCTTGCGAGGAATTGACAAATCCTCCAAGAGTATCACTTGTACCGAATAAGTGCTTCTCATCTAGACGTTCGGAATCGGCATAAAATTGTAGGTCCCTTCCATTCCTGTCGAAAGGCGCACACAGGAATGGTTGCGAGTTGTTAGTCACTAGGCCCTGGTTCTTCATGAGCCCTTGTGCCACCCGATTTATTTATTTTTTCCTTACTGTAACTCCGAAATGAAAACGAAAACGGAAAAAACAAATAATTTTTCAACGGCAGTGGTAGAATTCCAAAATGTTTTGGTTTCATAATTTATTTCGGAATTTGTTAATTGATTTCTTGGAAAAGAGTACGTTTAATATATTGACGAGACTATAGTAATATACCAATTTGTAACAGTTAACACAATTTCGCATTAAAAGAATGCAACATTCAAGGCAGATGTATTTTCATCTATACCTTTCTATATTGTTGTTACCTCAAATTCCAAAAAAAAAAAAAATATAGCTTGCGTCACGCTTGTAACAATTTTTTTTCGAAACCTTATATTTTTGAACATTGCTTTATGAAAATCAAGTTTTTCGAAAAATAATTTTTTAAGCCTTGTCTTAATAGAAACTTTGTTTTACGAAACTTTTGCGGATTACCATATGCCGAGTAGATATGTAGGTATGTTTTTAATCAATATCTGTTCTTTTCTGTAAAAAAATAATAAAAATAAATAATTTGTCATAGCCAGTCCCGGGGATAACGTTTAAAGAAAATAATTTCATATTTGATATCTACAGTCAATGCCCTTTCAAACCATATATGTTTTTTTCTTATCGACTCTGGGTATTTTTTGGGCACTCTCCTTTGAAAAATAAGTAAACAATAATTTTTTGTTTGGTTTTATTTTTTAGTAAACAAAATTATTAATACAAAATTTAAATGCAATATTTATAATCTATCTTAGAAGTACTGAACTACAAAATAATGATAAAATCGAGAGTTTTGCGACAATATCCCACAACAAGTAGGTAGTAGGCGTTTAAAAAGCCATTATTTTTTCAAAAGACCTCATAACTTTATTTCCATTATTCGATTTTTTTGGTTAGAACGTGGTATGCAGTATTTTTAAAACTGCTCTGAAGATTTCATGTAGGTAAGAAGTTTAATCAAAATCGTTAGAGCCGTTTCGAGAAAACTTGATAAAACCGAAATCGATCTAGATTAGCTAAAACAAAAATTCGAATTTTTCCTCGAGAAAATCACATAAAAATGCTTCACATCAAATTTATAGCAAATCCGTCTAACCGTTTAGGCTCTAGATCGATGTATGTACATCAGGACGCAAAGACAAACAGACCGACGGACGTCTTGAAGAAAATAACTTTTTTAGGCTTTTCCATCATCGTAATGTTAGTTTTGATTTATACCTCGAATTTTTTGTTTGACACGAAACCAATAAAGACCCAATAGAGCAAGTAAAAATAAAAGTTCTATAGCCATATGATTTTCAGTTGTTGATTTAAAAATAATA
This sequence comes from Melangyna quadrimaculata, assembly GCA_949320155.1. Taxonomy (NCBI): domain Eukaryota; kingdom Metazoa; phylum Arthropoda; class Insecta; order Diptera; family Syrphidae; genus Melangyna; species Melangyna quadrimaculata. Next base: position 131,544,212 of record OX439483.1, on the reverse strand, counting down.
AGAAAGTTGAATATTACTATCAAAAATAATTTAGTGAAATTAAATAAAAGTTTGAAAATTTTATTTTTCAAAATTTTAAGTTTGAAAATGTATTATTCGAACACTGTTCACTAAATCAACTTAGTTCGAAACTAAAATAAAACTTCTTAATTTTGATGGCGCTCACAGCCCAGGATGGGCTTCGGCCTCAACTAACAAGCCCCTCCAGCCAGCTCTGTCCCTAGCTAGCCGCTTCCAGTTGCGCACACCGAGTGCTTTGATGTCGTCATCCACTTGTTTGCGCCACCTGTTACGGGTTCTTCCTCTGCTGCGTATGCCATCGAGGTTGGATTCGAAGACTCGTCGGGCAGGTGCGTTGCTGTCCATACGCTCCAAGTGCTCCAGCCATCTCAGCTGCTGTATTTTCAGCTTTTTGACCAGGTCAACGTCGCTGTATAGCCCGTATAGCTCGTCGTTGAATCTCCTCCTCCATACTCCTTCGATACACACCGGACCGAAAATCACACGAAGAATCTTCCTCTCAAAGCACCCTAGCAGATTTTTATCCGAATCTTTCAGTGTACATGCTTCTGACCCATAAAGCAGGATCGGGATGATAAGGGTCTTGTATAAAGTCTCCTTGGTTCTCTGAGACAGGGCCTTACTACTTAAATGCTTTCTTAGACCGAAGAAACAGCGGTTGGCAAGAGTAATTCTTCGCTTGATCTCTGCACTGATGTCATTCAGCGATGTAATATTGGAGCCCAGGTAGACAAAGTCCTTGACAACTTCGAAGTTATATCTGTCCATCGTGATATTTTGCCCGAGTCAACGATGTTGATATTCCTCTCTCGATGACAGCATACACTTTGTCTTGTCCTCATTAACCCCCAATCCCATTCTAGCCGCCTCCGATTCAATGCTCGCAAATGCCCCAGCCATAGCTCGCTTCGTTCTGCCGACAATGTCTATGTCATCCGCATACGCAAGCAATTGAACGGACTTTTGATAGATTGTACCGCTGGTGTTGACATGTGCGTTGCGAACAATGGCTTCAAGAACGATGTTAAATAGGTTGCTGATAACGCGTCGCCTTGCCTCAATCCTTTCTCAACATCAAAGGAATCGGTGGTGTTCTTACCAATTTTGACGGAGCAGCGAGATTTCTCCATCGTCATCCTGCACAGGCGGACGAGTTTGGCAGGGATGCCGAGACTCGACATGGCTTTATATAATTCGTCCCTTTTCACGCTATCATACGCGACTTTAAAATCGATAAAAAGGTGGTGTATATCGATCTGGAATTCCCGGGATTTTTCTAAAATCTGTCGGAGTGTGAACATTTGATCGACGGTTGACTTGCCTGACCTAAAACCACACTGATAGGGGCCAATCAGATCGTTGACAAAAGGTTTTAAGCGGTCACACAGGATAGCCGACAAGAATTTATAAGCGACGTTTAGGAGACTAATTCCTCTGTAGTTGGTACATTTCAGAACATCTCCCTTATTATGTATGGATGGGGCACACTATACCGAGGTTCCACTCATCGGGCATACTTTCATCCGACCAAATTTTTCCGATGAGCTGGTGTATGCTCCTAGCCAATTCATCTCCCGCTGATTTAAATAGTTCGGCTTGTAAGCCATCCGCACAAGCAGCCTTGTACGACTTAAGTTTGGATATCGCCGCACTTCGGTTACGTCGGGTGGACGGAACTCTTGGCCATCATCGTCCAAGTTGAATGGAGCATTCTACCTATTAGCGGCATCTTGGCTGTCTTCGCCATTAAGCAGTCTAGAGAAGTGTTCTTCCCAGATCCTCAGCACTGACTGTGTGTCTACTACCATATTCCCACTCTCATCTCGGCAGGCTGCCGTTCTAGCCTTGTATCCTTGGGTGGATCGCTTCACCCTCTTATAAAATTTTCGAACATCGCCACTACCGCTACAACCCTCAATAGACTCTACCGCCCGCAGCATTTCCTAGTTGGCCTCGTCCTTAGCTGCATGCGCTAGCCGGCACTCTTCATCGAACCAGGGGTTTCGTTGTATTCGCCTATTGAAACCCAGCACATCAGAGGCGGCACTTCTGATGGCTTGTTGACAGTGTTTCCACTGGTCCTCTGCACTTGATGCTGGTGGCGGACCTCCTGAGAGATTAAGAGTTACGTGGTCTGCAAAAGTTCTGGCGGTCTCTTGCGATTTAAGCTTCACGACATCTAATCTTTTCACAGCATCTGCTCTGCGTTGTCGCGTCATGGATATCCGCAAACGTAGTCTAGCTACCACCAGTCTAGCGACTGCCAAGTCCCCTTGTGTATATTGAGGTGTGGGAAGTAGGGCCTTGAGATGATGACATTTCGCCCCGCCGCAAAGTCTGCCAGCCTGCGTCCGTTGCCGGAAGTTTCGTCGTGTAGGTTGTGTCCTCCGACTATCGAACCAAAGATGCCCTTATTTCCGAATCGTGCGTTGAAGTCACCAAGATTGATCTTCACGTCGTACTTCGGGCTTATATCATACGTTGTCTCGTAGGAGATCGTAGAATGCTTCTATGGTTGAGTCCTCTCTCCTTTCATGGGGGGCGTGAACACAGATCAGCGTAATGTTCTTAAATTTACCTTTGATGCGGATTGTGACCAGGCGCTCGCTTAAACTTCAGAAGCCCAAGACTTCTTGCCTAAGTCTTCCCCTTATCACAAAACCACAACCAAAGAGCCGCTGACCATGTTCCTTCAAGCACCCGCCGTAGTAGATGTCACACGATTTCAGTCTCCGTATGCCCTCTCCATCCCATCGCACTTCCTGGATAACTGTTACGTCAGCCTTTAGCCTGTTCAGGTTCTCCACTTATTGTTCGGCTGTACGTGTTCTGTATAAGGATAGGACGTTCCACGTGCAGATCCGAATTTCATTGTCTTCGTTTCGTTTGCTGGGGTCGTCAACTTGAAAATCATCCATATCTGAGACTTGTTGTTGTTTCGGAACAACGTTTTTTTACGTTGTAGGGAAGTTACCCCGACGCACAACCCCCGACCCGGAGGACCAGACCCTTCGTATAACTCCAAGGGTAGGGAGCCGGGTAAACCGCTCCTTATAGGCCTGAGCTACAAATATGTCGTAGTAGCCCATATAAGGTGTTCACTAAGTAGTTCAACCTAACTGGAACTGTAAACGCCACCGTTGATTGCATCTGGAGAATTGGTCCGCTGCCGCCTCGATGAAAGGAGAAGTGCCTTAGTGGGAACACTCCTCCCCCCCCCTCTCTCGGTGGCTGTCCCCAACAGCTTTCCACGGGGATATAAACCCCGTCTCCAGCTGAGGTACTAGACGCCCGATGTTCACCACTAGGAGGTGAGAGTAGGAGTTGGTAGACAGAGGTGGGTTTTGAGAAAAACCTGTGGACGCTTGTGTCCTCTTGAATGCACATAACTACCCTTTTGAACTAAAATAAAAGAGTGGATTAAAATTAGCTACCTACCTACCTAAGCATAATATTTTTAATGTTTTTTTTTTTAATTTTAAGTAGGTATCGACCGAATCTACACGCTCTAATTTTGTGTCGAATCTAAGCACGTCAATCTGTATGAATACACGGCATGTTTTTATAATATTGTAAAGTAGGAGGGCTCTATTCCGCACCGTTTAGCCAGGTGTAATTTTCTAAAAAAAGCCAAAAATGCATTCATTGATTTTATTTTTAAATAAAGTTGTTGTAGAAAAGTGTACCTTGGTACTAAGTGTGCCTTATCAAATTTAAATGAAACACAGAAAACCAGATAGGCAGTTTAAAGACTTTTGTTTTTCAAAATATATATATGGTTGAAAAATAAATAAAAACTAATTTAAATTGTCATATACAAATTTTTGATTTTGCAGAGATTTTGCGTGTAGGTATTTTTGGAAATAGTCGGAAAACCTACTCTCATAATCTGATTTACATCTTTTAAATGTTCACCTTTTTTACTTTAAATGTTCAACATTATTGTTTAATTTTCAAGTTCACAACCCCAATCCACCGATCATTTTGAAATAGAACACATAGCTGAGTCTAACGCATATAAGCTTAATATCCCTATACAAATCGAGATTTTTAGATCGCCAAAGAAGTTTCACTTCTGCCACGATTACTGAGTTACATGCGCTCTTTTTTGTTTAAAAAACTAAATGCCCCTATATTAAAAATAAATTAACCAACTTCCTCAAAACTTTATGAAGAATCCAGCTAAATTATCATTTCAGCGACCGGATGATCATGATCAGTGTAGTTTTTTCTTGTTTTACTAAGAATTTTTTTTTCTCTTGCCTTACAAAAAATTTTTAGGTAACAGGGCATTGTAAGTGTCACCGCTGTTTTTTTAATAATTTGTTTTGTGCTTTAAATAATTTTTACAAGTAAAATGTCTCATCCAACCTAAACGGGTTGGAATAGTTAACACCCCCGCCCTCCCCCATACAAATGTTGTATTGTCTCAACCCAACCTACATGATCTAGCCTTTTGTAACACCTTATGCCCTTTATAATATAATTTTAAATTTTATTCATTTTCGTTACTAAAATAATTATTATATATAATATACATATAATATATATAATATACTTGTACTTACTTTGTATCAAAGTTGCCCCATATGCGCGCCAATATAGCCTTTTCATTAGTTTTTCTGGTGCCACCAGGCGTTGTCGCACCGCCCTCTAGGTCGGGATCAACATCCTGCAAATAACCATCAGACTGATTTAAATTCTCAAGCCTATTCTTTGCACAATATTAATATAAGCGTTTATATTTTCAAAAAAAATTTTTTTTCAAAGCAGTTACATTTGGAGATAAATATGTACATAATTTATATACTTAGAAAAAAATCAAACAAAAAACAAAGAAACTCTAATTAATTACATATATAAAAATATATTCTAACCAACAAAATCCAAAAGCGGGAAGAATTGTTTAATAGTTTCTCAAATTGATTGTTATATTACAAATTATAAGAGACACAAATATTGAAATTTTGAATTTGGAACATATCTTTTTGTCTTTTGTACAAAATAAGCAATTTAATAAATTTTTTTTATTTTAATTGGAAATGCAGAAAAAAGTGACAAAAACTATTTTTTTATAAAACAAACTTGGGAGCTTAAAAACTCTCACCAGAGAACTTTCTCTTCTGGACATTGGCAATTGTCCCAAATTAAGTCCTGTGTCGATTGACTGCTTGAAAATATGAGATTTTCAATGAAGTAACAATTTTTAATCATTCTAAATTTATAATTTAAAAAATAAATAGCGATAGTAAGTGAAAATGTATGAATATTTTGCGCAAAAAATATACAGAGATATATCATAAAAACTTGATTTATGATAAATAAAAAAAAAAAAACAAAAATCATAACTAGAAAGTTGATGATAACAATGGAAATTATATACAAAATAAAACGAATTTACATCAATATTATCAAATCAAATTATTTATTGAAATTTATAATGTAAATGATAAAACATACCGCTGCTGCTGTATTTTCCATTGAGTTGTAAACCTTTTGCGTGCATTCAAGTTGGTTTTTTGACCATTTTTTGTTTTTATTTTATTTTTTGTTTGTATTAATTTTTTTTTTGTTTTTGATTTGAACAAAATTCGAAAAAATAAATATATTTTTTAATGAACAATTGTTAATAAAAATTTAAATTTAAAGATATCGAAAAATTTTACATGCAAAAGGGAGAAAGTGTGTAGAAATAAACACGCAGCCAATTGGAATTTACAAACAAAAAAATATCTTTGAGAATTTGGTTTGATTTTTAACAGACATGTGTTGATTTCTACATTTTTATGATTTTATTTTGGTTCTACCTAAATTTTATATTTTTTTCTTTGCAAATATATTAAGAAATAAGTTTTGAAAAAATTAAAGATACAATACAAATTTGTACACAGTTGAAATTAAAATGAAATAAATTAAAACATTTTCTATACTTACACTACGAACTTGATAGTTGTTCAATTGTTCAGTCTCTTCATCAACTCCAATTCTGTAAAAAAAAATTAGAATAATTAAAAAACAAAAACTGATGATCATAAATAATTCTAAAAAAGCGGTTTCTGTAAAGACTGGGAATGGGAAATAAAAGCTTCTGCAAGAGATGGGTAAGTTGGAAAATACTTTTATTACATTGTTTATCTTGCACATTTGATCTAATTATTTGATAAAGTAAACATTTTTAAATTTGACTTAGACAATCAAGGAATTAAAATAACTAAACACAGACAACTACTATCTGTTCACCTTTTTCTTGTAGAAGTAAAAACAAATAAACATAACCAACAGTTTTAAGCCAAATCGCCGCTGATCATAGCTTAAGCTATACTCTTTCATAATAGCTTCGTTCGTTGAACTTTACCCAGGGATGACCCAGGTTTTTTGACAGCCCCGAGAGTTGTCAAAGAAACTTGGCGTTTCGTTTTGAAAAAAAAAAAAACAACACAGGGGCTTTGCAGTCGATTCTAAAGTACATGTAAGTTGGATAGATTCGCCAATTGCACAAACTACAACTTAAAACGTTTCCATTTTTAACTATTCATTAAATTAAATTAGTGTATTCTTCGGATTTCTATATTAAAAATAAAGAATTTCGTACAGAACGCGAGTCCACAACAAAACAAAAGCTTAACAACTGAACTCATCTTGTACACGCTTTAATTTTTTTTTTTTTCGAAACGGAAACTAATAAAATTACAGAAACAAACAAACACTGTTTTTTTCCGATAGTTGGTTCTAATTTTTCTTTAGAATTGATACAAACAGCAATCGTCTAAATGAACTCGTTAATCCCAAAAGCGACGAAAGCATCACAGCAACAAGCGACTCTACAACAAGGAATAACACCCCTGGAAAAATACATGATCAATGTTGCCAAACGATTGACGAGCAATCTATGCAATCATCCGAACCCTATAGTGAGAACCATAACCAGCGAAGAGAGATACCCCGAGCCTCGATACCTGGATGTAACAGCAATACTGGACGAAGGAATCATTTCTATCAACGACGACGAAGCAATCCAATACTATGCGGACGCAGCGTCAAACTACCACCGTGGCTAGTAGCCATCCTTACCCCGCATACCACTACAAAAACAACCGGATATGAACAACCCGAGATGAACCATCCATAATAATGTAAATAGTATAAGACAATCAAAGACAATTTTTTAAATAATTTTTATAAAAATAAAAAACAATGTATAAAATTAGGCCCGTTATGTGTCAAAACAATTTAAAACATCAATGTAATAAACTGTAAATTAGAATTAAGACCCAATTGTATATACTTCAGTTCAATAAATATATTATATATAAATGAACTCGTTCGATCGTTTTCGATTCATAAAATTTAGCTTCTTGTTAAATATCCTGATATCCTGGCATATTATCGCTTGACTTTTCGATTTTCATCTATTCAATTTCCACTGAGTCCAAAGATTTAATACTGTAGCTAGGTGTAATTTTGTCCTAAGCATAGAAAAAAAATAGATTTAAATCTCAATTTATCAATGGAAAACAACATCAAATTAATATAATAGTGGAATACACGAACTTACTTTTGTAACTATAAAGATTACATTCTTTGTTGAAAAGTGGATACAATACTCGTAATAATAAAAAACAAAGTTTTTCTTTGATATTTTTGTTATAGTACGGGAGGCGACCGTAGGTTTACCTATCTCATCGCGGCTGCAGAAACGAATTATGCAAACTCACAGCTTTAGTCTCAACATTAACAAAACTGCTGATCGGACAAGGTTTTTCAGGTGGCAACGGGTAGAAAACGCACTTTTTCGATTGCATTTTTCGCTACGGATACCTAAACCCTGATGAATTTTTATAAATAGGTTATAAAATGAAAGCTTAGACTGCCCTCTTTGCAAAATCAGTGTTCGGACAGACTTTTGTTGGCTGTTGCGGCGAGTCCGACCACTTTTTTGCTATTTTCATAACCTTTGCTGTGGTAAAGGCTATTTTCTAGGCTATATGAAATAGTTTTGCATAGTTGTTCACGTGTTAAACGCAAAGGATACAAAAATTGCTGTTTTTACAAAAGTGGTCGGACTCGCCGCAACAGCCAACAAAAGTCTGTCCGACTACTAGTTTTGTAAAGAGGGCAGTCTTAGCTTCCATTTGATACCTTATTTATAAAAATCCATCATGGATTAGGTATCCTAAGCCAAAAATGTAACCGAAAAAGTGCATTTTCTACCTATTGCCACCTGAAAAACCTTGGGCGACCAGCCAGCGGTTTTGTTAATTTTAAGACTGAAGCTATGAGTTGGTATCATTCTTTTCCGAAGCCGCGATGAGATAGGTAAACCTACTTTATCAATAACAAATAACGTAATATATTTGTAATGCATATATCCAAAACGTAAATATGTTCAAAATTTCTTGAAACACTTTGAAGCAATATAGGGGTGCTTGTCTCCGAGCTGTGTATTTAATATATATGTTAAATTTTAAATAAAAAATAAACTTTAACTAGTTCACTATAATTTATTAAATTTATTTTAAATTTTTAATAATTTTCACAACTTTATTTAATTTATAATATAATATAATATTTAGCGACGCGTTTCGGAGTGTGTCTCCATCATTGGGCGAAGTTTATTTTACTTTAGTAAAATTTATTTTAAAATAAATTTAATAAATTATACTGAACTAATTAAAGTTTATCTTTTATTTAAAATTTAACATATATTCTTTGGAGCCAGCCCATTTCTCCCCTCCCTCTGAAACAATATCTTGGCTACGGCGCTGGTCCTAATGTCATCTTCTAATTATACCTTCAAACACAAAAGGCATTTTTTAAATCGAATACCGACATAATCTTAAACAAAAATTTTCTCCGCTTAATGAATATAAGAAGAAGATAAGGTTTCGTTATAGTTCATGAATGTTGAAAGTAAGATAAAATGTATTTTTCTTTGGACTTGGATTTTATAAAATTAGGTCGTTCAAAAATACTGACCGGCGGCGGCGCGGCGCCGAAGATTAAAGTACCTCTATTTCCATACCTAAATTGTTTGTAAAGATTATTCTTTAATAATTGATATGTGTATACGTCCATATCGGAAATATTCTTAATACATAGGACATTTCTTATCTTGTTACTGTTCATAAACCTGGGTCAAAAGTTCAGTGCGATATCATTTGAGTTTTGGGGAGCCCGAAACTACCATAAAAACATGTTTTTCAGTAAATCTAAGATTATAATATTAAAAAATAGAGATGCTCGTACGAATTTTGAAGCTCTCGGCAATCTTCTACATAGTTCTTTGAGTGTTGCAAACATAAAGTAGAATTGTAAATTCAAGAAAAAATTCTATTAAAAGTATTTGACGATAAATAAATAGAAGGGTTTGCATTATGGATTTTAGATTCAGTATATTTTTGTTTTGATTCTTTTGATAATTCAAATATATTTATTATTTCATGGATTTTCTGAAAAATGTTGACGAGTAAGTAGAATTTCAAACACATGGGCACGTGTTTTTAAAATAAGGAAATGTCACACAAGGACCTCACAAAACAAAACATCTGATGTCAGAATACTTCGCTAAAAACAGCCTATACTCTTTTTCAAAAACACTACAAAAATAGAATGCAAGGAGCTTTGTGCACAACCTCTCTCGTGTACAAGTCTACACTGCTGGTATACAATTAGGTTGATCAATTTCGTACTATTAAAAACTGTATCACTCACGGTATTTTCAGCCAATTGAGTAGGAAATTTGATGCGCCACCTTGAATAATCACTGTGAATATAACAATGAGTGATGTTGCTGTTAACATTGTTTGCCGTGCTTCTGAAACTGTATTTCGAATAGCCAATGCAAATGACATCGCTCCACGAAGACCTTAAATTCAAATTGAGAAAAAAACATGTTTGATATAAATCAATTAAAGTTTAAGTACAAAATTATTGTTACTTACCAGCAAAGAACAACATGTGTTGGAAATTCGATGAGATCTTAGGCCTTCGATTTAGATTTAACAACCACGATAGGGGATAGATGTTAACTGCACGTCCAATAGCTGCACATACCTGAGGAATGGATAAATAAAAGTTTGCTCACAAGTTTAATTTGGAACCAAAATTATAAAAAAAAAATCTAAATTTTTTGTATTTGTATTAGGAGTGTTTTTTTAGGTTTTCTGAAAATTACTTACAAATCCAGTAATTATGAAGACTGGATCAAAATGATGTTTTGGAAACGTAAACATCGAAACTCCGATGTACGAAAAGATAAAATTCTCTGCTAAAAAGTTAAGCAGCTCAAAAATCTCTTTCGTTCGCACTCGAGAGTCTTCCGAAAGATTATTATAGGTGTAATGAGCTTGACAAATTCCACAAAATAATACCGCCACAACGCCTGTTAACTCTGAAGCTTCAGCAATAAGGAACGTACTGTACGACATAAGGACAAACAATGCAGCTTCTAAGAGAGGAAAGTCTCGAACTCTGGTAAACTTGGTCAAGTGTTAAAAGAGTTAAGAAAAATACGTTACAAATAAAAAGTGGTAACAAATAATCACAGAAATATAATCATTCTATTAAAAGAATCATGACGAAAAAAATTAGTTTAAAAAGGATATCAATGCCGTGAAGCACCCCATTGTAGCTCCAATCAGCAGTGACAGCATAAATATACAAAAGAAGTCACTCAAGGCCATGAAAAAGGCATTTGTCTCGAATTCTCCTGTCTTTGAGTAGTGTTCGCCGTAGTTTTGAATCGCCCTTAAAACAAACAGAAAACAAAATCATTATTTATCTCACTTGACACAAATAAAATCAAAAAGATTACTTACCCACTCAGTACGATAGCTACGGCATCATTCAATACCGATTCCCCAAATACCAGAGCATACAAGTTCACATCCACATGCAGATCATGAAAGATTGCTAAAATCGTTAGTGGATCAGTTGGGGATATCAGCGCTCCAAAATACAGCGTGTCCAGGAATGTAAAACTGCTGCTCAGGTATTCCGGCATCAGCTTCACACAGCCGTACATAATGGCGCCGATTAAGAACGCTGATAATGCTGTTCCCAAAATGGCATACGTTAAAATGGCTCCCAAATTTCGAAAGAAGTATTTCTGAAAGAAAACAAAAAAAATAGTTTTAAGTTTTGTTTGTCGAATACAAAAATGATTGATGTCTTACCTTTTTAAGACTGTAGCCAGCATGAAAGATAATAGGTGGCAGGATGATATTAAAGAATATTTCGGGATCAAAAGTTGCCTTTAAGTCGATTTCGTTTTCAGCTACTTGATAGACTTGACTTCGGAAAACATAGGCATATGTTTTGTTTTGAATGGGGTCTTTGTCGGTGGTATTTTGTGACAATTTGCCAGGAAACTAGAAAGAAAGTCAATTTTTGTTTGTATTTTAAACTCGAATCAGTAAAAAAGGTCTATAACCTTAAATCAAACAAATTTTCAGATCTCTCTACTGACTTTGGCTCTCTTTAAACAGATTCTGTTAATTATTATTTTTGATACATGTGATTTGCATGGAAGTTCTTATTTAGAAGCTTGTAAAAGTTTTTTAAACTGTTGCATTACATTTTGTTTAAACAAAAGGTATGTAGGTAGCTACTTAAATAATTTTCGAGTTTTTAAAACAAAATAGAAAAAATTCTGTATGTATATTCCAAGTTCTCATACGACGGAGTCAATTTGTTTGATAGTTATTCCCTTGCGACGTTAGTGGCTTTTGTGTAAATTAAATACAATTATTACAAAAAAACAATTATTTTAGTTTAAGCTTTTTACACTAAAAAGTACACCTTAAATTAACTCCACTTGAGTCGTTACACGTTGGTTTAAAAGCTTAATTTATCGAATTTCACGCCGTTCAACATTTTTTGTGATTAATTATTTTAGAATCTGTCATAGAATCGTTATTCCAAATTTCTCGTTGACGAAATAACTTAGTTCAATAAAATTTGTATATTTATATTTTGATTATTTTTCTATTGAAAAATTCACGTTTGTCTTTTCTTATAAAAAAGTTATGTAGTTTTTTTTTAATGTTAAAAGTTCGTGCGAAGGGCTTTTACAATTTTTAATTTAACAAAGGTACAATTGCGTTCTACTGTAGGTACTATAAAAAACGTCCGGCCTAAATCTAAATTATTTCAAAGTGAAAGTGATATGTATTTACCTGCAACCATAATGTGTCCGGGGGTAAGGATTGGTTGAATTTTGGATTGCCTTCTGGCTCGACAGCCAGATGAATAAGTGGGGTTGATGAGCCAGCATAACGTATAACAGCTCCAACGATAAGACCTGTGGAATACGAATTATAAAAGAATTTGTTATTTTAAAGTTAATTAATTTTTGCTTTTTTTTAAAGCTACATATAGTCTAAGAAAGATAGGATCGGACCAGGGACAAATTAATTTATGAAATTTAATTTCTGGTTTCGACGCAGAATTTTATTCTCAACAACATATCCAAAGCCCCCCAAAATCCCCGCATTGGCTTTTTGTATAGGCGCATTTTGAGAGGTGGAGAGGGGAGGGAGGTGGGAGTTTGTCAAGCTGAAAAATTTGTTGTAATACAATCTAATCATATGACACATGTTTTAAGGGTGCTTTTCAACGCTGGTTCTAAAGAGACCAAAACTGAAAAGATACATGTATCATGTGGAAAGTTAATGTCATTTTTATGGAATGATCACCTTATTTGAAGTACAACAAGTAATATATTACCCAAGACCATTTTAAAATAATGGGATTTTAATGAAATTTGGTATAATTATTTCATTTGGTATGTTTACTTATGTATAATCAAAAGAGTCCCCAAAAATATCTGTGGTGAAAGGGTTTTTTTTGGGGGCGAGATGTTAGTGCGTCATTATTACCATAACATCTATGAATATGTTTTGACACTGATGAAATTTGCTAAAAATAGTAAATATTTCATGGTTTCCAAGTATCAAAAGAGTCCATTAAAATAACTTGATCCAAAGAGTTTTTTTTAAGAGTTTATGTTTGACCTGGCCTATACGGAGCAAAATGTTAGCTCTTAGGAAAAATTAAATTTTCGTGTAATCGAGATTGTACATATGACATGTGATATATGATTTAAAGGTATTTTTTAACGCCAAATCTAATTAAAGAAAAGCCAATATGATACAAGCACCCTAAAAAAGTTAGATTAATTTTGAAACAGAAATTACTGTTTTTTCCGTTAAGCAGGTCAAATATTACACCCCCAAAAAACACACTTGGACCTTAGATATTTGTAGCAAAATTTTAATGGTTGAAGTTTTCAAGGTCGTAACGACTTTTAACACCTCATTTATGAGATATTCGCAAAAAAGTTATACCATTCGAATTTTCGAGTTAAAAAAATTTATATCTATTTATATATATAATATTATCTGAAAGGTTATTAATTTTTCATAAAAGGTCAGCTGGTATCATTAATTGTTCAGTCATATAGATTTTCCTAAATGCCATTTTCACTTTTTTTGTTTAAGTCTTGCGCGACCTTGAAAAAAAATACTGCTGACCAATTACTGAGATTAATTGACCTTTAATGTGAATTTGGTTTACTTTCTGATGGTGTGTTTTTTGTTCGAATATCCCAAAAATGAGGTGAAAAAAGTCTTATACGACTTTGAATTTTGTGTTTTTTTTTTAAATTCATTTAACAAATCTATGGTTTACCAATTACTGAAACTAGCTTACCTTTTTTGTGAATATCCTATATTCTTCTTAAATACTAAAACCCCCCCCCCACCAGGCCCATTTCACCCAGTTTCACAGTACCAACAAGAAAAGATGAAAGCATTGACGATAGATTTGGTTCACTATAATCGCAACGTATGTACAATGTACATGTATGCATTTATGTAGCTCATAAGATTTGTTTGTTCTCATTTCATTTTGGTAATTTCACATCAAAATATAAAAAATGGGCACGACTGGATCGCACAAAACTTGCTCTCGTAGCAAACAACTTTAACGTAGTTTGAAATAGATAATGTACGTATATTTTTTGTTTCCATAACATTAAGATATAATTAAAAAAAAGTTTTTAAAACAATTTAAAATATAAATGATCAGTATGAATTATTATAAATTAGTTATTTTAATAGCTAAAACAGATAGAAAACAGATAAGTATGCCATCTGATTTGCTTAATAAATATGAATTTATGAAAAAAAAATTCAAAAATCGTTAGAGCGGTTTTTTTTAAATTAATTTTTTATACATTAAAAATCTTGAACATTTTTAAAATAAAATTTTGTATGTCAACTTTTAGTATTTAATAAAATACAGTTTTTCACGAAATTAAAAAAAAAATTCAATAGCTGGGTTTCAAGATATCGAATTTTCAAAAAAAAATTTCATTATTTTTTTAAAAATCCAAAAATTATTTTTTCGAAAATTTTTATATGCAAAGTTAAAATTGTAAGCGACCATTTGTATACGAATTTTTTTTTTTGCTCGAATCCTAAACTTGCCCTGTACTACGTATAACGCAAGTAAAGATGGGCAAGACTGGATCGCACAAACATGCTCTCGTAGCTAACAACTTTAACGCAGCTTGAAGTTGACAATGTACATGTGTATTGGTTCCATAACATTATGATATCATTTAAAAAGTTGTAAAAAACAAGTTTAAATATAAATTATTACTATAAATTACTATTACTATAGATACTATTACATAGTTACCACTAATTTTTAAAATAAAATTCCCTGACTCTCCCTGACTAATTTTTAAGTTTTCCCTGACCAAATTTCAATTTTTTTTTTTAATTTTTAATCGAATTTAAAATAATACTACTTATCATTATTTTCGTTTTTTTTTAGCTTTTACAAGATTCTATTGTTATGATTATCCATTTAACTGTAAAAGGTTTTATATTAAGGATATTATATTTGTCAATGCCAAAACATCAGTCCAGGTTTGGAAAGTATTCAAAATTACTATTTACCAAAATTCTGACTTGGTAGTTGTAACTTTCACCTGAATTTTATCGAAAAATCATCATAAGCGGATTTCATATCCACCAGTTTTTGTCTCTTGAAGCATATTGTTTTGTACCTATTTAAAATTCTTTATCTTCCCGAATGTTGGTAATTTTTATAACTGGCTAATACAGAACAATGAAAATTAATAAATAGGTATGAACTATAATTTTTCGGTTTTGGTGAATAGTAAACAGTTTTAGAATTTTAAGTAGAAATTATTTTAGATGATTTAGACAATATCTATAGCAAGACGATATCCTAAAGAAATTTAATAACAATCCTGACCATTTCCTTGAGTTCAAAATGCAAAACTTAAAATTAATTAGAGTTCGAGGCCTGCCTCAAGCTTATATGATTCTCACTTCAATAATATTATTAATAAAAAAAAAACAAAAAACAATATAAAATGATAAAATTTATTCTAGCTTCAAAAACAGAAGGTGGGATTTTAGAATTGGAAAGGAAGATTCTAGCTTTTTTTTTAAATCAGTCAGCACTTAAAGTTTTCCCTGACTGCTTTTCAAATTCCTTGAATTTCCCTGACATTCCCTGACCAATTTTTCGTTCACTGACTTTCTAGTCCAGTGGCAACCATGTATTACTAAAAATTACTATAGGTAAATTTTTTATTTTAATAGCTAAAACAGATAGAGCTCAAAAAAAGTATGAAATCTGATTTGTTTGATAAATATGAGTTTATGAAAAAAAAAAAAATCAAAAACTGTTAGGGCGGTTTTCTTAAAAATAATTTTTTGTATGTATATTAAAATTCTTGAAAATTTTTAAAAATAAAATTTGGTAGGCCAACTTTTAGTTTTTAATAAAATACAATTTTGCACATAATTACAAAAATCATTACCCCCTTTTCAAGATATTAAATTTTCAACAACAAAAAAATTTCAATATTTTTTTTCAAATTCCAAAAATACTTTTTCGAAAAATCGTATATGTAAAACTGTTGACATTGTAAAGGACCTCTTCAATTTAATTTAAATCGGTGTAGCTGCTAACGAAAAACTTGAAAACCGATAAATCGGTTCTATGACAGGTACCGTTAATTACCGTAATAAATATTTTTTTTTCTATCAAAATATTAATTATAGTAATAATTGTAATAATAAATCAATTTTTGTATATTGGTTGTATGACAGGTGACAGGTACCATTTTTTGTGAGCTAAAACAAAATTTCAATTTCCCCTCTAGGTCTAGTTCTTAGTTAAGTCAAAAGCTTCAGTGGTTCAGGCTGCAGGTCGAGGTACAGAGACAGACAGACAGAATTGCCTGACCCACTTTTTTCGCGTTCTCCATCATCGTAATGTTAAGAAAAATTATTATCTCGATTGATTGAAGATTGCTTTTCAATCTTTTGGCAACATTGATCATGTGCTATTTCGGAAGCTTCGTAGAGTTGCTTATTGATGTATTGCTTTCGTCGTCGTTGGTCGAAGTATAGTCCCGTGCAGATCCACAGGTTTTTCCTCTCAAACATTCCAAGCTTTCTTATGCTGATTTTGGAAATAGGAAACCATGTACGAAAGCCGTATGTGATGATCGATCGGAGAAGTTGCTTATTCCTTTTCCGCTTTAGAGGGTGGATTCGGTGGAAAGCGTAATTAGCTATTTTCAGAGTAGCTGTTACGAGCGGGTTGAAAAGTAACCTCTCCTTAAAGTTGATACCCGGGTATTTAACTGATGGGTTGGTCATCAGTTGCGATCCGTCCGGCAGATTGAGTATAATGCTGCGGCAGTTTGTGGTTGAAAGGGTGTTGCGATGTCCCGCGGGTCTTCTGAAGCGAGCCAGTTCGCATTTAGCTGAGTTGCTTTTGATGCTACATCTTGTGTAGAATTCCCACAGGCGTCTAACTTGTTCTTCTACTCTTCGGGCTGCAATGACTGGGTACATGGATTTGGCATAGGTTAGTGAGTCGTCTGCATAAAACAAATTCTTTGCACTGTTGGGTTGAGGGTGGTGTTGTAGAGGTATGGTCCCAGTTTGGATCCCTAAACAGCTCCAACTCTGACGAAAAAAGATTTGTTATCGAGAAAAAATTATTTTTAATAGTGGACCTGGAGAATTCAAACGGGTTAGTTTGTGTATTAACCCCGTATTCATATGCTGTCGAATGCTTTCTCTATATCTAGGAAGCAGCCAACAGCTAACTGATAGTTATCGAGGGTGTTAAAAACGTCATTCTGGAACCTCAAGAGTGGGTGTAGGGTGGAGTTTTTCTACCGAAATCCAAACTACACATGCGGGATGACGTTCTTAGTGGTGCAAAATGCCTTCAACCTCCGAAGAATAAGTCCTTTAAGGATTTTGCTGGTGTTGTTAAGAAGGGAAATGGGACGATATCCAGAAACTGTACTCCTGTTGACTTTCTTCGGTATGGCAATATTTTTGCTGTCTTCCATCTCATCGGAAAATAGCATTTGTTAACGCAGTTGTTGAACAGGATCGCAAGGAATAAGATCATGACTTAGCGAAACTTTCTTATGATGTATGTAATTGGAAATTGCGCTGGCTAGGATGATTTCTTAGGTCGTCCACTGTAGATTAACTCAGCCACTTTTTCGGGGTTTTTGTAGTCGTTTTTGAAATCGTTGTCGCTGATCATACAACCGGCTAATCTCTTCTGGAACATGCTGGTATCTGTCTCTAGAGGTCCTCGGTTTCTTCTGCTCGTCGAGGGCGTTGTATTCTTAGCTCATTTGTTTATCTATTGCATTAATCGGCTGGTCCAGTTTGATGTTTGATGAAAAAGTCTAGCCAGGATGGTGTCCTTAGAAAGTTACTATGTTAATCATGACTACTTGTTTGTCTTTCCAAAAAATTATATGGTAACATTGCCATTGTAAGCTTACTTATAATGACTTAAATAAAAGATCTGATACTACACCGTATAACGACGAATGGTCCCCGGACATGGAAAGATTTAATTTGGTATCAAAAAGACAAATTCAAGTACTAATTCAATTTATTCCCTTTTTGAGTAGTGGGTGCATGTTTTCAGACTCCGGATCCTTAAATACGAGTGTGTGCGTGTGAAAAGGTCCAAAATATCAAGGCGCAGTATAACTGACAAAGAATCCAATACGGACCGTAGGTAATGGAACCGTTCGAGTGTGAAAAAAGTCTAACTAGTCCCAAATTACAAATACAGGCAACTCCGCATAACTGGAACACCATAATTGAAGACCATTTGGTTCAGTTAAGCGGAGTTTTCAGTTAACCGAACTTCGGATAACCGAAACTTGTTTCAAATAAGCGGATTTGTTCAAAACAAATATTAAATTTCATTTAGCCTGAAAATCAAAAAAAAAAAAAAAAACAATTTAGGTATGATTCTGTTGTGTCAAAATATGTAGTTATATTTTCATATGAAACAAAGGTATTAACATTTTTAATCACAAAACGAATATTAATATATAATAATTAAAAACAAAAAAAAAAACGTTCGTTCCACTTATACGGAGTTGAATAAGTGAAAAATTTTCATTTGAGGCAAACAATTTTGTTTCAATTATCCGGAGTTTGCAATTAAGCGGAGTTCAGTTAAGCGGAGTTGACTGTACAAACATTTTAAACCCTGTATTTAGTAGGTAAGTTATTGTGACTGCTTGCTCTTAGACTATTCAGCAGTGAATATCGTTTTTTTTTAATCTCACAGAAAGTAAAATAACTTACGAATTTGTATTCAAAACTTTTCAATAAAATTGGTCATAGTATTAATCATTTAAACGATAACATAACCCTTATCGAATCAATTTAATGTTCCAAGTGTTTATTAAGTTAGGACCACTTATCACAAATCATACAGCATAGCAATACAATTTTCTGAGTTGATATTCTTCCTTAACTGATTAGAAATGTGCAAAAACAAAATGAGTTCGTTAGCCTTGTACATATTTCATTTTTATTTTAAACTAAAAAGCTAAGAAATATTTATGGAGTACTGACAAATCGTGTAGTAATAATAATGTATGTATATGTACAATTATTTTGAACTTGTATACATATATTCAATTATTATCAAGCAAATTTCACTTAAATGCATTTTAATGACAGCTGTATGCAGTTTTATTACCTCCAATAAACACGCTAACGTGAATGATGATATATGCCTGTGTGTAGATTCATTTGGCATAAGCAAAATAAACTGTCTAGGCGTAGACAGTTACAAATCCATTGCCAGTCCAACAATCCCCAACCTATATTTATGAGTTGTGTATGAGGGCTTTGATTTGTCATCATTATTGATTTTATTCGCACATGTTAACGTATGTATGTTATTATGCACATACAATTACAATTGACTGACTGTGTCCAAACAAAGAGTGACCGATAACTGTAGTTATTGAATTGAAGTCGATTGTTATCGCAATAATATTTCTAGATCAACATCCATAAATTGCTGGTTCAAATAAATTTAATTATGAAATGAAACATGCCTGAACCAGCTTAAAAATATTTATTACACATTTTAGTTTTGTTTACTTATTATTGTGAGAGCAGAGCAGTCGTTGTTTATTAGTTTTAACGGTTTTTAGCTCAATTTACATGTGAATTAATAGAGGGGGTAAAACGCTTTCACGCCCGCCGCCGCGCCGCCACCGTCCCGTACATAATTAAGTTATTTCTTAAAAAAAATAACAACGTATTAAGGGTAGTTACTCTCTAGAGATTGTACATAACATATTATATGAGTTCACTTAACCTACTCATTTTGTTAAATATTCTTTATATTTTAATCAAATATGTGATTAAATGATCCCTGTTTAAATCTATTAGCTTAGATTAATTACATAAACTCATTGATAAAGAAATTGATTTGCTAAGTATAACCGATTTAAATTTGAAAGCACGAGAAATAAGATTTAAAAGCTGTTATTCTGTTTTCTGGTGAATTATTCAGAACTGGGAAAGGAATTAAAATAATATAATAATAATTTTAACTATATGCCTGTAAGACCTCAGGTCTCTTAAATGCAATGCACGGCACTAGTTGGAAGGAATAGAAGGAAAGGAAAGACTTTTGTTGGCACAGTGGATTGAGAATTAGATGTTAATTATCTCATGAAATTCCACGGGTGGCATCCAGTTGAAACTGGGAATATAGAAAAGAATGCAACCTAGACTGGGGCTAGAACCCACACGTCCAGTTTAGCAGTCAAACACTATATCCACTGTGCCATTGCCACCCCAACTTATTTGCTTAACTTCCCGTTTGAAGTTATTGTAATTGGGTCCGATTTGTGGAATCGAACATTTTGACATATCTCCACGTTTTGAGGTCAATAGAACCCGAATCCATCGTTTTTAGAGCGATGGCCGGTTTGTGTGTGTACGTTCGGGATACATTTTTCGTTCACAATATCTCGAGAATATGTGAGTTATCGACTCCGTGTGAATTTTGTTTACAGGTAATGATGTCATAACGTGAAGAAGAGTTTAAAAAAATTCAATAACAGTCTTTTTTTCTATACAGTGATTTAAAAAAAAGTTATGTAAAATATAAGTTTTCTCAAATATCCCGAGAACATAGAATGCTATAGACATCAGATTAATTCTACTAGTATCGCCCAGTGGTCGAAATTCGACCATTACCTATATGAAAGCCGTTCCCAATTTTCTGCACAAAATCGCAACAAAGCTAAACAAAGCGAACTAAACATCCTAGAGGCATACAATTTGACAAATGTTTTTACTTTAAACTCGATTTTCGGCTAAACTACTAAAAAGTGCCATATTCGTGATGGGTGATTCTCCTCTAAAAGCTCCTTTTCGTGGCCCCGACCAAAAATGGTTCAACAAATTAAGAAAACTTATTTATTTTGAAGTCAATAACAGCGCAAGCAACGTTTCTAACTGGGCCACTTCTAAATTTTAAATATTTACAGATATGTAATAATTGTTTTTATGGTCCAAATATCATTTCCGTCGCGTGTCTCCTCCTTATTTCAGCGCGGAAAAATGGATTTTTTATTTGTTTTTAAATGCATACATTTTAATTTGACTGAGTACCAGGGTTAAGAATATGTAGTAAAACACAACTTCCCTAAAAATTAAATTTATTTATTTGAAACAATTAACTTACAAATCATTTCCGTAAAAAGTTAGTTACACAAAATTAAAAAAAAAATATGCTTACTATTTTTCTTGTCTAAAAAGTTAAAAAAAATCAATTTTCGTCATTTCCATCGCCTTTATTGGGTTTTGGCGATGAGAAAATGGTTACGGAAATGACTTTCGATGTGTTTTTTCTTAAAAAAATCACGAACCTATTGCAAATCATTAAAATGTTTGTGCATGCATTTAAAACCCTAAAAGGCAATTGCAGACCGTAAAACTGAGATAGGTGGAGAAGCGAAAACGTAACAAATTATTTATCTTTACTAGTTAAATGTCATTTCCGTACCATACAATCATTTCCGTAAATCGATTTAATTTCGATTTTAATAATTTTAAATAAATTCCTGTAACACCGTAAGTCTTTTAAATGCATCCTGAATTTACACGGGCCTTGTTACAAGGAATATTTTAAAAGGAAAATTTTTGTAAGGGTACATTATCATTTCCGTATCAAAGGCGTAATTTCCGTATCAAGCCGAAATTCTCAAAAACGCCTAAAATCAAGTGCCCGCACTTTAAATCATTAATTTATTCCATAATTTATAACAACACTTAAATGTATATAATTTTTTCTTAAATTTAGGCAGGGGACATTTTGGGTCCTTAAAAGGAGCTTTTAACAGAGAATCACCCTGATACAGAAATTGTCACCTTTCAATCGATATATTGAACGATACGAAAAACCGAAAAATAAAAGTTAAAAGGGCCAATTTCTACAAAAGTGAGAAATAAATATCTATGGTAAAAACATCTGCTTGCTAAAAAACAGTATATGGCGACTAAAATTATCTGGCAGAAAAATGTCAATCTGCCATTCGTGTAAATGCAGCATAATATTGACAATGTTCATTCGTGTGTGTTAACCACGGCCCCTAAAATTAACCAAATATAGAAACAAAAAGAGAAAGAGTCATGCCGATATTGCAAAGGCCCTTATAGAAACTATGACTGCTTTCACACAAGGAAACTGAGTTGCCGGCAACTGGGAGTTTGTAGGCGAGAAGGGCAAGAAGTAAGGGGAATGAAAAAAATTTCTCCGGTCAACGATTGAGAACATTCCTTCTCAGTGTAAGAGTCCGTAATGTGCGTTCAACCAATAGACTTTATATGGAAATAAACAAAAATCTCAGGCAATTCAGTTTCCTTGTGTGAAAGCTACAAGGCAATTAAAGGAAAACGTCAAAAAAAAAAAAATCTTCAGCAACTGGTTTCTCTATGTGAAAGGGGACTATCTTTGGCTAGAAGATAGATTTGTTATTAGAAGAGAAACAAAGGAGTACGCCAACTGATCAATAAATGCATATTATATACGGTGTGGAACTTTAACATATTACTCACAGTATACATTTTGCGCGCACTAATACATGCGTATATTATATGGTGTGGAATTGAAAGATCAATTGTGACTGCGTTGTAATGCATAGGCAATTTGTACCTAAATTTCTTGCGTTAAACGCAATGTTCAAAGTTAAAACTTATATTCCGCACATCTACTCGAAATTATCTTCCATTGATATAGGTTTTACTATGATTTTATTAGTTTAAGTGTGCTTAAAATGTACTACAAAATCTAGTCACCACGTATTAATATATAGATTTTACAAATAATGACGTAATGAGCACTTTTTTAGAATTAAAAAAAAAAAATCAATTGACAGTTTTTTTTTAAAGCAAAACACCTACTGAAAATTGTTAAGACATGTATTTGAATCGAACATTTTGAGCACAAAGAACGATATTTATTTTATTATATTTTGAAAAAAGTTAAAATTACTTTTTTTTAAGGAAAACAAAAAACTAAATGAAGTATGAAATTGTCACAAAAAATGTCTACTCGAATATCTTCAGAACAAATAATGCATATGATGTTTGAAATTTTGAAAACTATTTTTCAAATGAATATCTTGAGGGAAAATAATTATCGGCTTTTGTTTTTACACACAACGTCTTAATTAATTTTGAAAAAAGAAACAATTGACAGATTATTAAAAAGTCTTAAACTAGAAGAAAATACTTCAACTTATACTTTGAACTTTACGTACAAACTCTCACTTGGCACCTACAACAGTTTTATTTTGTTGAATGAGGAAAGCGCTCGACACCTCAGTCAAGAATTATTTTATTTTTAATGGGATAAGCAGTGGCGGACTGGGACACCGAGCAATCGGGATCTTAGAGTGCATAAAAGCCTCTGCAGTAAAGTAAAAGCAGCATAAAATTAGACTTTTAAGGGGCTCCCAAACAGTAAATACTATAAAGCTTTTGTGGCGCTTGGATCTGGGTGGCTCCTAGAACTCTCTTAAAAGAAGCCTAGAACTCAGTTTTAGGCCTCTACTGCTCTGTTGCAGACCCGACAGCTCTGTGGAAGGGCCTTAAAGCTCTGTTCGGGGCACCTACAATAAGCATTCAGCTGTAAGGATGGCCTTCCACATCAAAAAAATTATCAAACTATAGTTGAGAGAAAAAATGGGCACGACTGGATCGCACAAACTTGCTCTTGTAGCTAACAACTTGAACGTAGCTTAAAATTGTCAATGTGCATATGTGGTTCTATAACATTATGATAAATAAAAAAAGTTTTAAAAACAATTTAAAATATAAATTATTACTATAATTTATTATAATTTATTATAAATTTGTTTTTTTTTTGATAGTTAAAACAGATAGAGCTCAAAAAAAGTATGCCATCTGATTTGTTTGATAAATGTGAATTTACGAAAAAAAATTTCAAAAACCGTTAGAGCGGTTTTCTTAAAAATTAATTTTTTATAGATATTCTTGAACATTTTTGAAAATAAAATTTGGTATGCCAACTTTTAAAATTAAATAATTTACAATTTCACACAAAATTTAAAAAATATTCATTAACCCGTTTTCAAGATATTGAATTTTCAAAAAAAAAAATTTTAATATTTTTTTAAAAATCCAAAAGATATTTTTTCAAAAAAATTTATATGCCAAATTGTTGCACTTACATACAAAATTTGGTTGAAATCGGTGTAGCCGTTGACGAGAAATTTGAAAACCAAAAAATCGTTTCTATGACAGGTACCGTTAATACCCGTTACAATTTTTTTTTTCTACCAAAAAATATTTATTTTAGTAATTATAATAGCTCGTATTTTTTTTCAAAATCATTAGAGCCGTTTTCGAAATAAATCAATTTTTTTATATTGGTTGTATGGCAGGTACCGTTATTTTTGGAGATAAAAAAAAAATTTCAATTTCCCCTCTAGTGAATCTCATAAGAACCTTAAGTCAAAAGTTTGAAGAAAATCGCTTCAGCCGTTTAGGCTGCAGGTGGATTGACAGACAGACAGACGGACAGACAGACGGACAGACAGACAGAATTGCGAGACCCACTTTTTCGCGTTCTCTATCATCGTAATGTTAGGGAAAATTATTATCTCGAAATTTTTTTTGCGCGAATCCTTAGCTTGCCCTATATATCAAATAGTTTTTTTTTTAATTTCTTTTCTTAAAATTTTATGTAGTGGAACTCTCTCCACAAAAGACTCAATATCCAGAACTTCTGACTTCTGAGAAAAATTCCGACTGTAGCAATGAGATAATTTCTTATATAAATCCAGTATCCCAAACATCAACTCCGACCCAACCTATGCAAATCTCTTAATTAAATTTTTGTTCAGCGAACCATTTCGCTAATTTTGGAGAGTTTCATTGAATTTCATCTAGATGAACAATTTTAAGAAGACACATTGCCATTTCCCAACTTGGTTTCCAAGACTCAAGCTGGAAGCATCACAAAATAGTTTTACTGGCTTGTTTTGTTGATCGGTGGAATCGTTTTAAAAATTAATATTTCCATTTTAAGGTCAAAAAAGGCATTCGGGTAAATCCAGCAAAAATGGTTAAATTATTGCAGAAATAATAGTTGGAGAAAAGAGTAAAGAAGTTATGAATAATTTTGATAGAAGCATTTCGACATAATCAGAATTTCGACCCTAACTCCACCTCAAAAATTTGAAATTACTTGCAAAAATGCGGTATGGAAGCAGATTGGAAATGTTGGTGGCAGTGCAGTCTTTTGAAAATGTTTAACGAGGTTGCAGAGGTAAGTATACTACTTGGGCAAAATTTTTCAAAAATTTAAACTTTTCGAAATTAAAAATTATGTTTTAAAAAAAACTGAAAAATGTGAAACGGGCCTAATTTATCTATGTATTCAAAATATTTCAGTCGGTAGCTGAATCCGTTATGTTTTACGCTGTGCAAACTTGGGGAAGCAAGCAGTACGAGACAATCTATTGCCAGCTAAATCACAATTTGCAACTGGCAAATTACTTCCGTGATGAGCTTAGCGTTGAAGAAATATCCATGATGGTTAGGCTGCGAGGGGAGATTCTCAACCTTAATTATGTACCGCACAGAAGAGACCTTCCGGTGATCTGCAATATATGCAACATGATGGAGAGAGAAGACGTGGTGCATTTCTTAGGGAAGTGTCCAACTTTAAGGGAAACGAGGAGATGCATTTTCGGAAAGGATTTCTTAGCAGTCGACGAAGTCATATCCTAGTTGAATGAGATGTACGTTCGCAAATAGTTCCAATACTGCAAAATTGCTTTAAGATGTCGCGAAAGAATCTTGCTTTGATTTGATTAAATACATGATTTAAAAAATAAAAAACTATTAAATTACAAAATTATAGGAAAATGTTAGGTTATAAAATGTAAAAGGATGTTTAAATTGTCAATCTGGCAGACGAAGCCATGTCAAAATGATTTTTCTTAATACTTTTATGTTATGTTATTATAATATTGTACTGAATAAAATCAATCAAAAATCAATCTAATAAACATGAATTTTACCCAATTTATTTGTTCTAATTTTGTATAACAACGTTTACCTACCTATTGATAATTATTAGCAAGTAAGTTACTTTCTTAAAAAAGTTAATAACTATGGGTAGTCTAATTATTCTTCTTCAAAACAATGAAAAATTAAGTATCGAGGAATATCTATGTATATTCTTATCAAAATGAAGTATTAACCACACATCACAATACGTTCCAAAAAATCAAACTTAACTTCAATTACTTTTTGATTGTTAACTTCATACAAGTTTGAATTATGCAAGGATTTTGAATTAAACAAAAAAAACAGAAATTACTGCTATATTCAATGTTTAATTTGATACAACAACAAAAACAAACGAACAACACTTTTTGTGTTAATAGATATATCTTTATGATGATAACTGTGTTAACCCTGCTTTGAACCTATAAGAGATACATTGTAAATACTTTCAATTAGGTATTTTAAATCCATACTCAATTTACTCAAAGAATAATTAAATTGTATACAGGCAGCAAATGCATTTGCATTATTGGGTATTTAATTGGATTTGTCTACAACAACATAATCGTCTATTCATAGTTGGTATTTATTTTTGTTTCTTTATCGAATTAAATTAAAAAAAAAAAAAAATCGATGTCATCACTGTCGTTTTGCCACCACCTCTGATGATGGACTGTGGATTCATTTTATTTACATTCTTGCTACATTTAATTTTTGGGTTGAATGATAGAGTATTCAAAATAGTAAAAATGTGCTGAAACTTTATAAAAGTTGTTTTCATAACCCCATGCGCTTGAATGGCATAAGTGGCATAAGACAAAACTGACGAGCTACTTGTGTAGTAAAGTTAACGATTTCTTACACGATTTCAGTTCATTTTTACGTTTTATGTGAATTTTGTAAAGCAAACAACAAATCAAAGAAATATATTCGAAGAATTGGCTTAAATTTTATTTGTTGGTATGCCATGTCAAAAATGTAAACGCTAATTGTTCAACTATACCAAGTTAAAACTATTGGCATTTTGTCTTTGAATGAAACCCCAACTATCCAGTTTACCATACCCTTCAGCCCAATTTCGGACGTACCTACTGTCAAGTACAAGGATTCATTTTTTAGCCGCACAACACGAATGTGGAATGTTATACTTCTTTAAATTTAAAAGCTTTCAAAATGTCAAACATTTCTTTGGTGCAGAAAATGAAATATATTTTTCGCTCAAAACAACACAAAACGATCTACAGTGCGTCATTGTTCGTCAATCGATGGCATGCTTTTATTGAGTCATACACTATTTGAAGTAGGTTCAGTACATTATTGTAAATGCATTGTAAATGATAATATTTATTTTTCTAAACACGCTTAAATGAGTAACTGATTGCACATACTAATTCATAGACCACAAGATATCATAAAATAATTCTGAATAAGAATATCTTTACTTGTTTTAATAGTACCTATATACATATATACGTAAATGGGTATCTACATTATGTAGTATACTTTAGTTTTTAATATTCTCTAAAAGGTTTTACAACGATAATATTATATTATAATATTTAAGTAAAAGTTCATGATAAGGGTTTTCCCAGATGGGAGAATACGAATTTGTATTAGCTTCATTAGCTATTTCAATGGACGGAGTATTATATATTTTTACATTATTTAATATAGGGAAACATGTGTTTATCAGAGCTTATATAACTTATTATAAGTTGGAAAAATGTATCTGTTTAAGGTTTGCTTTTACAAATTTTTAACAATATTACAAATAGGTATACATTATTTCACAAAATAAGTGCATGTAATTTTTAAAACACGATACCTAACAAACAAAATTGATTACTTAAAATGAAACTGGGATTGATTATTCATTTGGTATAGAAGCTGTTAGTTTCAACGAGTTGACAACATTATGTATTTCTAGATATTCAGGGCAAGTTTTGGTCTTCGGCAGTCATTACTCATGTCAGTAAACTTAATAGAGAACAGATAATATGAGTTCTTAATACATGAACAATATTTGAAATATTTTGGTCAAATTCATGCACATATCTCCGTGTAAAACAATTTTATGAGCTAGAAGAAGTAAGCTTAGACCTGGTTGTAGTCCTAAAATCTTATTCCCATAGGACTTTTTTCTTGTCTCCAAGATTGCCTACATAAGATCCTCGTTCATTTGCTAAGGTTTCTAGTTCCCATACTCTTAGAAAATTATTTATTAAGAGGTCCTTCAATTTTGGTCGTTGAGTGTTGGTGTGGATTATCCCAATTTCGCTAAACGGTTTTAAAAAGTTAAACGGCGATATTTAAAAGCCTCTATTTTCGCTATTTTGTATAGTAAGTTGCTTGTATTAAGTTAAATAAATATTAGTGTTCCTGTTTCCATAAGAACTACGTTGCGTGGTCTGTTATAAGACATAAGACATAGACCATGTAATTTCTTTCAAACTGTTGATTGTATAACCTTGATTAGGTATACATATGTCCAGATTCCAGACCCAATAGTTCGGTACAATACAATTTAATCGAACACCTTACCTCCTCACAATTTATAGTATACTAGCTGTCCCGACAGACGTTGTTCTGCCCTTTCCAGTGGGTAGTGCGATGGTATAGATACAACATTTTAAACATTGCCCGCATTAATGCGTCGGCGTCGGCCATACATTTCTCATTTTTTAAAATAGGCCTAATTCCACAGAATATAACCTTTCAAAACAAAACAAAATTGGAGGTGTGGTTTCTGGGATTGATCTACTCTTTCTTCGCTTTGTTGTCAAACTGTGAGGCCGAACAATCTTTTTTTATAAAATGAATCGAATATCAAAATTTAATCAAAAGTATTATATTGATCTTCGATTGAATTGTTTTCTTTTTTCTTTTTTCATTTTTTGTTTTCTTTATGAACCTTCCGAACCTTGCTCTATGTTTTAAAAATACAATAAAACGAGCCAACTTATTACTGTCCTTGACTTTCTGCTTGAGGATAAGGTGACGGACACCAAAGTGAAACAGTTATTCTTTGCTGACGATGGAGTCATCATAAGTGAAGATCCTGTGTCCTTGCAACGAACACTTGATGTATGGGTGGATGTTCTGGAGGGAAGTGGATACCGCATTAGCGCGAAAAAGACCGAATATACCTATTCTGTCCATTTTCTGATCCACATAGGTCTATTCCGGACATCTATTTGAATGGAACAGTTCTTACCAAGTGCGAAAAGTTTAAATTCTTGCATCAATGATCAATAGCGAAGGATCTTGTGATGACGACATGAAACATTGCTTAAGCGTACGGTAGATGAAGTGGCGGGAAAACTCTGTAATCTTCTGTGATAGAAAAATGCCCCCTTAGCTGAAAGGAAAGCTCTACACGGCAGTTGTTCGTCCATCGCTTACATACTATTCACAGTGTTGGTCAATGAACAAGAAGTATGAGAGTAAATTGACGGCAGCTGAAATGAAGATGCTTCGCATGACAGCAGGAGTGACAAAGAGTGATCGAATAAGAAGCAAGAGAATCCGAGGAAGCCAATACGTCAAAAATACCATCTTGGACAAAATACAACATGACCAACTTAGCTGGTACTGTCATGTACAAAGAAGATGCCATGAGAACCCAGTTCAAAACGCAATAGCACAAGACGTTCCAACACTATCGTGACAGGAGGGCAGGCGGCAAAAACTCCTGGATGAAACAAATGCAACGACACCTGCATTTAGTTAGCCTCAGACATGGAACAATCCAAAACCGGGAAGCCTGTCGACGTTTTCTGAGGTCAACCCAGCGAACCCCACAAGTGGAACCTTAGGTGAAGCAGTTGAGTATAAGAGGTGTGGCCCCCCTCGAGATCATGATAATCGCCGGTTAAATGAGAAGAAGAAGAAAAAAAAGAGCCAACTTTATGTTTAACCTATGTAAGTGGCTCTTAACTAAAACCACTGTCCACTTTTTTTAATCCAAAGATGTTTCCGGGGCCATAAAGAATAATTGTACAAATTTTCATGTAAAGATGTAAGGACGATATAAACATAAATCTGTCTTTTCATTTTTTTTTATATAATTTAAGAGCAATTGCAACTACAACTGCAACTGTAACTGCAACTGCAACTGTGCATACTAAGAACTATAATTTGTGTTTGAAATTTAATGCTTGAATCTTAACTTCTTAACTATTATATAAAGACGAAAGAATTATTTTGTTCCTTCGCGCATAACTCATAAAATTATTAATTGATTTACCTGAAACAAATTTTATAATATATACTTTATGTCTATGAGACGGTTTTTTGCTATTTTTTTATAATTCTTAATTTGTTTAAATTTTGAGAATATTATTGGTTTTTGATCTTTTGTCACTTTTTTTCTAAGAGTTTGTCCTAAATATTCACTCATACACTCAAAACGATTTGATATTTTAAAATAATAATAATTTTTTGATAAACTCAACATTCATACAAAAATTTTAAGACCTAGGTATGGGTGATTCTACAAATGATGGAATTTTCTATGGCCACGCTGATATTTTGCAAACGGTTCAACCAATCAATCTGATTTTTTTACAGCAGTCAGTCAAGTCGATATCCACTATGACAAAAAAAAAAGTATAAAGATCTGATACATTTTCGTTACTTAACAAATTCTTCAAAGTGCCTAATTCTCAGTCCCCTGACGTGTCCCCCGCTTGTTTTTCAAATCAAAAACCATAACTGTTCTTTTATTTTTGGGTCCACACTAAGACCAACGATAAATTAATGACCTTAGGTGATAAATCTTTACTATGACGTAAACCACGGTTTTTAGTAACTTTTTATTAGAAACAACAGAGATAAAACTGAAATCTAAAATATAATGCTAGGTACCTACCTACATAACAATTACTCTGGATACTTTTATGTATTTTGTTTAAGGATTTACTATGTATTTTGTGTATACATTATATAAGTTACAATTTGAATAAGAAAACATAATGATTTACCTATAAGATATTTTGCGTTTTATATTAGTCCCCGTAAAAAAAAATAAGTCCCCTGACCACTTAATTTTTAAAAAATGCCATTAAAACTGATAATTTTAAATTTTTTTACTGGCCGTTTTGTGGCTATTCAAAAGCAATCAACGGGTAGGTATCTGCTTTGTTTTTATGTTATTTTTGTTTTGTTCTTTTCTTCTGCAAACTGAACTCATGCCTACTGGCTGAGCACTATGGTGTAGTTGTAGCCAATACCTCGTTCACACACACGCACACATTTTCTTGCTGCAATAGATATGGTATGTAGTAAGAAAAGAGTCACATTATGTGATCAAATTATTTGTGTATTGTGTATCTTTTATCATCGGTAATCGCCATGCGTCGGTGTTTTCCGGGTGGAAAAAGTGATTTGGTTCAAGTAAAAAGCGTATTACTTGACTTCTAATGGTCGGATCTTCAAGATTGAGATCTTAAAATGGCGGGAAAAACAATTTACAGTCGTGTGTAGTAAAAGAAAGAACTAAAATTAATATTAAAGCAATTGAACGGTGTTTGGCGAATATTTTAAAAGGGAAAATGTTATGAATAAATGCAAATGAATTCAGTCTTAAAAAACGCTTCACATATTTACACAATAACTACACTGCAAAAACATTATGTACCCGAAAGCTTAAAAAAAATACATGTGTAGGTAGGAAGGTGTGCAAATATAAAAAACTCCTTTAGTATTATGTACTTATAGCAAAATATTATTTTTTAAAGTTTGCGAAGCAACGCGAGCTCGGGTCGGCTAGTATTTAATACAAGAAATCAATTTTCATTTTACAACTTAAATTTACATTCTATAAAATTCAAATTTCTAATAGGTATATTACAAACATTTCTGATTTAAAATAACCACCTAAGAGTAAAACAGCTAATTATTGTTGTTAAAATTAAACAGTAATTCCGAATTTCTATTTTTTCAATTGCATTATATATACTTATGCACCTGCATATTTTCTATGAAATGTACAAAATTGTTAGCTTCCTAATTTCTTAACTCATGGGCATCGATCTCTTTTGAATTCGATCGTTGACCAGGACACATGGTAATAAAGAACATTAATTTATTTTAATTGAACATTGTTTTATTTTAATTGAATTTTGGATTTGTGAATCTACATCTGGGGTTTGTTCTATATATACTGTTCGATTAATTCGATGTTCGTTTTATCGGTTACAATTCGCTTTTTGTACCGGGGTTTAGACAAGCGTGTAGAACTAGTAGCATTTGTATCATAGTGTTAGTTTTATGGATGTATGTGTGACTAGTAGCTCTCTGCGCGTTTTTTCAACTAGTATGATTTTCTAAAAATATTTCATACAGAAAAATATACAAATTATGGAAACTATGGAAACAAAACAAATAAATGAAAAAAATACACTACACTAGTAGGATAACTGGCGGGCTACTCGCAGGCAAAAATATTATACTATTTGGGCTACTAGTTGGCTCTCTCGTGTTCTGATACACTAGCGCACATAAACGCTACTAGTTCTACTCGCTTGTCTAAACCCCGGGTGAGAAATACTTAAAAAGACATTTTTTTAAATAGATTTTATATTGTTTTCAAATGCAACTACAATTATCCAAGTGGTGCGTGCACTTTGCGAACCTTGTAAAATAAATTCATAGTTTTGTCCACAACACAATTTTTTCAAATGCTATTTCAACTAATACTGCAACTGCAATTGTTGATAGCCGATGGAGACAAATCCAACACATAAGAAATCATTAAAATCTGTTCTGCCGTTCTTGAGCTATAAATGGTGTTACAAACACGACTTTGTTTTATAGAATATAAGATCTCATAATTTTATCAGTTAATGCTGCTGTCGTTTTTGGGTTTGAAAAACTTTATGAATTGATTCCAAGAACTTGTGCGATGAAGTTGTAATTTGTTTCTTGGCAAGATCTGTTCTTTCTCTTAGCTAAATTCATAACATTCGATTTTCCGCATTGAAACTCATGCCCATAGCTGCAAAATATTTGCTTAATGCAAACACCTCTCTTAATCCAAAGATTTTGTAAAAATAGCATCAGCGTGCTAAGAAATCCATATTCATAAAATGTCTACTCCTAAGAGACCCTCGGAATTTCCTTTAGGAATTAGAAAATTACCCTTAGGAAGTCTTCAAGATCAGTTTTGTATGGATTAAATAGTAAGTCACTTGATGGATCACCTTACAGAAGCATTTCAGCGTTACGTGTGGGAAATTCTTAAGAGAAATCGATAAAAACTGTTTTCTGTCATTAGGTCTGTTTAATGAACAGAGAATATCAGAAAAGTACAAGATTGTGTGTCTTCCATGAGTAAAAAGTTTGCACTAAACTGTTCTACCTTCTTTCATTTTGTGTTCCATGAAGTTTTTCAGAACAGATTAGAACAATATTTTCTGCGCCTTCTTTTTAGGTGGTGCAAGTGAGTGCAAGTAACAAAAAAAAGTATGAACAAAAAAGTTTTAAATTTAGCTTATTGAAAGTTAAAACATTATCACTGATGAACTCTTTCAATAGTTCACGCATAAAAATGTCGGAAATATCTGAAGAAATATCCATAGTAAAAAAAAAATTTAAGTTCTGAATTTATTACAACTAAATTAAATTCAATTTTGCACTCCTTCACAGCTGAACGGAAACTGTCAACCACATGTACCAAATGTGCTGCACTTTTTTGTTCTAATTTGTTTTGACAATTTGTGCTGCTCTGTCCTGTTCTAATCTAGATATTTTTCATTAAACAAACCTAGTAACTTTTAATTACTCGAGAAAGAAAAATGCAAGTCTATTTTATATTTTTTGGATTAAAAGCTGAATTTCACAACATCTGTTCTACATTATGTATAATGTACATTTTATTTTATTTAAATATATTAATGTGGAGAATCCTTGTTTGGAAATATATTCTATATTTTTAAAACTTCTTTTATATGCGACACCCAAAATCTTAAGGAAATAAATAAAAATAATTAAGTTTTGATAATTTTATTTTGTTCTAATTGAATTTTTAGATATTTCTTGTTTTGATAAATCATTCTAAGCACTTTGGTTTAGACAATTTTAATTTCGTTCATAATGAGAAAAAATCATTTGCGAAAACTCATACGGAGAAAAATCAAAAAAATCAACTCGTCGAATTGGAGTTGGATTATAAACTTTGCATATGCAATACATGTAATGCCAAAAATAGATGTTAAATTTTACACCAGATTGCCATTCTTCGTGGAATGATCCTACATACCCCCTTCGCCATAATATGTGTAAAGCTGCTAAGTCCAATTTGATGGATTTTACAGGAGAGTTAAAAAACTACGTAAAACCTAAATTAGAGTCTAACCTAAATTAGAGTCTATTTAAAGAATTTCAAAATCCCGTTTCTGTATGTTTACCTCCCTTAGCATTATTCAAAGGAAAAACTATTTTTTGTATCGTGTACGGAGAAAAGAGAAAGAACCCGAATTATCAACAACCAACTTGTGTACGGCTAGTAAAAATGCTAGTTGTCTCAATATGCAATTTATAAAGACAAAAACCCTACATTGGATGTGCATGATCAGGTGACCTCGGTGGCGCAATGCGTAGTGCATAAGCTTCAGAGGTAGCTGGTTTAGGTTCGATACCAATTGACGGCACTAATAATTTATAAATTAAAATTGAACATAAAGACTAAGCACCACTAATAAGGAATCTGATGATTGGTGTGGCAGCCATGAAATTGCAATAATTCCAGCCAAATACAATGGTGGTAGCCCACTCAAGTGATTGTTGAACATTCAAACATTCATAAATTTTGTTGTATGTTTGCTTCATTTTTGGAATTAGCATATTTTCTTATCTAAAATTTTTTTTAAATTTCATGCATGAGACGACTTAGCAGGTTTTCATTAAAAAAATTTTTTGTATAGTTTTTAATTGTGTCTTTTAGTTTTATTTAAAATATTTCTATTATTCATAGGGCAAACTATCGTAATAAGAGTGATAATCTTCAGCAAAATATTTTTTAAAGCTTGTAGATCGTCGAACTTTCTTTTTTTAATATTTAACCGTTGGTTATGTAGTTGATCCAACGATTCCACTGCATGAGAGGTCACCCCAGGAGTTCGCCTCTGAGGTAGTAGCTACCAATCACTTGTGAATCACAGTTTGTTATAAACAAGGCCGTCTGCGTCATAGTTAATAGCACGAATATCCAAAATCTAGGATAATAAAGTCAAAAGATGAGGAAAATTTAAATAAGTAATTGTGGTTCTACATTTCCTTTGGATCTCCTTTTGTCTCTCGTGGGCGTATGCTCTTCAGAAATTCAAACTCCTTAAAATTGTTGAAGAATGTGTGGTTAAAGTATGTAATATCATACTTTTTCGGATTTTGTCGAGCTTCTCGACAAACTCGTAATATTCTGCAGGAACATTCACAGTTTTTTCTCTTAGTTTTCGATTGTTGAATGCATCTAGTCTGCTTCCATTTGAGTGTGCCCAATCTCCAAATATTTTTGCTCAATTATAATTTTTTCTTTAATAGCAACATTCAACAGAGCGTTAGAAACAGTCACATTTCGATTTTGGTAGGTACATCCGTCGCTATATAAAATAATTTTTTCCGGCTTTATTTTATTTTGCCGATCAATGGTAGGAAGCACTTTTTCTACGATAAAACGAGAAATTATCGTGGCAAACTCCTCTGCATTGACCCCACCCTCAGTTTCATTTCAGATGTAGCAGAAACCGTCTTTATTCACGATATTATAAAAACAACAACAGTAGAACTGCTTGTAAATCCACAGTAAAAACTACAGTTGTAAAGTACTTAAGTACATTTGTACTTAAGTACTTTTCAAGTACCAAGTACCTTGTACTTGTACTTGAAAAAACAAGTACAAGGTACTTGGTACTTGAAAATCGCCAAGTACAAGTACTTTTTCAAGTACTTTCATCTAAGTACATTTACTGGGTACTGTAGTACTGCCCAGTACATTTTCAAGTACTTTTCAAGTACAAATACATTTTGAAGTACTTTTCAAGTACAAGTACATTTTCAAGTACTTTTCAAGTACAAGTCATTTTCAGGTATTTCTAAAGTAGAAGTCTATTTTAAACACTGTTTGATTCGGGTATGAAATTTGATGAACATATTTTATAATTTATCAAGCAAATTATGTATTTTATGTATAACATATTTACCTAACCGAGGCCAAGGGTTTGAAACGCGAGTAAAACTAGAATGATTATTAATAAAATTGATCAAATTTGTACGTAAGTGAACATTTTATTATTCAAATTTTGCGAAGTCTTGTCTGTAAGACTTGGAATATATTGGAATTGACTGAGTCCAATATAATAACATCATCCACAGTTGTGAACATTTGAGAGTCCATTATGTTGCCAATAAATAAGATTCATTTTCTTGTTGTATGTGACCACAATTTTGATTTGCAGAATTTCTATTATTTTCATGGAAAACGTTTTGTCGAATAGGATTATTAAGTGAATCCGCTGACGCAAGGTTTGCACGAGCTAATTCAAGTATTTTCTTTGCCCGCCACATCTGAATAGTATGAAAAAATTGCACTTTACAAGCCGTTTTACAAGTAAACAAACAAAATAAAAGTGGGAGAAATTGAACAAACATTTAACTTTATTCGTTTAATGGGAATTATTTCGAAAAATAGTCTCACAAACACTTTTGATTAAAAGAAAAAAAACAATCCACGCGTGCTGAAGTTCTAGCTAAACTTTCTAAACTGAATTTTGTATTCACAAGCTAACGGACAAACTAGGACTTAGCAAATTCTCGCTTATCATTCTTTGAAGGTTTGGATATAGCAGAAATAAGTGCATTGAGATTCTTCAATAAGCATTTTTTTCTTTAAAAATGACATCAAAATTTCGATTTCGCCCAAAAGTGGACTTAGCAGCTTTACACATTTAGCCGAAGATATTTGATTCTTCAGTTAACCTCTTTGTTGCTTCAATAGCATTCTTGGGTTTTGAATAGATGTTTACGTACTATATAATCAGTCTTTTACTTTACTTATAAAATCAGTCCTTTTTGAGAAAATAAGTCTCTAATTTTAATAGGTAGGAATGTATTTAAATTTTTAAAAAAGCATCACCATCAGAGCCTTATATTCAAAAAAGATGATTTATTTTCATTCTTACATATTAAAATATTTGTATTAAACACTTTAATGAAAATAATGTTGAACGACAATATTCTAAAAAATCTTACCATTGAATAATAAAGATTAAAATAAAAAAAATAACTTTGATAAGAAACTCTCAAATCAAACTAAAAAATGGAAAAATGAATACAAAGTGGGTACATTTTAGTTTCCTCTTTTTTTTTTGTTTTGTTAGTCACACAAAAACCTCCGATTTTCGCTTTAGTGTCAAACAAAGCAGATTGCCAAAAATGTATGGACCCAGAATCGACAATAACGACATGCTATAATGAGTTAGTGTAATAAGCATATGACCCGTCATCAAAACGGCAACCCCGCAATCCATGGGGTATATGAGCTATGAAAACAAAACGACTAACAAACACGACTATTATTATTATTTCTTAGGTACTACTTTATTTGAATTTATTTATTTTTTGGTCTTAAGAAATAGAGGAGAAGGCGTGAGAATGGTTAGTTTTTGCATCGCGGCTCTTGAAAAAGAGATTAAAAATACCAAAACTACGAGAAAATGCGCTTCTTCGAATCCATTTTGATACCCCATGGTTTCTCAATGTAACGATTACGTATTTTTGAAGTAGGCACTAATTAAGCCTTCAAAAACCTTATACAAATTTTTCTTTTCGACTCCGGGTTTTTTCTTGGCCATCTCCTTTTAGCAAAATACTCGGGTCAGTAATTTATTAACATAATCGCTTATGTTCTACTTTTTCCTCAGCATTAACTGTAACATGAGTTCTTATGTTTAGATTAAATAGGTAGGTACTTAAGTTTCATTTCAGCAAATGGACCTAAGGCTCTCCCAAACTAACACAAAACCGGAGCGAAACATTCGCAGATATAAAAAATGAAAGATACACAATACTAAATAACAATAGAGTTATCGTCAGCGAATGTTTGGCGTTGGTTTGGGAGTCTTTGTACCCCCGAGGTCATGTAACATGATAATAGCACATGCCATGATGTATATAATCAAACTTGATATAAGATCTCTTACAAATGATATGACTTAGCTTTTTAGCAACGCATTAAAATTACACACTCATTTTTTGTTTTGTATATTTTGAAAAATCAATAAAAAGTTAGAAATCCAAACTCCACACGTATTTGTATCTACTACCTACTCGTTAAGAATATTTTATTCTTTCTATTGAATTGCAAATTCTCCGAAACCATTTTGCGAAAAAAATTCCCCGCTTTCTTATTTTTTTTAACTCTTAAGCATAGTTATTAAATACCAATACAAAAATCGTTTAGAGGTCGACCTGGAATCTTCAACTCTACTTTTTTCTTTTATTAATTCTGTCATGTGATAAGCAGCCGTGTGTAACTAATAACACGTTCTTGATGGCAAGAGACGAGTTCTGGGCTTCCCAAAAATGTAAAGATCATTTTTATAAGAAAATTAAAAAAGAACACAATTTAACGAATAATTTGTCATCAGAAGTTAAGAAGTGCTTACATAGTGTTGCATAAGATTAACATGAGACAAAGGATGTTATAATACAATATTGTAACTTATCGATTAAACACATCTTAAGATTCCTGTAAGAAAGAAAAACTAGACTCACCATAGATAACTGCCAATCCCGTCTCATGCAGCCATGAGACTCTATGATGCTTAAACAACCATATTGTGAGCACTGTGAGCGTCAGCAGGAACGTATAGACCAGCAGATTCAGACTGTCTATTCTGTGGGTGAGAGTAGCCTTGGCGTCAAGGGCGATGTCGGTGGCCGTGGCATTGCACTTGGCCGATATGCTTATTAAAGCTAATAGAACACTAAAAACAATTGAAATACCGTACCGACGTAGTGACGATGACATATCTGTATTTGATTAAAAAAAACTACTGCTGCCGCTTACAACAACAAGCCGTTTCAACAAAGGAAAAAAGAAAAACGGATTTTCCACCACACGATGAATTTTCTTCCTTTCAGAGCAAAGCAAGTAATTTTCTATCGATTTATCCGGAAGCCGATGTCAGTGGTTCGTCAGAGTAGACACACAAGAGGCAAACAGACAAAAGCGAAAAAAGGATGACCACGACGACGACGTTGTCTTCGTTTTTATATTATTCTGGTAGAAGGCTAGAGTTTAATACAAATGGGGTGGTCAGGACGAAAGGGGGTTCTTTCTTATTTCAAGAGTTTTACATATACTCTAGAAAAACCTGGCTAAAGAGCCAAACAATTATACAATTCATTATATGATGTGCAATAAAATCACTCGTATTTCTCACTTCACTTTGACTAAAATTTGATGTGTATTATGATTTTTTTTACTTTTATTTTTTCCACTTTTTTGCAATGGAAAAAAAGTATTTCTACACTAAAATCTGTGTCGTCGTGCGTTTTATTCTTCTTACTTTGCCGTTCGTTCGAATATCTGAATCTGAATTTATTTTTCTATTACGTTTTGTCGTTGAGTCAAGTGACATTTTTCTTTGTTATTTTGAAATTATGACGTTTTGTTTTGTGTTGTTGATTCTGTTATAAAATAAGAATGTCAAATTGATGAAAGATAGTGGAACAACAAAGAATGAGCGTTTGTTTTTCTTACAATTTCTTTCGTTGTTTTGGTAATTTTGTTTTAGCTGAATTCTATACAACAACTATTAAGAATGAGTGGGAGGGAGATGGCTGAGGAATTCAAGAAAACTTGAGGGTATAGATGGGATATTTCATTTAAGTGATGCCATGAAAAAGTAGTAGATTGGCCACGTTCACGTTGCGGTGAGATATGCTATCACGAATACTCGAGTATTCGTATATTTTTATGAACGAAATACTACGTTTCCACCAGACATTAAACCGAGATTTAGCAAGATTATCACAAATCTCCTTGAAATCTACAAGATTTACCATACAAATTTTAATCTCCTCAAATGAAGATTTCAAATAAAACTCATTCAAATCTACTTGGAAACATTAGTTTGTCAAATCAAACAAACTTTTTTTCGAAGAATAGTTGTGGAACTGACCTATTTTCGTTTATTGACAGATGGAAATGTAAGCAAAAACTATCTATCTCACTTCCACTTCATATAAAAAAAATGAAACACCATTTAAATGTTTGCCATAATCCTCCGAATTTTCAAAAGAGAACGTCAAAACAAATCTACAAGTGGGAGGGAGATACATTTCAGAGAAGACAAAAATAGTCGGAAGATTCAGTCCAATGTCAACACCGTCAAAGGATAGGTTTATGGTGGATTTACATATATCTTCGTCCGACTTCTGCAAAAAAAGAAAAGGGGATGCAAAATTAAAATTAACATTTGTTGGATAGAGAGGGAACACCAAAATGCAGAAGATCTTCCTACATTCAGATTATAGGAAGTGCCATAATGCAGATATGAAGACGAGCATGTTCATCTTCTTGATGGTTCTCTTTCACACGCTCAGATAGTTTTGGCATACATTTGTCCCGCTCTACTTTTTTTCATATTTGCAGAAGAAGATACATGTAAATCCAGCATTAATGGCTAACACAGATGTGCAGCAAGTTTGCACTCATCTATGCATGCAGCGCTGCACACGAAACACATGGGCATAGTTTTGTCAAATCAAAGGACACGTCACGCAGCGTTGTCGATGTGACACGATATCTTTTTTGGCAAGGGATTTTCTTCTTGGCACGGTGACACAAAATTCAATATAGCAGTTTTATAATCACCAACCCAAACGATTTTTTTTAACAGCCCGATTCTCCCCCTTGTGAGGAGTCACAAGTCATAAGCCCTTGTGACTTAACTCTCACTCCCTTACAATATAACTAGACTTACTCTTTCTAAACATTAATAAGGCCTATTCGGCGCAATCTTGTATTCTTTTATTCTGTTATTCTTCTATCAATTTCCATACAAATTTTTGAACTGTCAAAAAACCTTTTATTCTTTTATTAATTGGCATTCTGCAGTTCGAATTCTGTTATGAAATCTGTTATAAACCATAACAGATGCCTATTCTGCCATATCTGTTATTCTGCTATGAATTTTCTGTATGATACATAACAGATCTCCACCATAAAAGATTTTTATAATTGGTATTCAAGAGTTCGATCTTTTATAAAAGTCTGTTATGGAACTTCGAAAAAGAAACATTTATACGAACAGACCTAAAATCTGCTGTCAGCTGTATTAAACAAAAAAAAAACAAAAATCGACACTGACGAGTGACAAAAATAAATTAAACCCGTGCAATGCTCGTGTTTTGTTTCGCGTAGATAAATTGTTGTTCTATTTTATTTGTCTATATTTTCGTGAATTTAATGTATCCAATTTAAAAAGTTATTTTTTGATAAGTTAAAGTTAAAAAAGAGTTACTTTGTAAAGATTACTTTGATTACTTTTTTCAACAAGAAAATATCAAAAATTTGCTGTTTTGTTTTTATTGCATGAACACGATAGTTCAAGCAAAAAACAACAATGGTTAACAAAATTTAAGCTTCTTCGTGCCACACGAACATTATTAGTGTTCTTCCCTGTATAAGGTATAGTGATTTGTGAATAAACGTCTGATTTTTGTGGTCGGCGAAAGGCATACGGACAAGTTCAGTTCTTCAAGCAAATTGTTCACATTAGAACATTGCATATGCACAATAAATAATATAATAATATAAACACATGACGACCAAAATATCATAAAGAGATATTTTGCATAATAATTTCAAAACTTTTACAATTTGGCCGCATATCGAGTTTAAAGCCTTAACTACATTCAACACACTTTTGTACAAAAGTAAAAAAAATGTTTTGTCTTTTTCCAACATGCTAATCAATGCTATCTCGTATCTCAAATTTTACAAAAGTAAAAGTTAGAGCACTTTTAACTTTTATTTTTGTACAAAAGTAAAAAACCAACACATTCAAAAGAAACAGTTCTGAAACCGAGCAATAGATGGCACTGCTGTGGGGAAATTTTTTGGGAACAAACCTTATCTTGACAGCGGACGATCTTGTTTTGGTTCGGGAAAGAGTTAATTAAACAAATTTAGGACAAAAATAAAGACGATACAAAAATGTATTTAATTCAAGAGAAAAGAGAGGAACGCACGCTTTAAGGTTAGACCGCACACAACTGCAGCGGAACTACACTTCACGACGCGGCAAAACATAATTTGTATGAAATTGTATGAGCTATATCGCACTAAGCGGCAACTGAACTTCATACAATTTCATAAAAATTATTTTGAATCGCAGTTCCGCTGCAGTGCAGTTCCGCCTAGTGGGGTCTAACCTTTAAACTCCAAGACGTTCGCCAATACAGGAAGCCATCAAAATCCAAGCGGGCTAGAGAAAATGTTTTCCCTAAAACTTTACGAGGAATACTTGCGTTTTTTAAGTGCTTTGCTAGGAAAGTCCTTCAGGGATCAGGCCAGTTCCATCGTTATCAGTATATACGTCTGAAAATATAAAATAATGTAATATTTTCCATAATAAAAATCGAATAGCTTGATTTACGGCGCGGCGGTAGTAAATAATTTTTTTTTTTTTCTAAATGTCAGAAATTTAAAGCATTACACATAATTTTCGTTCTTTTCTCATTAGCAGATGTCGCTAGAGTATGTGTGTAGTTGTTCACTTTTGTACTTTTTGCCAAAAGTTTTGAATGTAGTTAAGCCTTAAGGTTAGACCGCACACAACTGCAGCGGAACTACACTTCACGACGCGGCAAAACATTATCTGTATGAAACTGTATGAGCTATATCGCACTAAGCGGCAACTGAACTTCATTAAATTTCATACAAATTATTTTAAATCGCAGTTCCGCCTAGTGCGGTCTAACCTTTAAAGATAAAATTTAGTTTTCTGGTTTGTGCGATACATCGACTGAAAGGCGGCACTTTCTAGATCACGAATGTTAATTTTTTAAGTTTCTATTTTGCTTAATTTGAAAATTGATTTTTCATCCGATAAATCGTCTCTCACGAATATGCTATTTTATTGACAAACGGTGTTGCCAAATCGAGTTGGAAGATACAAATCAGTGACAAAAATATTTATTTTTACAAAAAAAAAATCGAAAAAAGTTTATTTTTTTTTCTAAAAAAAAGTTTTTTTTTTTTGTAAAAAAGTTATATTTGTTTGTAAAAATATTTTGTTTTGTAAAAAAGTTTATCTTTTTTTTAGAAATAGTAGTTTTATTCTAAAAAAAAGTTTGTTTTTTTTTTTTGTAAAAGTTATTTTATTTTCCTAAAAAAGTTATCTTTTTTTGTAAAAAAGTTTATTTTTTTCTAAGAAAAAGTTTTTTTTTTTTTTCTAAAATAAGTTTCTTTTTTGTAAAAAAGTTATTTTTTTTTTTTTTGTAAAAAAGTTATATTTTTTTTTTGTAAAGATGTCATTCTTTTTCTAAAAAAAAAAATCATTTTCTTTACTAAAAAGTAATTTTATTTTATTTCAATGGATTTCAATTAAAAACAAAAAAAAACGGAATGATCTCTCCTTGGACTCGGTTCTGGAACTCACATTTGAGTACCAAACGATTACTTTTCGTTACTTTCGGATCCGAGTACCAAACGATTACTTTTGGATCCGAGTACCAAGCGATTTCTTTTGATAACATTAGGGGTATTCACGATCTGGTGCAACGAGCCTAGTAAAAGTGCGAAATTTTATTTTTTTTAAGTGGATCGTGAACGCACTTTCCTTATCTTCTTGCAACACTAAAGCAAATGTCAAAATTAGTTTGACATTTGTTATTTGTTTTTGTTTCGACGTATCTGAAAATTTCAATTTGATTTAATTTAAATTTTGTTCATAAAAAGATGCCAAA
Organism: Melangyna quadrimaculata; assembly: GCA_949320155.1. Taxonomy (NCBI): domain Eukaryota; kingdom Metazoa; phylum Arthropoda; class Insecta; order Diptera; family Syrphidae; genus Melangyna; species Melangyna quadrimaculata. The sequence goes on along the minus strand of OX439483.1, from coordinate 131,500,260 downwards.
AAAACGGAAAAAGAAAATATTACCAAATCTTAATTATCGTCCGAATTTTAAATGGAAAATAATAGTAAAAGATGATGACGACGTCACATCAATACAATCAAGATAGCAAATTGGATGTATCCAATGAACATACCTTTGTTTCTGTTTAACGTAATCAAGAATGAGTGAGCTGTCAAAAACACAATTTACAAATTTTACAATGTTGTATTTTTCTGTTGCAATAGGTTTCGGGTATTGCTAAAGTGCAAAACTGTTGTAAGATTGCACCTTGTATGTTTTGTTGTTGTAGTGTTGTAAGATTTTACACTTTTGCACTTTTACAATGATACAAGGCCAGTTGCATCGGATCGTGAATACCCCTAATAGGTTTCGGGTATTGCTAAAGTGCGAAACTGTTGTAAGATTGCACCTTGTATATTTTGTTGTTGTAGTGTTGTAAGATTTTACACTTTTGCACTTTTACAATGATACTAGGCCAGTTGCATCGGATCGTGAATACCCCTATTGAATTTGATTACTTTTCGTTACATTTCGTTACTGTTGGATTCGATTACTTTTAGATTCGCTTACTTTTGGATTACAGTTGGAATTGCGTTTCTTGGGGTTTAATGATTACGAGCACAAAGTAGGTAATCTGTCAAAAGACTGGAAAACCAAGAATATTGTATTTTGTAGATAGATACCGTGTTTTTGGATTTATGAAAGGTTGTTAAATTATATTTTCATAATACTATGGTCATGGTCAATGCTTAAACAAAATTATTAAGCGTATGGGTGGTCCAAAAAAAGTATTTCTGATGTTTTCAGCTAAAATTTTGTCCTTAAATTATTAAAAATCGATATATTTTTCTCTTCAAACTCGATTTGCGGCTTAGCTAATAATATCCATCGTAGCGACTTAAAATGATATATTCGTGATCTAGGATGTGCCATACTGCATCGATGTAACACACAACTCACGATACGAAAACCCGGATTTTCACTTTAAACGTGATTTGTGGTTCAACTAAGCCTGACAGAGGTGTCAAACTTGACACCTTCAAACAAGATTTGCGGCTAATCTAAACATCGTAGCGAAAATGGGATATTTGTGATCTAGGAAGTGTTCTCTTACCATTGATGTATCTATCGCACGATAAGAAAAAAACAACTTAGCAAAATTGAGGTTTGCCCTTTAAACTCCATTTGTGGCTTAACTAACAATCGTGCCCACTTAAAAATGACATATTTGTTATCTAGGGAGTGATCTCATTTCATCGATGTATCGAATCATATGAAAAACCAACTTTTATCTTTAAACTCGATTTGCGAGCCAAAGAAAGCATCGTAGACTCCCCAAAGTTTGCACATTCAAACTTGATTTGCGGCTAAACTAAGCATTTCAGAACTAAAAATTGCATGTTCGTGATCTAGGGAGTGATCGCTTTCCATCGATGTATCGCACAATACGAAAAACCAACTTTTCACTTTAAACGTGATTTGTGGCTAACCTAAGTGTTTCAGAGGTGTCTAAGAAGTGTTCCCTTCCCATCGATGTATCGCACGATACAAAAAAAAACAACTTCGCAAAAGGAAAAGGTAATGTTCTTCAAGCTAATTGCTCACAATTCGAACATTGCATAGGTACGATTACCTCAGCCTGACGATATTCACAATCCGGTGTTTCACAAAAGGTGATATTTTTGGAGGGAGGACGTATAGTTTGGACGCAAATCGAGTTGAAATATAAAAATTAAATCGAAAAAAAAGTTGTTTCTTTTTTGTCTAAAAGAGTTTATTTTTTTCAAAGAAAAACATTTTTTAAAAAAAGTTTTTTTTTTTTTCAAAAAAAGTTTTTCTTTTTGTAAAAAAGTTAGTTTTTTTTTGTAAATAAGTTATTTTTTTTTTGTTAAAGAGTTATTTTTTTTTTTTTGTAAAAAAGTTTTTTTTTCTAAAAAATCATTTTCTTTCTAAAAAGTTATTTTCATTTATTTCAATTAAATCCAATTCAAAACAAAAAACGTAATGATCCCTCTTTGGACTCGGATCTCGGACTCACATTTGAGTACCTAACGATTACTTTTCGTTATTCTGGTAATCGTTACTCTGGTTTTCGTTAGTAATCGTTACTCAGGTAATCGTTAGTAATCATTACTCAAAAAAGTACTCGATTACTTTGTCCCGGTCTACATTGAACGATTTTTCCAGTGCCGATCTTTTGTTCGTCGGTGAAGGGAGTGAAAAGTGAGGGGTAGGGATCAAATCGTTTGTACCACAAAACTCAGACGATTTTTCCAGTCTGTTTATGTTCTCTTTCGCCCTCTTTCCAGTTTTGTGTGTGTGTTCGGTGTCAGTTAGCCATTGGGTTGATGGTGTGAGTGAATATCAATGCAAAATGAAGAGCACAGAAATAAAAAAATGAAGAAGACAAAGAAAAAATCTCATGGAAAAAATCGTTCTGTGTGTACATTTCACACGATTTCTGGAAAAATCTTCGTGGAAATATCGGGCAATGTAGATCGGGACTTTGATTACTTCAAGTAGTCGTTACTTTGTAACGATTACTAAAGATTTCTTACACCACTAACACCATTATCAGCTCAACTTCAAATGGAGTCTCAACTCACGAGACGAAAAACTTTGGTCTAAAATCCGACTCGAGCTTGCGATACTGCTTGTAAACGGGGTATGTTCTGTACTGTACTGAAGAATGAATACATACATACTTCACCGCGGTTTGCGGGTTTCAAGTAGGTACATAATATGTAATATGTGCTTTTTATATAAATGAATAATAATAAAATATTTAATATATGTCAACTTGTGGTAAATGAAAATAATTATCTTGGTGAGAATAATGATGGAACTACAGACGAAAAACAAATGGAATACGGTTGGAAAATGGACTGAAAATGGATGGAATTCGAATAGAAAACTTGTGGAAAATAGGTGGATTATGGATGGGAAACCGATGGGCTTACGGATCACAGATTCCGTAAAATTTAACACCCGGGCAGTTGATTCGATCCGCGACGACTTTAGTGCGGATTTGAAACGTCAAAAGTTATATGGAATTCGAATGGGCTTTTTGAACTTCGTTACCGACATTCCTGCAATTTTTTACAGCGGCTTCTAATAGAGAAAACTGAACAAAATTGCTGGAAGCCATCCGCAGACCATTCATCGGATTCTGTAATCTGGGTGAATATGAAATGTGAATTTAATACGACAAGAAGCTGAGTAGAAAACCGAATGGAACACATTTCATTAAGATAACAACTGTAAGGTGCACCTCTTGAAATACGCAAAAACTTCTTTTCATACAAAAAGAATAAAACACTGCTAAAGTTCACTAAAAGAAGAAAAATTAAATTAAATCATAGCATGCGACTGATTATCGACAACAAATACAAATACAAATATAAAGAATCGAATTCATTTTGTTTAAGTTGTTAATAGCCGCATTTTATTATGCACCAAGATCCATATGGATCATCCTGTGATAATAAAACGATCCAGATCCCACAACAATTTAGCATTTCGTGTAAAAGTTAATCCAGATCCCGATAAAAGATAATAAAACACAGCTAATATTGGTACTTTATGGCAATTTTTGCAAACTGATTTAGGGATACTTAAATGCCCAACATGATGGACTAATGTTCAACTTAGTAAAGTCTGCACTGTCAAGATGGGGCTATTGTATTGTATATAAAGGCTCTCCCAAACCAACGCAAATCATTCGGCGCGTCGCGGTGGAGAAACATTCGCATCATCATGTTAATAAATTTTGACTGGCGAATGTTTCTCCGCTGCAGCGAATGTTTCGGGTTGGTTTGGGAAAGCCTAGTCCTACTCCGGTGACTGTGAAACTGGCCCTTACCTAACAAATGCAAACCATTGATATCTATAAAGCTGGCTTTAGACTTTCGGTGTTATCATCGGTAAACGTTGTTCGTTCGCGGAACAACGAAAATGTAAATGAGAAAACCGAACAATGAACTAATACTACGTTTTCATTAGAGCCGAAATGAGATAATTTCGAAATTTGGCAAAAAAGTGTTTTCATTATCAAATTTGCTATTTTCATTTGACATTTCATTTCATTTTGAATTTGGAATGGCAGCTAGCCGTTCATTTTTGTTGTTTTCTCTTTCTGTTTTATGCTGTATAGTGTAATGATATTTTCATGCAAAAGCTTTTAAGAGCTTTTGAAACTGATTCCCGCTGGATGCATTCACTTAATTTGCAACCTAATTTCGTGCAAATGATGTTGAAATTACCTCATTTCGAAATGTGATTTTGTATGGGAAATTAGGTAATTTCGGGTCTCATTTGAAAATTTGCAACGAAATTACCTCGTTTGGCCCAGTGAAAACGCCATATAAGAACGAATGAAGAACGTGCAAATTCAAATCAGGTCAGAAATTTAGGTGTTCGTTGTTACCCTAACAACTTGTGTTTAAATGCGAAAACTGTTTAAATGAACATTGTTTTGCAGTGTCGTGGAACTTGTAGGGACATTTTCGAAGTTTTTTTAATTACTGAATGGCACAAGAAGCCTAGTTATATAAATAAACAATTTTGTAAATAGAGTTTAACTTTCTAATGTAAATGCTTTCTTCGTTGTTCGTTGTTGAGAGAAGAACGAACACCGAACAACGGACAACGAATGAAGAACGAAAGTCTAAAGCCAGCTTAATATGGCGTTTTCACTGGGCCAAATTAGGTAATTTCGTTGCAAATTTTCAAATGAGATCCGAAATTACCTAATTTCCCATACAAAATCACATTTCGAAATGAGGTAATTTCAACCTCATTTGCACGAAATTAGGTTGCAAATTAGGTGAATGCATCCAGCGGGAATCAGTTTCAAAAGCTCTTAAAAAGCTTTTGCATGAAAATATCAATACACTATATACTCAACAACATAAAACAGAAAGAGAAAACAACAAAAATGAACGGCTAGCTGCCATTCCAAATTCAAAATTAAATGAGATGTCCAATGAAATTAGCAAATTTGATAATGAAAACACTTTTTTGCCAAATTTCGAAATTACCTCATTTCGGCTCTAATGAAAACGTAGTATAATACTCAAGATATTAGGTTTTTAAGCGGACCTTAATCATTTTTTTTTGGAGTCTTTGATTTGTTGATTTTTTGTATTTTATAATTCTCAAAGAAAATGACGATAAGGTCCTCTTTAAAAGCTTATATCTTGAGTTCTATTGGTCGGATTGCCAAGATTATAATAGTACAAGAGCTGACAGCAAATTTTGGGAGTGGATGTATAACCAAACTATATACACTGTATCAAAAAATTCTCCGTACAGGGTGATTCACCTAAGTGGCCAGTTATAGCTATCATTGGAAACCATCATTGAAAATATTAATTGTCAATTTTGAGAGATTTTTAAGTAGAAATAAATGATTATTTTGATGCCAAAGTAAAGCTAATTGACTTAACAATTATTTCTATGTAAAACCAAATTTAATTTGGCACAACTTTTCTCATAAAATGACTTTTAATTATTCAATGATGAACTACCTTACCAATGATCATTGAAAAAATTAAAAGTTACGTTATGGGGAAGATATGGATCAAAATGATTTGAACTATTTTTGAAGTCGTAAGCTATATTTCTGCATAAAAATATTCAATGATTAAACTTTCGAAGGGTCTCAAAATCAACAGCTAACTATTTCAATGATGGTTTCCAATGATAGCTATAACTGGCACCTAAAGGTCTTACAAAAAGTTAAAGCGCGTAGGTTGGGGTCGAAACACTCAAAAACTCGTATAAGAAAGGGGGGAGTCTATTACCCCCCCGTAGAGGCAGAAGGGGCAATTATCAAAAAAAATTGACATAAGACAGACAAAAAAAATTATTAAAAAACAACAGTAACACGTGCAATAACGTGTTATACTTTTTTGCAAACCCTGAAATCCCTTCTTTTATACTATTTTAGATAAAGTTGCTGTAGTGAACAATTTTCAAAAAATTAATTTTCAAACTTAAAATTAAAAAAAAAAATGAACACAAAAATGTGAAACAAATTTTTTTTTGGATGAGAAATAATTTTGAAGTCCTATGCTATATTTCTGCATTAAAATAATCAATGATTAAACTTTCGAATTTTCTCAAAATCAACAATTAACTTTTTCAATGATGGTTTCCAATGATAGCTATGACTGGCACCTTAGGTACTATGTTTGTTTCCAAAATTCAATGCTCCAATTGATTACCAGTCAACCGCTGAAAACCTACCTAATCAAATAATAGCCAACCAAGAATTCGAATAAATGATCATTTCTGCTCCGTTTTTTCTTGTTTTACTAAGAAGTATAAAGCCTAAGTTAAGTTGAAGTAATAAGTTTATTTTGAAAAGTAAAATGCCTAGGGCCATCCGGTTTTCAGCGGTTGACTGAGAATCAATTGGAGCATTGAATTTTTGGAAACAAAACAAAGAGAACTTTTGAAAAAATTTGTTTGACATTTTTGTGTTAATTTTTTTCAAAATTTTAAGTTTGAAAATTAATTTTTCGAAAACTGTTCACTACAACAACTTTATTTAAAGATAGTATAAAAGAAGGGATTTCTTGGTTTGAAAAAAAGTATAACACGTTGTTGTACGTGTTACCGTTGTTTTTTAATCATTTTTTTTCTGTCTTATGTCAATGTTTTTTTGATAATTGCTCCTCCTGCCTCCACGGAGGGGGGAGTAATATACTCCCCCCTTTCTTATACGAGTTTTTGAGTGTTTCGACCCCAACCTACGCGCTCTTACTTTTTGTAAGACCTTTAGGTGAATCACCCAGGAATTTTAAAGGGGTTGGATTCAATGAATTATGGTTTTATTTTTTCGAAATAAAAATGTGAGTTTTTATTTTTGTTTTGTTTAATTAAAAGTATTTCTTTCATTTAAAGTCATATTCTCTCAAATGTAAGTAGTACTTTAAATAATATTTTAGCAAACAAAAAAAAGTTGAAGCTGTAGGTAAACTGTTTTGATACAGCGTATACATAGGGGTAAGGGTATTACTGTCGTGATATCAGGGGTCAAAGTCTGGCAGAATTTTTTTTCAGCCTTTGGCTGATTTTTGTGTCAGGTGTATAACCATTTCCATGACGTCCTGATCTCAAATAATTAGCTCCCAGACGTTTTCCTTTCAGCTTTACCCCCGCCAGACGCCCCCAAAATTGATGTCAGGGGTATAACCAGGGCCGTAGCTACAGCTTGTGGGGCCCCAGGGCAAAACCAAATATGGGTCCCTATTTCTGAATGACTGCTTAAATAATGGTTAAATAAATTTTAACAAAAAATTCTAAATGTGTTTTACAGAAATAAAATGTAAGGTAGTTAGGTACTAAAATAATTTTTATTCTGGATTTAGCAGAAGCTACTACTTTTCTCAGTAGTAGCCCGTAGCGTAATGGTTAGTGCGTTCGATTGTCACGCTGGAGGTCTGGGTTCGCTTCCCAGCCTCGTCCACCTAAAAACTAAAAAGTTATTTTTCAGGGCTACTGCCTCTTGCGTGGAATTGACAAATCCTCCAAGAGTATCACTTGTCACGAATAAGTGCTTCTCGTCTAGCCGTTCGGATTCGGCATAAAATTGTAGGTCCCTTCCATTCCTCTCGACAGGCGCACACAGGAATGGTTGCGAGTTGTTAGTCACTAGGCCCTGGTTCTTCATGAGCCGTTGTGCCACCCGATTTATTTTTTTTTATTACTTTTCTCAAATCTATTTTCCGAGCTCTTAGATTTTTGATCGATATCAATGATAAATTACTAAGCCTTTTTTGTTCCATTTCCGCTTTTGCTTTGTAACAGCAACAGTTAAAAACATTATAAGATCGATTCATATATCTGGATAGCTCGAAGACAGTGAAGAATTTTTAATGATCAAAAAAGTTGGCAATTAATGTTGACCTGACATAAAGTAACTGAGCAGAAAATCAGATGAATCAACCCCAACTTCTTTTTTAAACAAAATGTACAAACTTTTAAGCCATAGCAGCAATCGAAAAAAGTTAAAAAGTTACAAAACATAATTTGTAGAAAATTTAATTTGCTACAAATATGCGTTTGCCATAATACTTGGATAAAAACTACGTGAGTTATGTGTAAAAAAGAATTAAACGGTAAAAACAAAATGGCTATGAGCTTTCGCTTACCATAAACATGAACACATATTTTCAGAGTTTTCTCCCAATTTTTTTATTTTAATTTTACAAACGAATGTTTCAAGGGGCGTAGGGACATATCGCCCAATGACATATCGCCCAAATTGCAAAATGACAGACCCCCCAAAAACCTATCGAATAAATTGTTGTGTAAAATTTTATTTTAAATTTGGGTCTTATGTCATTAAATTTGGGCGTTATGCCATTTTTATTTGGGCGTTCTGGCATAAAACTATTACCCAACAAAATTTATATTTTTGGGCATTGTGTCATTATCTTAAATTCATGTTAATATGAAAACTGAAAATTTGTATGAACAATTTACAGCTAGAATCACTGAGTGGGTTTTCCCACTGCGACCCAGCGCAGCGTAGAGAGTACACAAAGTTCCTTGAAGATGGTTTGATTGTGGTAGTAAATTAGAAATTATATATGTATGTGTATAAGCACCGTACTCATATACAGGGTGCTCTGTAAAGAATGGATAACCCTGAAATGCCTCATATAAGACTTAATGGCCGTACTGAAAACTGATAGGAAAAAGTTCTATCCCAACCACTAAAAATGTCAACAAAGTGCAAAAAACGGTTGAATTTCGAGGTTGTTTTGAGTTATACCTCTTCAATGGGGCTTTAACAAAACCATCAAATACTTTGTTGGTTGCAATTAGTTTATTTGTTATTATTTCCTAAAAATTAATTTCAGCCAATTTTTAACTGTAGCTGGATACTAAATTTACAAAAAAAAAAAACAAAGTGCTGCACACTACACTTTGCTGGCAAATCTGAATACTAGGTACCCAGGCAGATGGATAGGATGTCTGAAAACATCATTTTATGGCCTCCACGTTCACCAGACCTAACACCATATTAATTTTCGTATTAGAAATGCATTTAATAAAAGCCAAGCAGCTTCTTGAAGGGGAGGTGGAATCTCGTGCAGGCAGCTGCATTACAAATATCCTAGCAAAACCTTGACAATCATTTATTCGAGGGAGCATCGGCCATTCTTCGAAAACACTTATCAAGTGCTTTGTATTAAATAAAAATGTTGATTGTTTTTTTTTTTGAACTTAGCCATCAAGGACAATTGAAAATTGGCTGAAATTATTTTTAGGAAATAATAACAAATAAACTAATTGCAACCAACAAAATATTTGATGGTTTTGTTAAAGCTCAATTGAAGAGGTATAACTCAGAACAACCTCGAAAATTCAACCGTTTTTTGCACTTTGTTTACATTTTTAGTAATGTTGCACTTGGCTCTAGAAGTTAAAAGCTTGGATTTATCATTAGGATAACATCATAAAAACAGGCATTCAATCAAAAATCTACCAAGTTCAACGCATGGCCTTATTTTCAAGTTTACTGTGTTAATTTTTAAAACTTTTGTTTTTGTATAAAAACAGGCATTCAATCAAAAATGTACCATGTTCAACGCATGGCCTTATGTTCACGTTTACTGTGTTAATTTTTAAAACTTTTGTTTTTGTTAAATTGCCTCTAGTATTGCAGATTTTTACCAATAACTTGCTATTGACTCTAGATACAATTACAAGCTATACTAATTTGAAATTCGCATTTAACGCACATATTTTTAAAATGGTTGGCCACTTAGGTATTCATGCATTTTTTTATACCGGAGATGATTTAACTTTTTCAAAAATTATTTTCTTTCACATTTTGCATTGAAAATCAAAGTTGAATAATATTTTTCTCTAAGAAGTCCAACAGTTATTATAATTTTTTTCTACCAATGTTCTGGCACAAATAATGTTAAATATTGTTACGAAAAAAAAACGGTGGAATTCATTTATTTGTAGTCGTGGTATTCAGAAATGTAAAGTAAGGCAAAAAATAATGCACTGAACAAAAAAATGCATGTATCTTTTCTTGTGGTTGGGATAGAACTTTCTTGTATCAGTTTTCATGACGGCCATAAAGTATACTATGAGGCGTTTTAGGGTTATCCATTCTTTACGGGGCACCCTGTTTATAAGGAAAGTATATTGATTAAATTGAATAAATATAAACTTATAGGACTCTTAAAAGGTTGGTGAGTGAGCGCGCCGCGGGGAGGGGGGGCGGCGCGTGCGGCTGGTCGCGTTTGCGCGTGCGGCGGGTGGTGGCGCGCCCCCCTTACCCGCGGCGCGCTCACTCACCAACCTTTTAAGGGTCCTATAAGTTTATATTTATTCAATTTAATCAATATACTGTGATTACGATATTCCTAAGCTGATGGTAAGGAAGATTGTCAATGTCCTGTCCAAATTGTAGACAAAATATTTTGGATGTCATGCAAGTTTATTTGTAATTATATTCACATGAAATAAAATTTATAAATTTAAATTTGGGTTTTATGTCATTTTGAACGAAAAATGTGGAAAAAATGGTGTGCGCCTTATGTCACATTTTTGGGCGCTATTTCGCACTAATTTGGGCGGTATGACACAATAATTTGGGCATTATGTCACTGTGACATAACACCCAAATATTTGGGTGTTCTGTCATTTTGCGATTTGGCCGATAAGTCATTGGGCGATATGTCCCTACGCCGTTTCAAGGGTCAGATATGCACAAAAAGAAGCAACAAATACTTGAATATTAGTGCTTGTCATAATTAAGGGTAGTAAGAACCCCTTAAGTGCGCGGCTTTATTAAAAAAAAATGCATCGGTTAATTGAATTCACTGCATAGTGAGCTTAGACGTCAGATCTACAGTTCGAGTTCATTAGTGTTAGATTTTATTCGTCAATTGAATTTTAGTTGCAATGACTCAAAAAGTGGGATTGAGCTGAACGAAGCTAACTTAACACAGTTAATACCGATTCGAGCGATACAAAAGGAGATCTCCGTTGCATTGCCCCAATGGACGCTACGGGCCGGGGTATAACCTTATGTGTGGTTTACCAAAAAATCAGAAAAAATGTCTGATTACAATTATGTAGGTCCCAGACATTTTACTCTCAGCTTTCCTCCTGCCAGACGCACCGAAGTAGTGAAGAACCCCTTTTTTTTATTTCATAGGTATAACCAATTTTGTGAAAAGCCGAAAAAACTCGAAAAATCCCCTAAAAACAAATATATATATCCCACACATTTTACACTCAGCTTTCCCCCCACCAGACAGCCCAAACAGGTGAAGAACACCCCTTTTTCCCCTTACAACGAATATAGAAGTCCCAGACATCCTTCACTCAGTTTTACCCCCACCAGACGGAAGCAAAGTGGTGAAAGAACCCCCCCTTTTTTAATGCATAGGTAAGGTATAACCAAATTTGTGAAATGCCGACAAATCACCAAAAATCCCCTCAAAACGAATATATAGGTCCCAGACATTTTACACTCAGCTTTCCCCCCGCCAGGCGGCCTCAAAGTGGTGAAGAACCCACCTTCTTTTTAATGCATAGGTATAACCAAATTTGTGAAATGCCGACAAATCACGCAAAATCCCCTAACAACGAATATCCCAGACACTCAGCCTTCCCCCCGCCAGACGGCCTCAAAGTGGTGAAGAACACCTTTTTTTTAATTCATAGGTATAACCAAATTTGGTTATGCCTACGCCTATGCCTATTATGGTCACTACTGGATCGCACAAAACTTACTCTCGTAGCTAACAACTTTAACGTAGCTTAAAATTATCAATATGCATATGTGTTTCTATAACATTATGAAATCATTAAAAAAAGTATTAAAAACAATTTAAAATATAAATTATTACTATAATTTACTATAGAAGTGTTTTTTTTTTAATAGCTTAAACAGATAGAGCTCAAAAAAGTGTGCCATCTGATTTGTTTGATAAATGTGAATTTACGAAAAAAAAAAATTTTAAAATCGTTAGAGCGGTTTTCTTAAAAATTAATTTTTATATATAAAAATTCTTGAACATTTTTAAAAATAAAATTTGGTATGCCAACATTTAGAATTAAATAATTTACAATTTTACACAAAATTTAAAAAATATTCATTGACCCGTTTCAATATTTTTTTTAAAAATCCAAAAATAATTTTTTCAAAAAATTTTATATGCAAAATTGTTAAAATTGTAAAGGACCACTTACATACAAAATTTTGTTGAAATCGGTGTAGCCATTAAGGAGAAATTTGAAAACCAAAAAATCGGTTCTATGACAGGTACCGTTAATAACCGTTACAATTTTTTTTTTCTACCAAAATCTTTATTTTACTAATTATAGTAGCTCGTATTTTTTTTTTCAAAATCGTTAAAGCCGTTTTTGAAATAAATCAATTTTTTGAGATTAAAAAAAATTTTCAATTTCCCCTCCAGGGAATCTCATAAGAACCTTAAGTCCAAAATTTGAAGAAAATCGCTTCAGCCGTTTAGACTGCAGGTCGAGGTACATACAGATAGACGGACAGACAGACAGAATTGCGAGACCCACTTCGCTTCCTTTATCTATCATCGTAATGTTAGGGAAAATTATTATCTCGAAATTTTTTTTTTGCACGAATCCTAAACTTGCCCTATACTACGTATATCGCAAGTAAAAAAGGGGGGTTGTTCATCACTTTGAGGCCGTCTGGCGGGGGAAAGCTGAGTGTAAGATGTTTTGGACTTATATATTCGTTGTAAGGGAATTTTTTGTGATTTTTCGGCATTTCACAAATTTGGTTATACCTATGCATTAAAAAAAAGGGGGGGTTCTTCACCACTTTGAGGCCGTCTGGCGGCGGGAAAGCTGATAGTGAAAGATGTTTTGGACTTATATATTCGTTGTAAGAAAATTTTTTGTGATTTTTCGACATTTTACAAATTTGGTTATACCTATGCATTAAAAAAAAGGGGGTTCTTCACTACTTTGAGGCCGTCTGGCGGGGGGAAAGCTGAGTATAAGATGTTTTGGACTTATATACTCGTTGTAAGGGAATTTTTTATGATTTTTCGACATTTCACAAATGTGGTTATACCTATGAATAAAAAAAGGGGTGTTCTTCACCACTTTGAGGCAATCTGGCGGGGGAAAAGCTGAGTGTAAAATGTCTGGGACTTATATATTCGTTGTTTGGACTTAAAGAAAATGACAGAGCATCACGGAATATATTTTTTTAATTTAATGAAGTAATACCTCTGACAAAATAAATTTGAAAATTGCTATGTTTTTGTGAAAGCCAATATTAAAGGCACCCCAAAATTTGAGAAATTTCGTTGTTGTTCTTTTGTGTGCTTTTTTTTTTGGCGTCATATTTTATTTTTTCGACTGCATTTTTTTTTTTTGAATTCATGTTTTTCCTTTTTTTGGCTCAAATCTTCTCCCATCAAGATCAAGCTGTTTTTTTATACTTTTCATCCACTTCAAATTGCGTTCTCTTATACACTCCCTGTCACTTGTTTGAGGCCACTCACTATTTTCACAAAAGTTTTTTATCGATAAATACCTGTAGGAAATATTTTTCCTGGAAATTTTTGATACCTGTGAGTAGGTAAATATATTTTGCAATAAAAAAGTATAAATTTAAAGGGTTACTTGGAAATTCCATAGGAATTTCAGAAATTATAAGAATGGACTGCAAAAATGGGTATACAAAAATGCGTCACTTGATTGAGGCCACTTGAAAAATCTTATAAAAAAAGAACAAAACTATAAAAATGTTAACTTTTTTTGTTTTTAAACATTAAGGTATTATGTTTTTGTCAATTAGTAATGAGTACGACCGCCATTTTTTTAAATTAGCTCTATTAGACGGTTTGGAATTGAATCATACAGTTTTTTGGAATAATCCAGTGAAATCTGGCTCCATCAAGCATCGCAGTTAGCTTCGACCAAGACGTCCTTATCTCCAAACTGTCTACCAGAAACAGAAACAGAAAGCTGTCGAGAACCGGTTTCTTTTTGATTTTTATACTCTTCACGTTACCACCGGTTTTAATTATCCTTAAAACCGTCGAAATAGTCGCTGGTACCCCACTTTTTGACCTTATTTAAGGCGCTGATAGTGTGGAATTTGAAGCTAGGCGCCGAATGAGACGCTTTTCTCGGATTGTTGTTGCTTGATTTGTGCGTCCTTTTCGTTTTTTCCAAAGTGTTTAGTGTCTTATAGATAGTTGTTGACAATGGTCTTACTTCTGTTTGGTCTCCTAGCTATTTCTCGACCTGAGAATCCCAGTTCCTTTAAAGCATCTATTGATCCTCCTTCTGAGGGCTGTCGACGTGTTTCCAGATCCCATTTTAACTTGAAATTTAATTTAAAATATAGTTTTCTATCCTTTCTTAAATATTTTAAACTTTTGTTTGAAAAAAGTCGGCGATGTTAACTTTTTCCAAACAATTTTTGGAATGGCCTCAATCAAGTGACGCAACGTTTTATATCCATTTTTTGCAGTCCATTCAGATAATTTGGGAAATTTGTATGAGTTTCCCAAGTTAACTCTTTAACTTTATCCTTTTTTATTGCAAAATATATATACCTACTCCCAAGTATCAAAAATTTCCAGGAAAAATATAGCTTACAGGTATTTATCGAGGAAAAACTTTTATGAAAATAGTGGCCTCAAAGTGACTGGGAGTGTATCTTAAAATATTTCTCAATTTTTCGTTTATTTCTTTAAACATCTTGTGAGAATTTTTTGGTATTGGATTTGAATTTCAACCTGTGTTTTAAGTAAGTTTTGTTTTGATTTTGAAAAACTTTAGGGTTCGAAATATAGGTGGCGTGACATTCTCCTTGTGGGATTCCGTTGCTCGAATTTCTGAGTCTATCATCATGGCTTCATACATCCAATCAATTTCGTCATCAGTTGTTGTTTCTATCCGGTTTCATTTCTTGATCCAAAATCCTTTGTTCCCAACATTTCATTTACAGACTCATCTATCTGCAGCATTGCTATCACTTTTCCTTCCAATGCATTGAAGTCAGGCACGTAGCCAGGGGGGGACTTGAGGGACCGAAGCCCCTCCCGAAATGGTTTTGATTTAAAAAAAATATAAAGAGTTTAAACTTTTTAGTATAAATTAAAATCTTTAAAAATGTAGGTAAAGTTTAAACAAGACATAAAATATTTAGGTATACAATTTGATATATGGAGACTAATAAGGTATTAAGGCCCTTTTGCTGAAACGATACTTAAGGATTTATGTTTAACATAGGAATTTTTGTGACAGTTTATGCTAAGGAAAAAGTAGAACATAAGCGTTTATGTTGAACTTAAATATTTATGTTTCGTATCAGCAAACGGGCCTAAGTATATTATTTACTACATTAACTTTGTGTGGTATTGAAGCGAGCTGGACCTCGAAGCTGGTGCAAACCTTTGTATACTTTCGTTGAGTGGTAATGAACGAATCTCATTAAAAATATTTTATTTGGTGATTTTACCAAAATCCATTTTAGCACAACTCCGAGTCGAAATCTTAAATCATGTAATGAAAATCAGAGTAAAATCCGATCCTTACGTAAGTGAAGTGGATTAGAAAACGATTAATTTGTTTCTTATGCTAAGGCCACACGAGCCAGTACTGGCTAGCCAGTGGCAAAAAAACTCACATTTTCTTACCAACTAAGCTTACTTTGCTCGTCAACTGGCTAACCTTTTTTGAAGCCAGTAGAGAAGCTTTTAAGTCGGAACCACTCATGTCTCGTGTGTTGTGGAGTCGTGTTTCGCTGTCATTCCATATATTTCCTACGCTACACAGCAACACAACGTACGAGACAAATATGGTTCTATAATAATTCTTTTTTTAGAGGTTTTTTGCAATCCATCATCATGGTAGCCATCCTTCAATGGAATTTGATAGTACATGCTTTGACAAATAGGTAATAAACTAAATTTTTGCGTCCACAGAATCTTTTGTTCCAAAAAAGCCCTAAAATCAACTTTTTCCCGAGCATACAATTTTATCCAAAAAAAAGTCAGATTTCTTAAACGTTTTCCAATACATAATCTTTGCGAAAATTCTTCAATTTATTTTGACATTCTATTGGTGGACTTACATGTATCTTCGTCTGACTTATGCAAAAGAGGGGGATACAAAATATAAAATTTACTTTTTACTTTTTTTGGGTAGAGAGAAAAGAAGGATCTTCAGATCTGCAGAGGATTTTCATACATGCAGATTATAGGAAGTACCATAATGGTAGATTTACATGTATCTTCGTCTGACTTCTGCAAAAAAGGGGATGCAAAATTAAAATTTACATTTGTTGGATAGAGAGGGAACACCAAAATACAGAAGATCTTCGTACATGCAGATTATAGGAAGTGCCATAATGCAGATATGAAGACGAACATGTTCATCTTCTTGATGGTTCTCTTTCACACGATCGGGTTTTTGGCATACATCTGTCGCGCTCTGCTTTTCTCATACAGTGCTTTGCATAAGTATAAAAGCACCTGTAAAAATGCATTTTATAGAAAACTGGAAATGCAAGCGACACCTTACTATTTTTTTATTTAATGGCATCAGTAAACAAGTGAATTCATTTAATTGTGAATTTCGAGATGACAAACAACGAAGCCGCGTGGTATACATTTAAGCGATACGGAAAAGGCCAAAATTCATGACTTTCGTTCAAGTATCCTAAGATGTAAGGCTATTCGTAGGAAAATTTCGAGATTGGGTCGTTTTTCCGTTATTTCGTACAAGATCCAGAATCTTATGGAACGAAAATAAGACCCGGGGGTCCACAGATGCTGACACATCGCGATATCAATGTTGCATCTAATTCGGTGCATTTTTTGAGGAAAATTCGTTACGAATTGGGGTGATGCGTTTCATTTTCGATGGTTTTTCGTACTGTTGTGCAAAAAAAACCTGCTAACTGGCCTTTTTGTTATTTTTTCGTTTTGTTATACCTAATTAGTTGCTAAGCAAAAATAAGTGGCTTAAGAACATGAATAAAAAAAAACAAAAAATATCGCCTCTAGAGCTTGGAAAACTAAATTTTTCTGTGTACTTTTTTTTGTTCTTTTTTTATCTTTCATTGTTAAAAACGCTTAATAAAATAATAAAAAAAAAACTGAGGAACATCGCCTCTAGAAAAAGGTCTGTTCTACACGGTGCCATTTTTGTTTTCGTTTTTTTAACCGTTAGTTTGTTCTGTCTGCCCGTTTAAAAAAAAGTTAATTTTAAAATGTTAAAAAACTAATTAAAAAAAATACAACGGGATGCAAATTTGAAAAAATAACGGACATAGCCCCTGGAAAATTATTTGCACAACATTTTGGTATTTGAAATTTTCCATTATCATTGATACTTTTCGAGGTCTGCTATTTTAAAATAAAAAAAAAAAAAAAAAAATGCAGCGATCTTCAGCTTCATCTCAATTCGTTTATTACTTAGGCCCATACAACCATGTTTTTATGACAAGCTGTTCCAAAGATACACTCCAGCAGCTTCTAAAACGTTTGGTCTTTATAAAAAAAAAAAAAAATAAATACAAATCAGACAGTTTATTATCAGAAAATGTGAACCCTTGACCCTGTTTAGATTGGGAAGATTAAGTACGGACTGGTGAGTACTATCGTGTTTACATTACAAACTGTGAGGCGCCTTAAAATACATTTTAACAACAACAACTTTCACATTGAAAGAACAACAAAGCAGACTCATGAGTCCGGTGTTTATATTTTCTACATGCCTCACGAGACCTCTTACCCCGCATTTCTCTTGCCTACAAACTGGCGTGAGTCCGTGCACAAACTTCCCAATCTAAACAGGGTCTTTGATACACTTTCCCTCGATTACGCTAATGCTTTTATAACTGTGAATACAAAGATATATTATGCACATACATACATATGTATTTGTAAGTTCATATTAACTTACCATGATTTTTAGAAATGCTCAATTTTTCTGATATCTTGCCGCCTCCTTGTTCTTCATTTTCTCTCGCCGCTTATGTACATTTAGGAAAAATCCTTGGCTTGATTGGATGGTAATAATTTATTCATATATTGTGTGATACAAAGACAATTTGTAATCCCTTATATGTACATTTAAAGAAATTATTTAATTTTAATTTTAATTTTTAACTCATTTAAAATAGATAGTATGATTTAAAACAACGTACAAAATCGAAAGCAAACAAAAATTAAATAATGGAAAAGGAATAATACAAGAAATATCTAGTTCTATTTCATATGTATTCTTATTTAAATTGGGCTCGCCTTCCTTTCAATCTCATTTTGCTGTTCGTCTCTTTGTAATGGGTGTAGTTGGTGTTGGAGGTTTTGAAATCTTAAACAAAAATGCAATATTTAAATTTTTTTTGTTGCTGTAAATACAAATTAGAGAAATCTAACCGATCGAATTGGTTTGGGGGTAGTAGCATTTAGCGGTGGTGGATTACGAGGTCCAGGTCCGTTTTCATCTCCAACTACTGTAACTGCTACTGGCCGTGGCTGAGAACTAGATGGCGGTCTCTCAGCACTTGCGCTGCGAGTTGCTGAACCTGACCGTCGGAACATGCCTGACAAACGGCCACGAAGATCTTTTTTACTCGATCTCATATCACTAGCTACGCTAATGTCAGAATCTGATCCTTGCACCTGGAATGAAAATGAAATAACATTAAGGAAGACATTTTTTTCAAAGAGAATTCCAGTACCGATATTTCGCTTTCCGAGTTTCTGCTTGACTTAGTTAAACTCCTCAGTTTTCCCATAAGACTCTTCTTTTTCTTACGTGGTCCACGTGGAATGTCACTCTGCGTCGAACCACCGGATAGGCGAGAGTCTAATCTTGAATCCATACTTGAATCGCGTACCATTCCACCCATTTCTGAGTCAATAGATTGAATCGACGATACACTTCCATCGTCTTGACGCCATATTGCCTAAAAAGAAAGAAGATATTTCAAAGAGTCATGTCATTTTTGGGAAAAAAAAACTCCTGCCTGGTCTTGCTGTATCGAATGATCCAGCGACAAACTCTTCCTATACAAACTTCCATTAGTAGAACGTGACAGTTTCGAGCTACCCGAACGACTTGGTGTCACTTGTCCACTGTTTCCGGCGGCATCAGTTTCTTGTGATGCTGCTCTTCTTAAATTACTTCTTCTTAGCCTACTACGTTCGTTTTCTTCCTCCCCAATGCGTTGGAATTTCCTCAGTTCCTCTGATGCCTCTGCCAGTCGAGCTAAAACGCTCGATATTTGGCTACTAGATAATGTTGGCGATGGACTTCTACTCCTTTGGCGTGATGCAACGTCTGGCTTAAGTCTATTTCCAGTTGATGACGAACTGGAAGAACTTGCCAACTTAAGGTCCGGAGCAATCTTCACTAATTCGTCGACTGTTTGCAGGAGAGCTCCCACTTTGCGCTCACCACCATCGTGTTCCATCCGTCGTTTTATCAATTCCTTCTCATATCGTTCCCTTTCACGTCGAAGTTTTTCGTTTGACGTTCGTAATTTGGCGTGAACATCACGCAACTCAAGAAGATCACATTGCAATTCTGCAATTTTCTTTCTACCCTCTTCTAGTTCTTCCTCCGTGCTTCGGCGGAGTTGATCGGAACGACGTTTCGATTCCAATCGTTCCTTATCGCGCTCTCTTTCAACTTCAAACAGCGTCTGTCGCAGGTCACGGGCTAGTGTTGATGTCTCCTGTAGAAGACGTTGTTGGTCTTCACGTTCCTTTTGCCATGACAACTCAAGTTTGGTCTTCATTCCTGGGATTTTTGTACGCCCGGAACCGATTACTCGTTCTTCTTCAAACTCATTAAGTTTCGATCGCATTTCGGAGATTTTGATTTCATTTGCACTACGTTCCGAGACGAGTTCGGTTTTATATTTACTCACATCCAGACGTGTTTCACAAAGTTGATCTTCAAGACAACCGATCTAGATAAAAGAATGAACAGACCTTACAGTGGTTTGTGTTGAATTAAATGCTAAACTCACCTGCTGCTCAAGATAAGCGATCTTGCTCTTATCATCGTCGTCACTACTATGCATGGATCCTCGGCTTTGACGGCCCGTATTGGCCTTAAGATCTCCGATCTTCTTTTGAGCTGACTCCAAAAGCTGTTTAAATGTATCACGATCCTTTTTAAATCTTTCACATTGTCTCTAAAAAAAAGTTATTCTTGATAAGAGAAAGAAAAAAAAGGAATCTGATGTTAGTGTACCTGCATAGAAGTCAGCTCATTACTCAAGTTCTTCACTTGCTGCTCGTAACGGAGTCTAGTCGAAGCAACTTCAGATTTGGCACTCAATTCGGCATTTTCGAGTCTGCAAGAAAATAATTAGTTTTTAATTAACCGAAATGAATAACACTCAAACCTGATTTTCATCGATTTTATTTCATTCTGAAGGCCAGCGTTGTGTCCATTGATCGACGATTGAGCCTGTTCGATCCGACTGAAGTCACTTAACTTCTGATTAAGATCATCATTATCTTTACGAAGTTGGAACACGAGATCAATATTCATTTCATTTTCTCGGCGCAATCGATCGTATTCTCGCTCTTTTTCAGCGATTGTATTCTTCAGCATTGTTTTTTCGTATTCAGAAGCACCAGCTTTGAGATTCTTCGACTCCAGATCTTGGATTTTCTTTTGAAGATCCTTAAGTCGTTTAGCAAGCTCTGACTTTTCAGTTCTGATTGATTCCATCTCAACAAGCTTCAGCTTCGTTGAGGTCAATTCAGTTTGTAGATTCTCTTTCTCTGTGGAGAGCTGAGCTCTCATGAGAATTGTTTCTTCGGAAAGAGTCTCCCAATGAGCATTCAATTCGGTGTATCGCTTTTGCTCTCCCGCCAGTTGAGCCTGGAGATCTTCTAGTTGTTTTTTTAGTTCTTGAATTTGCTTTGACGATGCTTGTTCTGCCTTAGAACTGGCAGATTTAGACTTCAGATCTTTGATCTCCTTTTCCAAAGAAGTTTTAGTTTTGTCAGCTGATTTTTTGAAGGAAGTCAGGTCATCATCGAGTTGTGATACCTTGGCTTCCCACTTTTCTCTCTCTTTGCGTTCTCTTTCGTAATCTTTTTCAAGATTGGAAAGCTTGTCTTTGTCTCTCTTCGCCTGAGCTTCTAGATTAGTTTTAACGGCTTCGGTGAGTTTAATCTGGAAAAAGGTAATATTTTGTAGAGAAAGCTTTGATTTGAAAATTTAAATTTTACTTGTGTATCTTGTTTTTTGATCTTGTCCTCAAGATCCTTTATTTTTGAGTTTAATTTCTTACTTTCGTCATCAAACTTTTTGAGTTTTTGCTCCAAATCTGAAATTTTCGATGAATGACTCGAAAAGCCCTTCATTTTTTCTAAAAACAAATAATATGTCTTTATACCATAACTCTTAAATTTTGACCTTCGCAATTCAACTTACTTAAATCATTTTCAGCAGCTACTAACTGCTCCTTAGCTGCCTTTAAATCCTTTTCTAACGATGCCTTTTCAGTCTCAAGCTTCTGAACCTTATCCCCACTGCTATTCAGTACTATTGCTCTCATTTCCTTAATCTCGTCTTCTAGTTCTTCAACCCATTTCTTCAAATGATTCTTCGGTGTCAAGTCTGTGACTTTTCGGGCAGTCCGTTGAGGCAGCTTTTCGTCGGCTTCTTGAAGAACCAATTTTAATTTTGTACTCAATTCGTTACGCTCCTTCTCCGAAACGCTCAATGATTCCTTTAAACTGATCAATTCAGCACTGGACACTGCCTTATCAGTGCCATTCATCGAAGGCTTTCGCAAGGCTTGCAGTTGCATTCTCTTATTATCTTTGAGAAGTTTCTCATTTTCCGACTCTAAAGTTGTAAGTTTTGAGCGTAGTATTGAAGCTTCTTGTTCTACCAAACTTAATTGTCTCTTAAAATCTATGTCTTGAGATCTCCCATTAGTTTTGGCAGAAATCTCAGCTTGAAGCCTTTCTATTTGTCTTTCTTTTTCAACCAAAGACTTTCGCAATGTTGTCAATTCATCACTGAGAGCTTTGAGTTTTTTGTCCGATGCAGAATTTGACCCAAATAGGCTTGGTAGCTTTCGACTACTCTCATTGCTTTGCAACTTGGATTGAAGTTCTTTTACTTGTTTTTTAGTTTCAGTGTTTTCCTTTTCAAGATCTTCGACTTTTAACCGTAGTATCGATGCCTCCTGTTCGTTTAGCTCAAGTAGTATTCGAAGTTCAGCGGGATCATCTTCGTCGGAAATACCTTCATCTCGATCAGATAAGGGTTCGGGAGTTAAACGGTTGGGTGTGGGACTCAATTTTCGACCTACATACATATGTGGAAAAAAAATATTTAAATATATTGTAAAAGTGGTACGTAGAAAAACAAGAGCTTCAAAAATTAAACATGCCTTATAAATAAACATTAAAACGTAAAAAATCTTTAGCGTTAATTAAAAAAAAAAAAACAAAAACCCGCTTTTAAATAACAAAAAAGCCCAAAAATAAAACTCTGTCGATCTTTAATTACAAAAAAAAAATTAAAATGTAATATAAACCTTTTTTCTAAATCTTGGGTCCATACTTCGTATCGTATTTTATAGGATTATACATAATTATTTAAGATTTTAAGGACCTTATGCATAATCTTGTTATTTTTAATTGTTTATTTCAAACTTCTCAAAATCAAAAGTTTTAAAAAGCAATTTTCTGTTTGTATTTTTTTGAAACTATATTATGTACTAAGCGGATCACTGAATTCAAATGTCTGGAAATAGATATTTTCGGTTGGAAATCAAGAAATTTAAATACTTTTTAAATTGGATATATTTAATTCACGAACTGTTATAGAGAAATAAAATAGAACAATAACTTATCTACGCGAAACAAAACACGACAATTCCACGGGTTAATTTTATTTTGATCACCAGTCAGTGTCGATTTTTTTTTATTTACTACAGCTGCCACCTGATTTTAGGTCTGTTCGTATAAATGTTTCTTTTTCTAAGTTCCATAACAGACTTTTATAAAAGATCGAACTCCTGAATACAAATTATAAGAATCTTTTATGGTGGAGATCTTTTATGCACCATAACAGAAAATTCATAGCAGAATAACAGATATGGCAGAATAGGCCTAACTGTTTAGGTAACTGAGATAGCTCTTTTTGCTGAACATGTGTATTACACGGTAATACCTATCATAGATCTGTCAAACTTTCACGAACTATCATGCGATTAGCTAATTAGGCCTATTCTGCCATATCTGTTATTCTGCTATGAGTTTTCTGTTATGATGCATAACCGATCTCCACCATAAAAGATTCTTATAATTTGTATTCAGGAGTTCGATCTTTTATAAAAGTCTGTTATGGAACTTCGAAAAAGAAACATTTATTCGAACAGACCTAAAAATCTGCTGGCAGCTGTAGTAAATAAAAAAAATCGACACTGACTAGTGATCAAAATAAAATTAACCCGTGTAATTGTCGTGTTTTGTTTCGCGTAGATAAATTATTGTTCTATTTTATTTCTCTATAACAGTTCTTGAATTTAATATATCCAATTTAGAAAGTTATACGAAACGCACACCGGCAAGATAAAGCGACTACCTAATTTTTGTTATGTTTCATCCATCAACAACTGTGTTCTGTGCTTTTGTGTATAAAACTAATTAAGTTTGAAATTACTTATTTTTGTGTTTGTAATTATGCATTTTAATATTATTTTGTTATATCTGTCTCCTTTTAAGAACAATTCATTTAAGAAATAAAAGTCTTTACTTCATGTACTGAAATCTTTTATGATAAGTCAAACAAATCTCTCTTTTATTCTGTTATGGCTTATAACAGATTTCATAACAGAATGTTCTTGCAATGAATGAAAGAATACATGATTACGTCTTTGGAGACAAAACTTAACAACAGATGTGACAGCCAAGAAAATTGCTATAGAGATGCTTTTTTGTTCGTGAATTAAGATATGATAATTAATATAGTTTTTAATTTTTTAATTACAAAACTATCACCGATAAATGTTTTTTATTGTTATTTAGTTGTTTTAAATTATATTCATAGTCAAAATAGGAAGCAAAAATAGAGATAGAGAGTGCAATGAAAAAAATTAATTATCAGACAGAAGACTGAATTGACGTTAAATGTTGTTATTCTAGATACTGTCAACGTGATGTTTTATTTTGCTAACAGCATTTTACAAATTATGGTCTACCGACATTTTTCATTCCTTTCTAATGTTGCCAAAAACTAATTGATTTATGCCATTATTTTGCTGGTGTTGTATGACCGAAATATGGCAGATTGTCAGTTGTTGTATGTACATAAATCTGGCATTAGGGGTTCGTTATTTATTGGTAATGGTTAGTCTTGTTAGTCTATTGAAACTATATGCAGCTGGAAAAAATGGCAAAATGGAATAAAATGAAGTAAAAGCAAGAAGTATTTTGTTTGTGTGTGTATAAATTTAATGGAAAATATAAGCAAATTTTGTAGCCAAATCATTACGAAAAACACAAAAACCAACTTAAATAATTAAAAAAAAAACAACACAACTATGATTCGTACTTCTCGAACGTGATGCCATTTTTTTCAACTGCATCATCATGGATTCATTTTCATCTTCAAAACGTACAACTTTTCTCCTTAAATTTTCAGCCTGCAAGCAAAATATATTAAAAACATCGTTATTGATGAGCCAATATGAACAAATTTTTAGAGTTAAAAAAATCTAATCCTTTTTTATTTGTCAGCACTGCCAAGTTTTGTTTTTGGAATTTTGCATACTTTTCAAAAATAAATCGAACCCTGTAGTTTTTAATTACAAACAAATAGTAAACTATTACGTCTGTCATATTTTCAGACAGTTTAAGTTGATAAAACCAGAAAAAGCTCTTTCAGTTTAACGCGGATATCTGAGCTGTTTCGGAATTTGTCATCTTCGAGTAGTCATCTATGTATGTTAATGCTCCAACATGTTTCAAGGGTCTTGCAGTTCAATGTGAATTGTTACGTCAAATTACGTATCACATTTCACTTTCTATGCTTTGAAATTAACGGTTTTAGTCTCAAGGTTGTATTAGGTTTAACTACATAAAGTTTAACTACATAAAATCACCAAGTAAATTGAACAAAGACAGTAGTATCTATACCCGCACCTCCAATTAACCAAGCACGTGACATCACCGACGGAAAGAGTAATCCATTATTTGCTGAAGCTGCTAGTGATAAAAAGCTTCCACATGGACTGCTTTCCCGTGATATTCCGAATTCTTTAAACGAAGCACTTTTGTTGAAACTGTCTTCAGTTTGAGATTCTGTTGATATTTTAATCACAACTTGTTTTGATGTCTCTTCATTATTTGGTTCAAACAAAATATGGTCTTCGGTTTGAGTTTGTGTTGAAATTTTCACAATAACTTCTTCCAATGTTTGTATTGCAGTTGATTCAAACAAAATAACATCAGTTTCAAGACTTTGTGACTGAGTTGTCAATTCTAAGAAACTATCATCGATTTCAGTTTTCTTATCTCTCGTCATCAGAACGTTTTCAACTTGTATTTCTTCATCGATCAGAATGACCATTTCAGTTGAGGTTTCGGAATCAACCATTTCAATATTCGATTGTGTGACAATCTCTGAAAATCCGGATTCACACGATTCATTGCGAGTTTGAGTGCCTCTTGGGAAATATAAAACCTCCAATTCGTCGGTTTGGGTTCCCTGATTGAAACGCCCGAGAACACCTCGTCGTTGGCGAAGTCTTTCGTTCTATACTCTTGTTATTATAGAATACAATCTAAAAAGATACGTTAAGGAAAAACTCACCTCTTGTTCAGAGAACTTCAATTGGTCCTTCAGATCTGACTCTCTTTCGATGGAGTCTTGCAAATCCCTCATAAGCTGTTGTGGATCTTCATGCGAACCACCTCGAGTCAATGATTCCCGGGTAAACTTTCCATCAGCTGAGGTAGACTTCCCTATGACTCCCAGCATTGGAGGCTTCTTTTTCCCAGGGTTTCGAAGCTCATCCGCTTCGGTCTTAAAATATCATCAGACAATAAAATAATTTCACAGAATATATTCAAACTAACCTGTAACTTTCTCGCTAACTCATTAGAAAATCTTAGTTCTTCTTCGAGCTTCTTAATCTTGTTAGCCATATCTTCATTACAACTGGCTTGTTTTTCTTGTTCCAAGCTGTCAATTTTCCGTTCACATTTCTTCAACTTAAAGCTAAGAATTCTACAATCTTTTGTGGTTGATTCAAGTTGTTTCTGTAAGGTTGTATTGACCTCAGCCTGTGTATCTCGAAAACTATCATGCATCTCTTCCATTTCAGCTTCGAGACCTCGCAGTTCTCGTTTGACTTCTGTGTTTTCTTCCATAAGCTCCTCACAAAGTTGTTCGGCAGCTTTGAGCTTTCGTTTCATTTCATATTCGACACTTCTTGGGCCGTTTTCGACTTCCTTCAATCTGGAGTTAAGGGATCTTTTCTCATCTGTGACTCTTTCAAGTTGGGTTTTTAATTCATTTACTCTTTGTTGTAAACTGAGGGCCTCTGAAGCAGCTGTCCTATTAGGCCCGGTATCTATAGAAGCTAATCTCCTCAACAAAATATCACTCTTGTCCCGTTCAGCTCGTTCGGCTCGAGAACGCATTGTATCGAGTTCTGTTCGTAGAGATTTAAGCTCTTCTTGTAGTTCTTGATTATGGCTTCCAATGATGGTTGTGTCGGTGGTTTCTGTTGTGAGAGAAGCATTGTCATTATATCTCTCCGAAACAGCCTTCTGGTTGTCTTTAATTTTTAACATAAATTCGACATCCTTTGTGGCCCGTTGTTTATCGGATTCTTTTTTTAAAGCCGCACTACTGCTGGATGATCTGGAAGACAAATTTGAAGTCGAACTGCTGGTTGATGTTCCAGATGATGTTGATGGTTTAGTTGTTACAGAGCTTTTTGATGTGGATGTAGATGATTTGGAGGATACTGATGATGATGCTGATGTAGAGGTGGTGAGATTTGAAGATTTGTTTAGGGAACTTTGAAGTTTTTTAGATGAATCCGCCATAGAGGAGGTCGACTGTCGACGTTCTGGTCGATCTGGGGGAGTATTGTTCTCTGTCGAGTTGTGGCTGTTTGTATTTCTAAAAAATAATAATATACCGAATATCAATGAAAGCTTAAACATACATACAAACAAATAAAACTTACTCTTCCTTCCTCGGAACCGACCGTTCTCGGCTTGAATCGCGTGAATTTATGCTTTTTTGTTTCTTAAGAAGATTCATTTTACGCATTCGCTCAGCGAGGCTGTCGTTGTACTGGATGACTAAATCGTCTGGAATATCCTTTGAAGTGGATGATGATGTGGATGATGGTCGCCGTAATGTGACTGATTCTTCTGGCTGTTGATGTAAAAGTAGAAACACCCGTAAATAATAACATAAAGGCAAAGAAAAAGGCTATGATAAATCACGATTAAAATGGTAGACTCGCACTCCAATTGCTTTTCTACTTATAAGATTCAAAAGATTGTATATACTCATAGATTAAAAAGATTCTCATATTAAAAAGTACGTCTAAAATCTAAATACGGATTAAAGTGCCTTTCATATGAGCTGTGAAAGTATGAACTACGAATTCAGTTCCTTTTTAAGCAATTTCAATATGAAATAACTACTTATTTTTGTTTGAACTTTTCGACGGAGTGAATAAATGATCTTACTTACAAGATTTTAAAAGAAACTACAACGAACAATTTTCTTGTTTGATACATATGTACATATAGTAAAAAACTTAAATTTTGATATTTTCTATTCGACCAAGTACGATATTCAGTGAACTCCCAAATATAAATTCTCGATTCACAACATCAGATCTCGTAACAGAAACCAGCGAATAAAAAAATCGTGCGAGTTTAAACTCAATTACCTATTTTACTCGCAACAATGCTTATAAGTGTGTACTTGTAAGTATATGTAAATTCGCTGCAGTGGGACAAAAATCTCACCTGAATTGTGTTATGTGGAACGTGTGTTTCATATGAGCTGCGAATGCGAATAAATCTTTTTAAGCAATTTAAAAAGGAAATATTAACTTATTTTTGCTTTTAAATTTTTGACGAAGTGAAAAAATTATCTTATTTAGAAAAAAATTTAAATAAAAAAAAACTGCGAAAAATCTGTTTAAATAACAAAAAATTACCTTTTTATATTTTCTACGCGACCAACAACAAGCAAATCCACAAGAACAGGACGTGTCCCACAGACTTGCGAATAATTAAGTCGTTCGAATTAAACCTAACCGAT
Source organism: Melangyna quadrimaculata (assembly GCA_949320155.1). NCBI lineage: Eukaryota > Metazoa > Arthropoda > Insecta > Diptera > Syrphidae > Melangyna > Melangyna quadrimaculata. Next base: position 131,471,919 of record OX439483.1, on the reverse strand, counting down.
TTTACTTGTTTAAACGTTTGTTTTTAAATAATTTTTTATCTGCAGTGATTATTTCGATTTCACGGAGGGCAGATGCGAAGGTATACGTAAAGTATTTAGCTAAAGATTAAAAACATCTAGCTTGCATAGTCCTTGTGGAATGACTTTCACGCGATTTAAGTATTTAATAAGAAGCCAAAGATTTACAAAATTATGTTCTATATATAAACCATATAAACCCTCACTTTACCCACCTCTTTTAAATCCAACGTTGTAGTATGCCTCCTTGGTGGTATTTGAACACTCAGTGAAACATCAACATTATTTTCTACTGGCCGTATAACCATGCCAGCGGATTTATTATTTGTTTCATCCAAATCCGGTGTGGAAGTCCATGATTGTGGGCGTTTCTTAAGCTCTATATTATATTGAACAACTTCGTGATGAGATTTTTTTTCATATATTAAATTTGATGATGTTAGAGTGAGAAAGATCATGTGAGACGTAATTTGTTATATTCGACGCCAAACGAGCGAACGAACAAAACGTAAGATAGATAACGAACAAAGCGTGCGAGCGAGAGCGTGCGTTAATGTAGTTTTATTTAATTATTATTAGCCATTTGTTTTAACAGTTTATTTAAAAATTATTATTAAGTTTTATAATTTGAATTTAATTGTTTGAGAAGTTGATGAGTTCACATTTTTTAAAATTATAGAAAAAAAGAAAACAAACAAAATTAATATTGTAAGATTTCTCATAAAATTAGATAGTTTAATTAATTTTAGATAATAAACAACAATACAAAAAAATAATAGTTATGATTCTGTTTTAGTTTTTAGTCTAACATCTATGACTGTTTTTGTGTGAACGTGAAACCAGGTGCTTTTAGTGAGGTTGCAAATATCCACTTCCTGATTTTTTTTTGAATCGTATTTCAGATATTGTGCATTGTGCTACAATAATTATTTATACACACAACAGTCCATATTAATTTGCTTCACAAAATTTTAAACTTATTGGGGCGTATTCATAGCCATTATAGAGCTGTGTCTAAGTTAAACATAGGTTTAGTTGAATTTGCGGACGTTGATTTTAAATTTTTAAGTTTATCATTTAAAAATATTTGAAACTATTTTTGTAGTATACCAAGTTAATTATCTTATAAAAATATAAAACCAACAATTTGTAATTAAAATCGGTCTATATTCATTGAGTCAAAATTGTCTTAAACTGTAGTTTACTTAAACTTGGGTCTATCTGCGACTATGAATATGCCCCAATAAGTTTAAAAATTTAGATAAAAAATATTAGTTCCTAAATATATTTAAATAAACTTACCAACATCATTGCCATTTGTTGACAAATTCTGTGTAGATGTCCAAGATCGCGAAGAAGGTCTATAAGAAAAGAAAATATACTACGCTTGTAACCCAGTAACGATTTTGCAATACATAAATTTAACACCGCCATATCGTTTCAGGCAGTTTCTCTAGTTTAAAATCAGGAAAATCCAAAATCCATGTAAAAAAAGTTACTTCCAAAACATTATACTGTTATTATTAATATCTATTTTAAGCGACACGTTTCGAAATGCAACTCTATCTTTGGACCAATGACAGTTTAACTACATTTATATGTGTACATGAAAGATAGATCCCAAACTAAAAGGCCTTCAGGAAATGCATTCACCCATATTCTGAAACTCGTCGGATGTTGGTATTTCAAAAGTCGTATATGCGACTTCACTTCTACAAATATTGAGAAACGGACGACATCGCATACGACTGTATCATTATTCCGAGTCTAATATTAATTCGAATTAAAGTCGTATTTGTGTTGTTTATTCGTCGTGTGAAATCTTTTAAATGAGTTACATATTTGTTCAGATAAAAAAGGACAAAAACCTAGTGCATGCAATATGCATGTAATGTAGATATTTTTTTCAATATTCCTACTATTTTTTTTATCAACCTGCGAGGGTCACCGTAGATGTAAAAGATCTCTTCTCTATGGAAACTATATGCAATCAACCTGGCAGTGATAGCGCGATTCTAAGACCACTTAAATGCAATATTAAAATGCAACACAAAGCTGAAAGATGCAAAATAGCTTTATACCGCTCCAAATTTCGTTTACTGAAACTTTTATGTACATCCGTGTAAACTACAGGAGCTTTGAAGCGGTATAAGGCTGTTTTACATCTAATCATTTTTGTATTGCATTTTAGTGGTCTTAGGTCAATGTTATCGCTCTTCGTTTAATATCATGTGTTTTGTTTAGGTATGTGTTAAATCTCATAAATACCATACAAATAAAATAAATATATACAATACAATACAATAACAAACGTGGTCTTATACGACATGATATTGCTTAAATTTGGAGCTGTATAAAACACTTATTTCTTTGATCCTTTTCTTTGCATTTCGAAAATGCACTTTGGTGGTCTTAGGTCCGCGGTATGGCTGCCAGGTTTTGCAATCCGGTTTGCATTGATACAAATAGCATATCCACCAAATATGAAGCAGTATAAAACACTTTTAGAAAATCGTTGAACAAATCTAGTACTAAATTAATTAGTTTTATGACATTTTAATGATTTTGACAAATATTATACAGGCAACGATATACGTTGTTTTTTTTATCTTCTCGTATACAACGTAGACGACTTGAAGAATAACGATTTTCATACGATACGAGTTCAAGTTCGAGTACGAGACAAAATACGACTTGCGGAATATGGGTGATTATTTTTCTAGAATGGGTCCCTTTACAAAACCAAAAATAAAGGTACAGCACAAAATTCAAAACTGTAACTCTATGTTCGATAAACTCGTACTCGTGATAATTGCACATCAAGAACTATGGAACTTTACCTCTTTAGCGTTTGTCCTCTTTCGACCCAACCTACACGCTTTAACCTTTTTTTCATGATATATCCAAATTACAGGATGCCTCATTATTAATGGTACAAACTGAAATTTGTGAAAGGGCACGTCATAATTTATCAGAACTTGGCAACTTCTCCATACAGAATCGTAACATTTTTTGATAAACGGCTATGTTTTGTAATTTGGAAAACACTTTACTTTGAACCATAATTATAGTTGTCGATAGTTCAGCTAGTAGAAAAGTGGATAGTTAATGAATCTTTAACCCATTTACCTTTTGGGTCCTTATTGGATTCATCTTAAATTCCCGTATCTCCAAAACAATATTTCATTTATTTCTTAATAAAGATTTAAATAAAAATAAAAATAACTTATAAATTTCATTGAACAAAAACTAATAATTAATTGATCGACATTAATGTCAAAAACAAAAACAAATAGAAGAGTATTCTAAGTACAGCAACAATAGTGGCAAGTGGCCACAACTACGCCGTTATGACACAATACTAGTTGTTTTTTGTTTACAATTTTTACGCTCTAACATTGTTTTGTTTCACACTTGTACGTATTTTAGTTTATAAAACATTGATCAATGGCATCGCCATTTGGCTATAAATTTTGACCAAATTAAATATCTGACTTCAATCTTTTGAAAAGAACACAATTAGCAAGACAATACGATTTCTCTTCTAAGAATATGTTATTGCAGTTTTTAAAAAGTTATAAAACTTGCCAAAGTGACATTTTATACACCGTTGCCCTTAAGCACTTCGTAATATGAATTGCATAATATTAATCAAAACTAACATTAGATTAAGGAAAATTCTAACCCTCTTGACGTCATCTCGTCCGTCGTCCGTCGTTAGAGAATTTTTGTGTACACGGGTGATGCCGTACCATACAATGATTTCTGGTTATTAAAATTTGCTCAAAACCTGCTTTCAAGCTTGGTTTAAATTTTGTCCACATGATATTATTATTAATTTTTTTTTTTCAAAGTATAATAAGTATTTTGAGTTTTATTTGTCTAAAAAAAAAATAAATTGGGTGACACAACGGCTCGTGAAGAACCAGGGCCTAGTGACTAACAACTCGCAACCATTCCTGTGTGCGCCTGTCGACAGGAATGGAAGGGACCTGCAATTTTATGCGGAATCCGAACGGCTAGACGAGAAGCACTTATTCGTGACAAGTGATACTCTTGGAGGATTTGTCAATTCCTCGCAAGAGGCAGTAGCCCTGAAAAAAAAAACACTTCGTCAAGGATATAGGTAAACAGCCGAAGGTAATCCTAGTTTAACCCTTCCAGAGCTATGTATTGGTAAGGCTATATTGGTATGACTTTTTACGTCGTTGGCTCTCGGTCTATCAGTAATTCAAACAATATTGCATTTTAATTATTAGTACTTTTGCTTTTATTTAAACATTTTCTCGTTAACAATATCATAATATTATTAAATCAATTAAATTCATCTTTTATGTCTAGGTATATAAATTTTTAACTATACAAGAGCAAGTTCTTGCGATCCATTTAATTTGTCTTTTAAGCCGATTCAGGTACATTTTTATTCTGTACGAACTTAAACCACTTACAAATTAATTGAAATTTAATTGTTCTGCATAAACTTCAAACTATGTATGTATTTGAGAATGCAAAGAATGCGAATTAAATTGATATACATTGGGCACAAATAGAATCCACCTCCGTATTTAGGGACCAAGCCACCAGGATTAGATTATTTGTATCTAATGGAATAAAACAGATGTTATACATGAGATAAAATTAACTATCATTTTTATGATACCTATGCTTTATAATAAAATTCTAATTGGCACTCACTAATGTACATCTGCACTGCATATTTACATAATCTAAAGAAATAAGTTTGAAATTCTATATAAATAAAAAATTACGCATACGCCCCAGTGAACGATGAAATTCTTACTCTTTTTCCAAGGGATTGGTACTAACAGTTTTTTATCGGTTATATTTGAGAGCTGATAACTATCTTCTATACTTAAACTTGTTAATCTACACCTACGTTTATTTAATATTGCATATTTTTCTCAGAAGTTAAAATGTTTTTTTTTTTTGTTTCATATTCACTTATATAATGTGAGGTCATTTTTAATTACGAATGACATGTTTAGCAATTTTCAAATAAGCTTTAACTCCCAACCAGCCGCAATAAGCCGATTTGGTAATAGAGCCTCTGTTCACTGAGCACGTTTGTGCATTTTTCCAAACCACACTCATCGATGGCACAGATAGTAGATATGATTTTTTTGGGAATGATATAGAAGGAGGACTTTTATTGCGTTGGAATGAACATTTTGCAAAATTGAAGAATATTAATTTTTCTCCACGAAAGTATGCTGCCGAAACAGGACCTATTGTTGTTGAAAGAAAGTATATTTTTTAGTGTGTTGAATGCTATTTCCGGTGTTGCTTTTCTGATTGAATTGTTAAAAAAAAAATAAAAATAGCACGATTTTTTCAATTTTCTTATACGGTTGACGGTATCTAGTTAGTGGATCTAAATAGTTGGAAATACCTTTTGAATTGCTTGAAATGTCACTTAAGTCAAGGTTAAGATAAGAAATCTTATAGAAAACCACGAACAAAGTGTATATTTTTCTATTTGTATTCTCAAAGAAGACATTGATAGCTGTACCTACGTAATTTATTTGTTTTACAGTCAAATTACTGGGTATTTTTTCCCGACACCTTACGTCTTTTTTGGTTACTTCGATTCCTATTGTATGTGGAATATTTTGATTACAAAAAGGCATGAAAAACGAGCTCCACCGAGTATTCAAACGAAAACTATTTATTAAAAACATGAAAAGCTTAGTATGTAGTTATTTTTACTTGAAACTTAGGAAAGTTGCAAGCTTGGTTTTTTTCAAAACGGAATTCAAATCAGATCAAAGAGATATCCAAAAAATGTCTATCTGATGAAGTAGGTATCATTGCATAATGCGCATGTACATGCATCGAGCTAAAGCTCTAGTTCAAGTTCGACAGGTATGGGCTAATTTGATTCAAATTCGATTGCGTTTTCATTTGATTCATGTTTGACTTAGCTTATCTGGAACTGTAATCGCATATTTAAACGGATTCGTTTTTTGGAACAAAATCATTCTATACGAGTTTATATTATAGATCTGTTTATTCTGAATGAAAATAAAACTCTTTTCCAACTAGAAGGTACAAGAGCCGACATCAAATTTTGGGAATGAATGTATAACCAAAATCTGAGTATGAGGGTTTATAGGTGCATATTATATTGGGATATCGAAATAAAAAAAAACTGGGTGTTTTTTTTCTCGACCTTTAAGGGGGGTGGGGAATTGAAAATAGACACTTTCTAAGCTTTGTATCAGGGGTATTTAATTATTTTTCATAATGCTTTGCCATTTTCCCGAATTCCAAATACCTTAATCTTTAATTTAAAAATCTATATCTAACGGATTGAAAATACTAAGGATGTATTTTTAAAAAAATTATTAAATTTATAATACATCTGAAAAATTTTTTTGAAAATGTTCAACCCCCTCACCTTCGCCAAAGGCTGAGAAAAAAACCTCCAATATTTGTGATTTGGATATCATCACATAATGCACCTATAAACCCTCTTTATACATATAAATACATACATATAAATACATACTTTGCCAAAATTTACTGTCGGCGCTTAGAGTAGACGTTTCGTTGGAAATTTATAACTTTTTTAAGGAACTGTCTTTACTAAGTTTTTTTTTATATTTTTGTAGGATGTATAAATATTTTTGTGTTTTACGTTGGAGTTGCACGTAATTAAAAAAAATATATAACACAAATAAATAAATTAATTAAAACTAAATGTACATTGTACATATTAATAAATGTACATTCAACTATAATAATACCAGATCACCACTATTGCTTTCCGCTTGTATAATGTCTTAAGAAGTGATTGTAAGAAAGTGCATTGAAGATTTTTGCCAAAAGATTCAACATAGCTACAATTAAAAAAAAAACTCGCCTCAATTAAGTTGGAGAATTTTCAAAATAGAACATATTTGTTGAAGGATTTATAATTTGTACTTGCTCTATAGCATAAGTATTGGGTTCGTGTCAAATAACATCGGATTTAAAAAAAAAATCGCATTACGATGCGATATTGGTATGTGTGGCTGTACGTTACGGTGGATCGTTTTCAACATTTTTTGCCAAATGACTGTGTGCAACTCATAGTTTATGCTTAATGGTTTTCCAAACTTATCTTCATCATTTATTTTGAGTCGTCCTTGGGAAAAACAAAATCGGGAAGCCATCGAAAATTGGTCTTTTTTCACAAAAAAATAATATACCTACCTATTAAGATTTAGGGACACGAATAGTTGGCGAAAAATAATAACTGATTCTTGTAGAGGGACTAAATACAAGTATTTTACACCATGAGGTAGGGATCCATCTCCTTCCGTATAGGTGGGAGGGGAACTTTTTAAAAAATGCGTAAAAATGGAAATAAATGATATAAAATTAGGTTAGAAATTGGTTTAAATTCCTTATTTGATAAGTGCTTTCATTAATTCTTCATCAACCACTGAAAACTAGATGACTTTATGTCTTCTATTTTTTTAGAAAATCTAAAATTACAAAAAATACTTATTGTATTCAATCATTTTGTTTATAAAATTGGCCGTCCTGTCTATAATGAAAGAGATAGACCCCGCATTTTGTAAAAGATACTTGTTTTGAGCTACTTGTTTTCGGTCCCTCTACAAGAATCCGTTATGTTTTTGTCGCCAAAGATTCCCACCCTGAACTCATAATTAATGAGTTCCGCGCCATCTATGAACAAAAGATTAACTAATGTTACCCAATACATAAACCACCCAATACCTAAACCAATCTATCATTATCCAATACCTAAACCACTCGCATCGTTATCCAATGCCCAAACCATGGAACTGCTATAATTTGTAATTGGTCGAAAGCTTTTGAGCTACTTGTGGATACTTGTGGAGGAGAAATACGTTCCAGCACATTCCAGAAACCCTAGAAGATTCTAGTAGCTTTTTCTCGGATATAAATACACCGCCACCAGTCTGAAGACCTCAGTTTGATTTTGGAAGTGAACGAATAAACGTCGGTGTAAAATAGTGAATTAAGAGTTGTGCTTGTTATAATAAAAGTATTGGAATTAAAGTATTTGAAGTGAAATAAAGGTCTTTTATTTTTGAAAAGTAATTGTTGTTCAGTTTGAATAAAAGGAATAAGTTTTATTGGCAAACCCTTAGCAAAATATTACATTGGTGTCAGTAAAGTGGAATAAAACTTATTTTATCTGTGCATTCAGATAATTAATGGTGAAAATTGATAAAGTGTGTGAATAAGTAAACAAATAAGAAAGGTGATTGTGAAAAGTGAAAAACAAAAATATAAAAATAAAAATAGAAACAAAATGGGTAAAATTGTGAATGCATTGAATTGTGTTGAACTTAAGGCAGAACTGAACAGACAAGGTCTTCCTACTGCTGGAACGAAAAATGACCTCATTATTCGTCTGCAGGAAGATTTAAGGCAACACGGTGAAATCCAGACACGTTTCAATTTGAAATTGAAATGCCGGAAGAGCAAGTAAGTACAACCTCAGACATAACCGATATGATGGCTCAGCTGCTCCCCCAGTTTGAAGAACAACGAAAAGAGCAAAAGAATGAACAAAAAAATCTTCTTGAGCGGTTTGAAGAACAGCGAAATGAACAAAAGAATCTTCTTGAGCGATTTGAAGAACAACGAAAAGAGCAAAAGAACCTGCTAGAAGAACAGAAAAACCTCATCGAAGGTAAGCTCGATGCATTTGAGAACAAATTTGATGCTCTTGACGAACGTGTTGAAGGTGTCGGAAAACAGTTTTTAACAATAGACGGAAAGCTCGAGAATGTTCAAGAAAAATTCAAAGACAAAATACAGAGCATTACCAATGATTTAGAAAAAGTTTGAAAGATAAAGTTTCGCAAAAGTTCTAGCGACTGTCCAAGGAGAAAGGAAATGCATCCACCAACCTTTGATGGACAAACTTCTTGGTCAATCTACAAGAAACAGTTTGAGGCAGCTGCAACAACAAATGGCTGGGATAACGAAGACAAGTTTATTGCCCTGACGCTTGCCCTTAGAGGTTCTGCTGCTGAACTATTACAAACCTTACCAGCAGACAAGAAGTTTCAGTGCCCTTGTTCTGGCCATGCACAGACGCTTTGGTGATGGCCATATGCAAGAAGTCTTCCGCGTCCAACTCAATACCAGAGTCCAGAAAAGAGGAGAAAGTCTGCAACAACTCCAAGCAGACATTGAACGGTTGGCACACCTAGTATACCCGACTGCAGGAGATGAAATTACCAACCAGTTACTAACGGAGGCTTTTGTACGTGCAGTTTCCGACATCAACCTTCAACGAACAATTCGAACTGCTAGAAAACGCACGCTTTCTGAAGCATTAGCGTTCGCTCTAACTATGGAAGCTTCACAACAGGCTTCCTTAGGAGTTTATCGGGTAAGAAAACTTGAAGTTGAGGAATGTTCTTGTCAGAGAGCTGAATTCCAAAGAAGGCAGCGAGAAGGACCTGGTCGATGCTAGAATTGCAACAAAACGGGACATCTCCAGCGCGAGTGCAGATTGCCACCGAGAAGAGTCGCCTGTCAACATTGTGGAAGCAGAAATAATACCCGCGAACAGGTAAGCAATAACATCAACGCTCCTGCTCACCCTGGTATCGATGGGCCCAGAACCACAATCCAAGTCTCGCAGACTAAACGAAACAATAAAAGTCTGACAGTGGACGCAAAATTAAATGGCAAGAAACACGTGGCTACAATTGAAAAACTACAAATTTTTAATGGCTTCTCGATTTTGTTTTTCCCAAGGGCGACTCAAAATAAATGATGAGGATAAGTTTAGAAAACCATTAAGCATATGCTATGAGTTGCACACAGTGATTTGGCAAAAAATGCTGAAAACGATCCACCCTACTGTACGTCCAATCTACAACAAGTAAGAGAATAAACGGGTAGATTTGCTTATAATTTGGTATACTATTTTAATGTGATTCCTTTAAAATAGAAATTGGTTTTGACTTAACCCATCTAGGTATTTTTCGTTTTTTGTTCTATAATTTTTTAACAAATTTGGGAACAAATATTATTCCCACTTATAAAGTAACACAGTTTTGCACAGAGAGAACAAAGAGATTAAAGAAAATAGATACAAAATGCTTTTTTTAACTATTGCCTCTTCTTATACGCTTTCCCATGACACGAAAATTGTTTTTATAATGCAAAATACGCCTTTATCACAAAAAATGGTTCAAATATTTTATTAGATTTCAGAAATTTACAAATTATTTTACAAAAATGTCGATTTAAAAAAATCGACTGTCATAATGTCGACTTTCAAAATGTCGATCGTAAAAAATACCGACTGATCAAAATGTCGACCCTTATAAAGTCGATTTTGAAATATCGACTGATAAAAGATCGACAGTGGCAAAGTGAATGATGTTCACATGCATGCGGCGCGCGCCGCTCTCGGATAAATGCGATTCAAATTGCCAAGAACTCAAAACACCTTGGTATATACAAATTGATTGCAAAGTTGGCAAAGGAGACCCTTGTTGTCAAACAGATTGTTGACAAAGTTAAGAAAGGAGAGAGAAGAGAGCCCAAAAAGTCGATTTTAAAACAGGAGAAACAACTGTCAAATATATCTTAAATGATACAAATAATATAATAAAATCAATTTCTTATATAGTATTGCAGTCCATTTAACGATGCAATGAAAAGTTTTGTGTATGTGTGTCTACACAATATGTTTGTTTTTGTATAAAGACATTATGAATTTTTGTTTTTGTTTTCTATTTATATCATTGAATTAATAAGAAAATTTAGTTCCACATAAAAGACATCATTCTTGTTTTATTTTACTGTATTTTGGATAGCAGTCGACATTTTTACCGACAAACTTACAATCGACATTTAGATAGTCTGCATTTAAAATGTCAACTTTTTTTTGTCGGTCAAACTTCAGTCGACATTTTAACAGCCGAGGAAATTTTCATTTGTCCAGTCGACATTTTTTTTGTCGACCATTCATACGCTTCCCATTTTACAAACTTATATAATTCTCTCAGAGTATTTCGAAACTGGTTCGAAGTATAATTTCCTGGGGAGATTCAACTCGGGGGAGATTGGCGATAGGAGTTCTCTACTCCCGGGAAAAGATAAAATCCGGGGAGAACAATATCCCCTGGAATTGCTTATAATCCTGATTATTTATTGAATTACTTAAAAAAGTTTATTTTTAATTAAAATTTATAGCAGGCTGGGATTTTGTACTTCTACTTTTGAGTTTGCAGAACTCGGCGTTTTCCCCCTTCCAGCGCTTCCTTACCGTTTTGGAACTCTTATTTCCTTAAACGATTTATTTCAAATTGATTGGTAGCAGAAATAGTAAATATTCATGAAATGGAAGATTTGTGTAACTATACAGATAATTGAAATAAATCGTTTTTATGAAAATAAAAGGGTTTAAATGGGGGAAGTCTTGTGACCTTGTAAGAAAGAATACGCCAAATTTGTCATTGATCCTTTATATTTCTAGTTGGACTGTACCTATTACACACCATTATGTTAATGAGTTAAAGTTTTCGTCAAATATAAATAAATTGTTCCTATGTATGTACATTATTATATTATTGTGTTTTTTGTGCTTTTATTGGTATTTAAAGAATAGATACATTTCTTTTTTATCTAAAAATTGACAAACAACTGCAGTATTTTTTACTTTGGTAATGTTCTTCTTGGACACTTCTTTCTAAAAAGAATTTAAATGGTTTTTATTAATTAATATTGCTCCAGACGCAACTACTGAGACAGCAAATTGCTTTCTTAAAACGGATTTCCCCACTTTAAATAGTCACCCTATTTGTAGGTATTATAGCGTTCACTGATTTTTTACCGATTGGTCAATTTTGTTCTTTGAATAGTTGCACTAAAAAACGTTTTGTTAAATTAACTAATTTTAAATGTTTAAACTGCCATCAGCTTAGCAATTTTAGGAAAAATAATCAAAAAATACATATCAGTGACTATTTGTATTCACTGTTTAATTTTGTGTACAAAGAATAACAAAATTACACCTGATGTATTTCTTAAATCAGCCTATACATGTATGTACATATGTACAGACATGTAAAATGTACAGTCAAATTAGGTTTCGACCCGGTCAAATTATTTACAGGTTGAAATTATGTGGAAATTTTCAGAACAGTGTCTTACACTATATATTTGCCTAAAAAGCCGCGGTTCCAATAACTTAAAAAAACCAAAGCCATCTTGGATTTGACTATACAGTTGGGTTGAGTCAAAAAAAATCGTATCCGATTTCCGCCCGTTTTGGGCGGGAAGGGCAATTTTCCAAAAACTTAACTTAAAACAGAAAACAAATTATTAAAAAATAACAGTAAAACGTACAATGCTCTGTTATACCTTTTTGTAAAGCCAGAAATCTCTTCTTTTATCGTGTTTTTTTAAATAAATTTCGTTTAATAAACACTTTTTGAAAAATGAATTTTCGAACTCAAAATTTTTGAAAAAAAAGAATATAAAACCAAAATTTCAAAACAATTTTTTTCAAAATTGTGCGTAATTCAGTATAATCTTTGTTTCCAAAATTCAATGCTCTTATGAATTTTTACTTTACAAGATTTTAAAAATAAAGAAACCAAATTTTAGTAAAAAACAGCCAGTTGCTGATCATTAGCTGGATTCTTCCTAGTTTAATGAGAAAGTTGGTTAATTTATGTTTTAATATCTTGAAAAGTAAAAGCCCTAGAGCCATCTGATGTGATCAGTGTTTGACTTAAAATTGGTAGGAGCATTGGATTTTGAAAACAAAAATAGTACTTTTTTACGTAAAATTTTGAAAACAATTATGTAGTTTAAAACTTTTTTTTTTCTAAGATTTTTTTTTTGTCTCGACTAAACATAAATGCTTAAATTTGTGTCATACCTTAGGTGAAGCACCCTGTATATGGGGGACTAAATGCTATAGAGAGCACATTCAAATGCCAAAATCAGGTTACACGTGCTTTATGGTTACTGTTTTGAATTAAATGACTAAAGAGTAGTTTCAGTATAAATTGAAAAAAAAAAAAAATCTCATGAGCCAGGCAAAATTATCAAAAGCTAAAATTTGGTGGATCATGTTAAGGATAGTGCCCTTAATCATATTCATTCGTAAGTATGTAAATATGAATATGTTTTATCTGAAAATTCAATTTCGCTAAAAGTAAGGTTGACAGTGACAAATAGAGCCAGCTATTGAAATTTTGGTCCAACGTTTTGTTATTCACGGTTCTTAAGAACTCTTTAGCATTTAAAGGAAACGAAAACACATTTTATGATACAAATTGACAAATTTGCCCGGAACAATTTAAATAGAATATTTTGTTATGTTTCTATTCGCAAGTCTGAGTTTCAACCAAATATTACTAATTAAATTTTACAGACTAATCAATTATGACAGAATGAATGACAGCTCTCATTTGGATACGCGAATCTGCTTTCAGTAAATATCTCTTCGCCTCATTTTAAAACCCAAACACACCATCATATATTTATTGATATAAACATTCTCAAAACAATTATTGTTTTCATCGAATTGTATAACTCGTGTAAAATTCAAAGAACCAGAGTCGAAACATGACTCACTATGTAATGTGTTTTACCCTCCCCATCCTTTAACACTACTCCCACCAGTGCCATTAACCAATCAAAAAAAGCAAAGTGTTGGAGAACACTTCAAAAGCACTTACTTTGCATTTGATCCATCGGATAGATTCGGCGACGATGCGGCCACATCATCACCTCCCCTCTTCCCACCGTGCTCCTTGTAATCTCGAAAGCATCTTTTACATCTGGTCGGCCATCGAACCTGTGGATGGAAGCCTAATGGGCAGAGTTGATCGCCTTTCGATGATGAATACAAATGATGCATAGGTACACAGCGCTCAGCTCAATACAATCAGAATACTCGTCGCGCAATGTTTTCCTAAAATCCAAGATCTTCGCAGTCTCTCTCCAAAATGAAATTTTTGCAAAACCAAACACTTCCCCGCCAGCACTGGATGTGAATGAATCTAAAAATATACAAAAACAAAAATGAGAAAAAATTTAATAAATCATTATTTTTGTTTATTTGATGAGATAAAGAAGAAGAAAAAAGTATATTTTTTTGTTTTATTAAACTTGCGTCAACACCCTCATCGCGCGTGTACGTACAGGGATATGAAAATATTTTCGTTCAAAAATCAACATTTCTGACCTTAAATTTTGAGTTTTCTCTTCGATTTTGGTTAGTTTTAGTTTTTTTTTTTTTAAACTCGCTGTATAAATTATAGAATCAAACAACCACCTACAACACTTTTTTTATGTTTTATTATTTTATTTGCTTATGGGATGGCACTTAGCCAAAAGTATAAAAGTACAAGTAGGAAATTGGCAAAGAGACGATTTTTTGAGGTTTTCGTGACGAAATTCATTCGTTTCATCAGATGGGGGACTATATAGGAGACACAATATTCTTTTGAATTATACTAATGAACTCTTGTAGCCTAAATTCTTGTTATCTGTCGCAGTAATTTATATGTGGATGTATAAAATGTAGCGCATTGTTAAAGTATGTGCATTTTTAAAATACCAAAATCGATTCGAATTAATTGGGACTATACTTGAAAAATTCTATAAATAGAACGCTTTTAATTTATTTTTTTTATTAATTTACTACGCAATGTACTTTGGTCTTGTTTTTGAACGGCAAAAGACTAACCATAACCATCGTAATTATGAATCAGCCATGTGTGGATGAAATATTATTATTATTTGTTCCCTTTTAAAATAACAACATCCTGGCGGTGGGTCAGCATTTTTTTTTTTTTTTCAAAATGATTATTTTCTGTTCAAAAAGACAGACATGAAATTAGCTGAGGTGTAGATGATTTATTGTATAGAATATGCTGCATCATTTGTATTTCAAATAAATTATAACGAATTGTCTTTGCCAGCAACTTAAAATCGTATTTAATAAATTGTTTGTGGTTTTCTTTGTTTGCCCTAAAAATAACAAGACCTTTATTAAATATCTAAGACGAAATATAAATCTCTAAAGCTTAATTTGTTTTTATTATAAATTCGATAAGGTTTCGTTTGAGTTTGTCTACCGAAGTTGTGCATTAGTTGTGCTTTAGTTTTATGGTATACCTACAGCATTCTGAAAAGCCTTTTAGTGGTGAAATGTGAATTTTTAAATAAGGGCCCAGTTATAGCTGTCATTGAAAACCATCATTGAAAATATTAATTGTCAATTTTGATAGATTTTGAAGACAAAATAAATGATTATTTTGATGCCAAAGTAAAGCTTAATAATTATTTATAGGTAAAAAAAAATTCAATTTGGCACAACTTTTCTCATAAAATGATTTTAAATTTTTCAATGATGAACTACCTTACCAATGATCATTGAAAAAATTAAAAGTTTCTTTATGGGGAAGATATAGGTCAAAATGAATTTTGTTTGGAGGAGAAATAATTTTGAAGTCGTAAGATATATTTCTGCAATAAAATATTCAAAGATTAAACAATCGAAGGGCCTCAACATGCTAACATTTTCAATTATGGTTTCCAATGATAGCTATAACTGGGGCCTAAGACAAAGCACAGAGCTAGACTTTTTAAAATTTTAACTTAAACTGGGGTTGAAAAGAGTTACTTTGAGTAGAGGTGGGTTTCCTAACGGAATAAGGTAGTAAGAGCCATTTTTTTTTTTGCAATTTCAATAAATCAATTTTCTAAATTGTTAACAAAAATGCAGGGAAGTATGAATACGCAATAAACATCAAGTATTAGCGAATAAGTGAAATTAAAAAAAAATCGATCTAGTCTAGGTGTTATCGCCAATGATATGTAACATTTTACCTTGGTAGCGAGGTGTATAGTTATTAAACTAAGGGCGAGTTTGTTCACAGTGGGTTAAATTTAGTATGTGACTTTCATAGGCTTTAATTAACTAACGCTTATCAACCAAAGTTGGCTCATTAGTGAAATCCATGATTAGCAACTCATACTTTGAATTTTTTAAACAAAATTTGATTAACAAAAACATTTGAGGATTTCCCAGCTCTACTAATCATGGATTAAAGATAATCAGCTGAACAAACTGGCCCTAAGCGCGCATATGCAACTTTCAGTCAAGAAACAGTTTGGTTGAAAAATTGAATACCGTGCTCTTATATGAGAGTGCGCGCACATGCAGAAACTATTCAGTCACCAATTGGAGCAACAAAACAGTTGCACCCGTATTCATAAAGAAAAAATAGTTATTTTAGCTCCCGTGTTTAGGCAAACTGCACCATGCAAAAAGAATTTTCTGGGCTCAAACTAAAGGTAATTGCTTACTGCTCCATTTGAGTCCGGAACATTCTTATTCCATTGTGTAGTTTTCCTATAAACACGGGAGCTAAAATAACAATTTTTTTCTTTATTATGTGACAAAATAAAGAGCAATGAATTTAACTGTCTGGCCAATGCTCTGTCATAAAAAGCAAGTCTATAATAAACCAAGTCTTTTAAAACCTTAGTTTTGAAGTTCCGTCGAGAATTTTGTGAGATATTAATTTATTTATGACACCATGTCGATTCGATTTTCCAACTAAAATCATTATTGTTGGTACTAAATTGATAATAATGTGTTTATGCGTCGCCGTCGATTCTATTGAATAGGTCATAAAACAAATATTCGGATTATTTTAACAGGATAAGGGCAATAATTGTGTTTTTTGTTTGTTTTAAATTTTTTAATCAGCTTTTGAATTTAGAGCGACAGAAATTGAATTTATTTTCCACTCAATCACATTTTTAGTATATAATTTTTTTAACATTTTCCAATAATTTTCAATTAAGGTCTACATTTCCTCTTTAATTATTTAGCTTATCAAAAAATATCGGTGCCTAAATCGAACTTTTTCACTCTTTAATTTTTTTTTAATGAAAATCGATTTTATTCGTAAAAAGAGCTTCAAGTCCCCCTAGAGCATAGACTATAGACTTAAAGTTATAAACCTCTGACATATGACATATTTGTAGAAGAGATTTTTACCAAGAAGTAAATTGTTTCTTATTTTTCAGTTGCCAAATTTCAAAATATCGGAAATAAAATTGATGGGTCACTCTTAACCATAGTGTTACCACTGGGACTCATTTGAGTCAAAATGGGCTCATTTTTTTAAACTTGGCTCCGGTACTCATCTTTTTTAGATTTGTCTCACTTTTTTAAGAGATAACTAATAAACACTTTCAAGCACTTTTATTAAATTTTGCTAAAAAAATGTATGTAAAATGTAAAAATGTGATTTATTAATATTTATGAATTAATTATTTTTTTTGTTATGATTTCAAAGTATTTATTTTTATTATTTAAAAATGAAAAAAAAGATTATCATACCTTGAACAGATTTTTTATTGGGACTCATTTATTTCCAAAATGACTCATTATTTCAGCCTCGAGGACTGCGGTAACACTGCTCTCAACCCCTTTCTTCCGATTTTTTTCGCTCCTCCCCAACATATTGTATACACGAACAATTTTGTATAGAGGTCTTTCTTAAATAATGATTTTTCAAAAATCGGTTCAATTTTTTTTTAACATAATAATAAAAATGGTTGGCAATGAACAATCTTGACAATTTTGCTTGCAGAAATCATTATAGGAACTGATGCCAAATCCATATGTCTTACGAATATAAAATTTGATTTAAAAAAGTGATAAAAAGTGAGTCCCGCAATTCTGTCTGTCTGTCTGCCTTCCCCTACACCATAAACGACTGGAGGGATTTTCTTCAAACTTGGTACATAGTGTTTTGACTTCATGTTTTTTTTATTTTTTTATTTAGGACCAAAAACAATGGTATCTGCCATACAATCTTTTTTTTGCCAAAAGGGAAAATAATATTTTTCTCAAAAAAACCTTAAGATGTTCATAAAAGCTTTACTTTATCACGAAATGTCGAAATCCTGACTTGAAGGAAAATAATATGTTTCAACAAAATGAAACAAAGCGATTATTAAAGTTACATTATTCCAAGAAAACAGCCCTTTTCTTTGAATTAAAACATTACTTGCCAGACCGAGACCAATTATTTCATAATCATTTCATACAAATATTGATCAGTTTATTATTAATAAAGTGGAAAGTAAGAAAAAGACAATCTACATATTTAAAGTAGGTACTGGTTAGAAGTTAAGTTGATTTCACTTAAATTGATCAAATTTTAAATAATATCGACTGGTAGGTAATGAAAGACTGCTAGGATCCCATTCTTAAGAACTTAGTTATTTATCAAAATGCACGTATTTATTTAAAAAATTTATATTTTTTAAAATCAAATGCAGTGAAAGCTCATATAACGGACAGCTCCCTTGAGCGGACAGATCTTTTAAACGGACAAATTCTCACGGCCATGGATCTTGGATTTAAACTCCATAAATTAAATGTTCTATTATGAAGATACTTCGTTGATCGGACGTGGACAAGAATATCAGCCTTAGTTTCTTAAATTTAAACCAATTTTTGGTTATTTTTTATCAATACAAATACTAAGTCCGTTTCTTTTCTCTGAATTTAAGTGCATTTTAGTCAAGCTTAATAAATGAAATTGAAATAAATTTATATTGAAATTGAATTTCAAAATTCATATACAAAAATAAAATTGACGGAATTATGGAATAAATGCAAATAAAATCACAGAAATTCAGAGTAAACGAGCAGTCATGAAATTTATTAATATTTTCACTCGAAAGGACAACTTCCTAAAATGGACAAAAGTGTTGGCACCTTGACTGTCCGCCTGAGGGAGATTTCACTGTAATATACGCTTTTAAAATATTGGTATGTAATGCTACTAATACTTTCCAGGGGAGTCTACATACATATACACAAATTTAAACAAAATTAGTGAAGCCGTTTCAGAGAAATTCAAAGATTAAAAAAAAAAAACATTTCTATGGAATGTTCTGTTAAAAACAGTTTTTTTTGGAAAATAAAATGCGTGACTGGATTGCATTTCAGACATAAAAAAGTATAAAGTTTTTCATACAAATGCTTATATAGGTATTAGAATTTGTATGAAAAAGTGTTAATGAAAATTCTAAGGTACCAACTAATTTTTATTCTCTTGTTTAGCTTAAAAAAAAAATGGAATTAAATATGATAAGTATGTACCAACTTCTTAAGGACCTGTGTGTAAAATGACCTCAGCCGTTTACGTGATATGCGGGAATAACACAAAAATTCAACAACAAATTAACGTCAAAACCCTGTTTCCATTGTGTCTATTTTAATGCGCAATTTAATTAGAATTACTTTAATTATTACATACACGATGTTTAATCGAAATTTGTAGAGCCGTTTTCGGGAAACTTCATTGTATGGCAGCTCCCCACTCTAGATTGAATGAAGGAAAACTTGGAATCTCTCCTTTAGCTTCAAATGTCAAATTTGGACCAAATCGGAACATGCCTCTAGCAATAACACCAGAATAAAATGTATTTCTTAATATTCTTTCTAGTGTGCTTTATATACAAAATCATAGCCCCATACGGCATAAACGTATTTATTAGACATCAATTTTATGGTGTACTTAGAGCATTTGCTATTCTAGACGCCTCACCTATCGTACGGTATTCCTGAATATTGAATTTACAAACTTAAGGTTTCTAACCAGAGATCAGAAATAACTGTCAACCTTTATTTTCAATTGGTTTCACTCAGAGAGTTACTACATTGCTTAAGAAAGATTTTGGTTTCGGGTTGAGATTTATTTAAAAAAAAAATAAATTTACGTTATCGGTTGAGATTTATTTTTTATTTTCAAAAATATCTCTCAATGGTTGAGATTTTTACAAAAAAATTAATGCAAAAGGTCAACCTTTAACCTTTTTCGCTGAAAATAAATCAAAAATGGTTAATGCAGACAAATTTGGAATTTGCCGAGAACATGTTTATTTTTCAAAAAAAAAAAAAAACATATGAGCTTTTTTTCTTATTTTAGGTATTAAGTCGTACTAATAATCGCTTAAAATAAAGTGCAAAGGCGAAATACCTTTTCGACTGTGACTTGAGTTACTGGGACGCCAAGCACAACCAATGCAATTTTGAAAAAGCCCAATAACCTGCATTTCCGCATGCATCAGTGCCTACAAAATACTAACGGGCATTGTGATTGATAAAATTGCAGATGAGATTTATTTTTTTCTCTCAGAGATAAATCTCACTGGTTGACCGTAACCTAAACAAAAACAAAATAAAGGTTGCTCTTTTTGTTTGTTGAGAATAAAGGTTATTGAGTGACCAATATTGAAAATGACAACAAATAACAGTTATTAAGGAACCTTTCAAAAGGTTGAGATTTATTTCTGATCTCTGTTTCTAACTATTTCATTTTTAAGAAAAAATTAAAATATGTATATTTATTTTAAAATTTTTCTGACATTTTGGGGGTGGAGGGGGTTCGTGCTGAAATTCCTAAATACTTGGTTCTTCCTTTCAGTGTGTGGCGATTTATATTTAATGAATATAGGGTTACCACCCCTACTTTACTTAAGATTACTTTTCTTCTTTTTAGTTGAAATTGGTTCAAAATTTTAATCTATGGTTAATGTTCTTTTAAAAACGAATGAATATTACAAAAAAAATATATATACCTGTTTGTATACTATACCGTAATGTTTAATTTTCCGCGTTCTTTTTTTTCAAGCATATAGCTTGATGGATTGTTAGTTCTTTTTCTTTCAGGGGATGCAGAAGATAATAAAATGATTCGGTGTCGTTGAACTGAGGAGCGGTGAGTGGAGATAATGGGGGAGTTAAAAACAGGGCCTATTAACTCCTATGGTAGGGTGGGATGTTCAAGGCTGATAACACCTCAGCCATACTCTAAGTGGTAATGTCCGTCCGATTCTCATTTAATCCAATCCTCAATTGGGTTATCTTATTTCTTTTGGCATGATTTATGTTAAGTAATAAAGAAGATTGACAGAAGCGAGCAAGATCCCTTCCCCATCCGGCAGGCTTGAGTCGAGCAAATACAAGCATGCCACGCTCGCTCTTCTCACAACAAAAAAATTTACATTTAGAATTTACAAGGAATTTGCTATTAAGTAAAAAAAATGTAGTGTGTTGCTAGCAGGAGATACTAGCACTTTACTTCAATTGAAGTAGATCTACTTCTTTTTTCAATTAATTTTAAAATCTACTTCCTACTTCGCACCATCGCCAAAATATTGAAAACTACTTCCTTTTAAATATCTTTGCTTTAACATACTGAAAGAAGAAAGAAGGCCAAATCTACTTCTTTTTTCTCTGTGAAATATTTTTTATGGTTAAATTTGAGCATGATCAAATTGAAAATAAAATTCAACTTGAGGAAGTAAAAAAAAAAATTGTTAACAATTTTATTTAATTTTGTGTAAGCAAATCCTTAAAAGATTTAAGCTTTATAATTCGGACGTGGAATTACTTCAATATCTTAATTAAAAAAATAGAAAATGGTAGTATGCGAACTATTCTGCCAATTTTGAAAGCGTTTCCATTCCATTACTTTTAGGTGTCATCTTGTGGAGTGAATTAAAACAGATAAAAAATTACGTCGGAAAACCAATGTTTCAAGAACTTTCTGAGTTTATTCTAAACTTGGCAGTTTTTCCCCACAGTTCCGCAGCAGCAGAGCGAAAGTTCGCTGAAATGCACTTCATTAAATACGAAACAACCAATAAACTCTTCTGTGGAATTGTGGAAAGCATTATGCTCTTCAAAGAACTGATCAAACAGGAAAATGTATTAAAAAACGAAATATTCGACGTGTTCTTATTTTTGTAAGAACATTCAAATGTTATCTTAATCTTAATCTTAATCTTAATCTTAATCTTAATCTTAATCTTAATCTTAATCTTAATCTTAATCTTAATCTTAATCTTAATCTTAATCTTAATCTTAATCTTAATCTTAATCTTAATCTTAATCTTAATCTTAATCTTAATCTTAATCTTAATCTTAATCTTAATCTTAATCTTAATTTTAATCTTAATCTTAATCTTAATCTTAATCTTAATCTTAATCTTAATCTTAATCTTAATCTTAATCTTAATCTTAATCTTAATCTTAATCTTAATCTTAATCTTAATCTTAATCTTAATCTTAATCTTAATCTTAATCTTAATCTTAATCTTAATCTTAATCTTAATCTTAATCTTAATCTTAATCTTAATCTTAATCTTAATCTTAATCTTAATCTTAATCTTAATCTTAATCTTAATCTTAATCTTAATCTTAATCTTAATCTTAATCTTAATCTTAATCTTAATCTTAATCTTAATCTTAATCTTAATCTTAATCTTAATCTTAATCTTAATCTTAATCTTAATCTTAATCTTAATCTTAATCTTAATCTTATCTTAATCTTAACTATTATATAAAGACGAAAGAATTATTTTGTTCCTTCGCGCATAACTCATAAGGTAATTAACTGATTTACGTGAAACAAATTTTATAATTTTCTTTATGTCTATGAGACGGTTTTAGGATATTTTTTATTTCTTAATTTGTTTAAATTTTCAGAATATTTTGGTTTTTTTAATTTTTTGTCAACTTTTTTCTAAGAGTTTGTCCCAAATATTCACTCATACACTGAAAACGGTTAGACATTCTTACGAAAATTTTAAGACCTACATATGTATATCTTTTCTTAATTATACATAATAACTGAGCAATAAATATATAAACTTTTAAAGTTATCATTTATATCAAGAGCAATCAACGGGTAGCTGCTTTGTTTTTTTGTAAGTTTGTTTTGTTCTTTTCTTCCGCAAACTGAATTCATGCCTGCTGGCTGAGCACAATGGTGTAGTTGTAGAAAGGTAAATAAATAGTAAATGTAGCGTCACAAAATGCAAAGCTACCTTTGTAGCAAGAAAGTGTGTGTGCGTGTGTGTGAATTAAGTAGGTAGGTACGTTATGTAGGATGAAAAGAGTCACAATATGTGATCAAATAATTTCTGTATTGTGTATATCTTATTATAGTACAGTCAACGAAGGAATTTTGCTTGCAAAAAATAAGGCCCTCTGGATTATTATTTTATATGGTAGGGGTAACCCACAGGTATAACACACCCAAAGTCCCCAGCCCAGGACCGTGAGCTAATCTGAGGAGGGGGGGTTAAATCTACCCCTCTTTAAATTTTCGTGAATATTATTGGCACAACCTAACATGTTAGATGAAAAGTCTGTAGTACTTAATAAGACACAATTAAATTGTCTATAAAACGATATATTCACATTTTTTCTAGGGCGGGGGGTAGAAAAGTCAACAAATCTGTTATTTCATTATGTAGTGGGGCTAAGAAAAGAGTTTTAGTTTCCTTTTTTTGCTATACATCCGAAACTATACGAAAAAGTAGATGTATACTAAATTAGGCAAAATTTAATTAGCAAGAGTTGTTTTCATATGGCACCAAAAAATTATAACGTTGTTTTTAAAGGAACACAAAATTTGTTGGTCATAGAGGGGGGTTCTTTCTCCCCCCCTTTAGAGAGGAGGTCAATTTTTTAAAAATAATATTAAAAACCAACGGCAACACTTCAAAAAAAAAAAATAATTTTTTTGAAAGCCACAACTCCGTTCTTTTATTTTATTTTCAAATCAAGTTATTGATGTTCATAGTTTTTGTAAAAATAACTTTCGAACTCAAAATTATTAAAAAAAAAATTTTGTTTTTTATTTTTTTTTTTTTTTAAATTGGGAAATAAGATGCTAAATTGGCTTTTATTATTCACTACCCCTAATAACTCTTAATTGAAAACTGAAAACAAGATGGTTCTATGTCTCCTAGTTTTTGAGAAAATTGAAAGTTGCGACGCAAATTTTTTTGATGATTTTTTTTTTATAATTTTTAATAGTATTATAGTAGTATGTGATAGTAGTGTTTCTTTGAGCTTGAGGTCAAAGAATGAATAAATTCTTTGAACATGCGAAGCAAGCCACCCACGGTACTGTGTGAATGGTAGAGCTGACCCTGAGGTACAACATACTCAAAGTCCCCAGCCCAGGGCCACAAGCTTTAGGCAGGAGAGGGGGGTAAATGCCCCCTTTTATAGTTTGTCTTAAATATTTTGAAAATTAAGCGTAACAGAGGCAAATTCAATATAACAAAGTGAAAGAAAATTTAATTACCCACAGATAAAAGATATGCTCATAGCTTTTCTGGAAGAAAAAGAGATGCGAGAGTAGTAATATCGAACAAAAATAAAAAAAAAAAACATTTTATTTCCTTAGAAATTTAATGTTTGTTAATTAGTTTACTTTTATAATACTATGAGCATATATTTTATTTGTAGGGAATTAAATTTTCTTTCACTTTGTCATACTGAGTTAACAAAAAAAAATTGAAAACAAGTTTAAAATAACAATTTTAAAGTAGGTATACTTAGGCCGTGTGTCAATTGCGTTAAAAGTTCGTTAAATTTGATCCCATGGCTAAATTTTGACATTACTGAGGTGAATACAGTCGTCAAAATTTAACCTCCTCAGGAGCTCGATTAAATTTTAACTAGTGGATAAATTTTGACGTTTGTATTAAGCTTCTTGCACATTACCTACACCATCGACCTATTATACCTGGACTGCTAAGAGCCAACATCACGATGGTTCCCTTTATTAAAAAAAAAAATCGATATACTACCGGCAATTTGAAAACGACTTAGGCCTAATTCATTCACTAAAAGTTAAGAAATAGTTTTTATTCACTCGAAGTTGACGTTTTCAACTTTAAATTTTCAACTCTAGAGTTGATCAACGAAAAAGTAGAAGTTAGTAAGTCAACATGGGAGTTTTCATCATTTCTGTTTATTCATTTATGTTATTTAGTTGTGTTAACTTTTTGCGTTTGACTTCGAAAGGAAAAAATGTTTAAATAAATAATAATCACATAAAAATAGATCTCTGTTTTAATTGAAATAATAAAACAAAAAATGGTTCGTGCAAATTACCTTCTTCTGGAAGAATTGGGCGTCATCTTTTTGGAGCAGCGAAGATGATGTAAAGGAAGAAAATGTATCCCTTGAAAGGCGGCAATATTAAATGATTCCCCGTGTTGGTATCGATAAATAGGACGACCATGATTTCATTTATCGTTCTCGCCTCTCAATTGCAACGACAATTATGTTTTTTATTTAATATAGGATTCATTCATTCATTGCCTTTTGACGAAAAACATTACGGAAAATATCGGTTTAAAAAAACAAAAACAGGTTCTCGCTCGATCACCGAAATCAAGCATCTTTGGGCGCGGTTAGTACATAGATGGGGAACCGCAAGAGCATTGAGTTTTTGTCTTGGTATTCTTTTGACTCCGCGCTTCAGATGGAATGAAAAATCCATTCCCATTATTCTGAATAAATAAAAAATCGACGATAATGGTTTATCCCGAGTATTTTATTGAATAAGGAAACACAAAATTCTTATTCAAAATATTTTGAATATCTAAAATGAATAAAGAAACATATTCACACTAAAATGCAAAATTATTCTTATGCAAACCAAAAGTTGAAAATGACGTCATGTGTGTCATGCTTAACGAATGAGAATGACGATCGACTAGCAGTCCAGGAATACTAGGTTCATGACTCCCACTATCAAAATGCAATTTCCACGTTCAAGATCGTATCCAAAGCAATTTACTTAAGCACATTACGTATGTACGCTCTGACAACAACAATTGAGCTCTTTAGTAAGAATTGCTGTAGCCTTTCTTAGACACATGTTTGTAGTCGATGGCTACCGATGTATTTATAAAATAAAATGCACTGATGGCTGTAAATTATATAATATCCAGGGGAATTTGGTTAAATTCTTGCACCTAGAAAAACCTTCCAAATTAATATTTCATATTAAAAAGTGCACTTAACAAAAAAAAAACAATTTTGTTTTGTTATTGTTTATCTTCTTTTCACTATCTACATACATATATTAATGTTGTATGTACTCAACCTCAAGTACAGTGCCCCTCTCCACCTTATTGTAATGCCACCTGGCATTTTATTTAAAACTTGTAAAAATATATGTACGACTGGATCGCACGAACTTGCTCTTTTTTTTAAACAATTAAAAATATAAATTATTACTATAGATGATTATAAACCTATTTGTTAGTTTAATGGATAAAAAAGTCAGAGCTCAAAAGAAAGTATACCATCTGATTTGTTTGATAAATATCAATTTATGGTAAAAAAATCAAAAATCGTTAGACTGGGTTTCTTAAAAATTAATTTCTTATAAAATTTCTTGCACATTTTTAAAATAAAATCTGGTATGCCAACTTTAAGTATTTAATAAAATACAATTTTATACAAAATAAAAAAATATTTTAAATCCAAAAATTATTTTTTCGAGGACCGCTTCTATAAAAATTTTGGTTAAAATCTGTGTGCCGTTAACGACAAATTTGAAAACCAAAAAAGGGTTACCTACATATAATATGTACCTACCGTCAATAACCGTTATTTGTAAAAATTGTTTTAACCAAAATATTGACGTTACCCTTAATAATAATTCATAATTTTTTTGTATCAAAGTCGTTAGCCAAAATTTCAATTTACCCTCTAGGGAATCACCCAAGAACCTTAAGTCCAAAGTTTCAGTGGTTTGGGCTACTGGTCAATGTACAGACAGACAGAATTGCGGAACCAACTTTTTTCGCGTTCTTTATAAGTAATCCTTATGTTGGAAAATATTATCTCGAGTTCTATTTTTTTACGAATCCAAAACTTCCCCTATAGTACCTTTACCTTGCCTACCTATAACACAATTGTTCCTTTCTAAAAGGTCTGTTCAATGGCCTTTATAGTACCTACATATAAATATATATGTATATGTATGTAAAAACACAACCAGTAATCAGTGGTAGGTAGGTATTCGATTTTTATGGGGCGCACCATAAACAATGTTTGCATTTTTTTCGGGACGGGTTCGAATACCTACTTTTTAACTTTTTGAGTTCCTCAGTCGGAAGCACAGGCCTAATAATTAAAAGTTCTTGTTTTGACAGTACTTTAGTTGTATTGTTTGTGTCTTATTGGGCCCAGCATTAAAAAATGGTTAATATTAAAATCTATGAAAGTATCTAATAATATAATATTATGCCAACATAAAATGAACCTACCCAGTAGGAAATATGCTCCTCGATGAAAAATTTTATGTGAAAACACCAATGAAGTCATCTCGTACTTTCATGAAGGAGCATCGTGCTATGATTTCATTAAATATGGGAATTGCCTTTTTCCTCACTTCATACCATCTACCCTTTCTTTTACTTTGTACACAAATTCAACTGAAATCAATGCTTCCATTTCAGTGTAGGTACTATTCCCTAAAAAAAATTATGCGATGATTCTACCGATGAAGAGTAATGCATAGGTTCATGAGTTCGTGAATAAATTTGGGTCATCTGCGTTGTTCATTCTACTTCCAGAGAAAGACAAAAATTAAAATCAAAAGCTAAAGCTAAAGCATCGACTTTCATTATACCTGTCCCGAAAGTACGGGATTTCAACGATGCATAGTAATGTACATTGTCATGAGTTTGTGATCTTTTTTCGATTGCGGTGCTTGGTTTTTGGTTTGGTTTCGATCATAAACATTGTCCTTCCTCTACCTGCCTGCAGAAATATGATGCTTTCCACGATGTACAGTAATGCACAGTGTCATGAGTAGTTGGAGTATTTGAGTTTAGAATAATAAAATTCACAGTATCTTCATGCTGTGATTTCTATAAGATTTGGTAATCATCGACCAAATTTTGAGTCTTTGACTCATCATGCGTGAGGGTTTTATTTTTAAAATAAACGTTTAGATCAGCCTATCTGATTATCATTATGATTTCCTCTCTTATTACAATTACATACACAACATTTTTCAACTAAAGGCCCAACTAAAATAGGCATGAGCTAGCATATGCTTGCATAAATAAACGTGCGAATACAAAGAATATCAATGCGAGTGAACATAATGGAGTCTAGCTGCGTTTCGTTCAATTTTTCTCAGTTTCGTTCACTTAAGCGTGCATAAGTAAGAGCGATCCCAGTCGCTCAGCGCATAAGTAAATTTTACAAGTGCAGCAAAAAACACAAAGCCACAGCTGTTTTGTGAATCAATTCACGAGTTGTGCACGAGTATGTGTAGTTTTTGTTGTATCGTTGCCGCATTTTCATTTGTATTTAAAAATGCGGAACAAAACACAAAGCTGAAAACCGAATGTGGGGCGAAAGCGGATAGGTATTTTTTTAATTTTTGCTTATGCGCGCATAAGTCCATTATGGCTATACGGGCTAATTTTGCAAACATAAGCTAATTTTCGTTAGCTTTTTGACATTAGCTTATGTTTGCTTATGCCTATTATAGTTGGGCCTTAAGGGTAACGATCTGGTGATGGCGAACAAGAAACTTCTACTTACCTGTATCTAGTGATATCACTGGATTCATGGGTTTTTTCATCAAATACAATTCAGATAAGATTAAACGATTTTACATTAACAAAGTGAAATGGGTGAGCATTCGTGCCATTTTTCACCTGGTGAATACGCAGCTTTGTTAACGAGTGATTTCACAGCTTAACATTCATTATATTTTTCATCACAATTCGCTTATGAATAAATTAGTTACCCCTACTGCGGGATTTCACTGTAAATATTCACCTAGAAAATCACTTGGTGACCGCCTATGACAGCCCCATGTTAAATTCACCGATGTTTTCATACCCAATTCATGGGGTGAGCTTCCACTCATTGATGAAAAAGCTGGTGATTCCATTAATTTTTTGAAATTTTCTGTTACATGGAATAAAGGTTATAGACTTCTTAATGGAACAAGATCAATAGTTTCAGGTCAATAAGAGTTTTATAAGAATTTTTTAATAATAGCCTCTTTCAGATTTGAAAAACCCAGCCTGTATTTCGTTATATAAATCTGGTATGGGTACATTTTTACCCTCCCTGTATTTATAAAAAAAAAAAAAATAATAATATGGGTTGGTTGGGTTAACAATTTAACCATAACTTAACTTCATTTCGTATTTTTAATAATTATAAAACCATAAAACTAAGCAAATAACTTTATTATAGAAAATATAAACGTCGGGACGGCGCGAACGCCATTCCCGGCTACCAAAAATTACACGAACGAGTTATTCACATTAGGAACAATCGCGAAGGTCAATCCAACCGGAGTGCAATGGCTAGACCTCACTTCGGGGGAACCGCCTTATTGATCACGGTAGCCCCTACGCCAGGTAAGTATGCTTGAGCGTACATTTTATCGATTTCTTATTAACTTTTGTGCAAAAAGAAAGTGTGAATTATATAATTACAAAATAAATTCATCAAAAGATGTCATCCATTTCGAAAACTACCCTTGTATTTCTCTGGTAATACAAAATATTCTAATTCTAGCATTATAAACAAAAAACAACCCCCCTCCTTCGACCTGGTGTACCTGCAATAAAACAATACACCCACAATCATCAACATTCTATTTGTATCCTTATTAGTGGAAATGGTACATACCTATTCCTTTCAAGTAGAATATAATAATTATATTATTATTTATTAATCCGTTAAATGCTAATAAATAATACCTAGATACAAGCTTTTTACGTTAGCATTTAACGTATTAATAAATAATACCTAATATAATTATTATATTCTAATTCCTACTTCTAAGGTTTATCTAGAGGTCCGGAAGGCGATACCGATAATAAGTTTACCTATCTCATTTCGATCCATTAAAAGGAAATATAATTGAATTTTGAAATGGCATTGGTACTTAGCAAAATTGGACAAAAATTATGAAACATCCAATAAAACAATAAAATTACGTATACGCCCCAGTGCAGTGGATCATTGAGTGGTTATTTTTATATTGAATTATTTTTTTACGGTACGGTACTGAAGCTTTTGAATTAGTTGAAAGTATGTAAATGCATTTTGAAATCAGATTATATGATGATTTTTTTGTTTGAAAATATACAATAATCTATGTAGGTAGGTACCTGTCCTGTGCTGTTCTGTTTCCTACGATAGCACTTTTAAGTATAATCTAACTAATTGAAGGAATACAAAAAATGTGGGGCTTGGACTAGATCCAAGCCCCACAGAGATGATAAGTTGTGTGATTTCATGGTTAACGTTATGCTTAAAATGTGATGAAGGTTAACGTTCGTTGGTTAGATACTAAATTATACGATAATATTACCTACATACTTGATTATGTAAGTTGAGTTGGAATATCATTGTTAAAAATTTCAGCAGCAGAAAAACACGTTTCTCCTAATACAAATTTCTTAATATATGTTTTAGATGGTTCTTTTTGTTTGTTTTCCACTGAATATAATCAATAATGTGGCATTTGTTCCCGAACATTTCCAGTTACCGAACACTTTTTGCAGAAATCGTTATATTTTCTTTATTTTTTTGATTTTGGGTTTCAATCCAACACAAATATTTATTCCCTCACAAGTTTTATAAATTTTCTCAAAAATACAACGATCATGTAATGTATTGAAAAATTGTAAATAAAGAAAAGGTTTTGATGTATGCGATTTTTAAGATTTTAAAAAAACAAAAAAAAAACTTAATTGACTGACTCAGGAAAGATTGTTTTTAGAGAAAATTACTAACGTATTAACTTAAAAATTGTTTATTTATTATAAAAGTGTATAAGTTTAATGTATTTTAATGTATTTTGCTTAAAACAAAAGTTTAAAAAAAAGGAGATTTAAATGCTCGAGAAAATGAAAGCAATTTGTAACGTATATACCCAATATCCAATCTGTAGAGATATGTCCAAAAACAGGCAACTGTCTAATGTCTATTTGGTATGGGGCTCCTTTTTTGGAACAATATATTCGTTGGTTTTCGAATGAAAGATATACAGGATGGTGCACCTTAGGTGTGACAAAAAGCTTGAGTGTGATGGTTTTGTAAAGCTTTTCCTTTTTCTTTCAATGAAAATTTTTTAAAAAATTAATTTTTAAACTCTAAATTTTGAAAAAAAAATGTTCAAACTATTTGTTTTAAAAGTTTTACGTTACTAAGTACCTACTTTTATTGTTTTAAAAATTAAATTCTTTTATCACTTTTTAGGCAAGCGCTGAAAAACGGATTATTATCAACCTCGTTTTTTCTAAGTTGGTTTATTTATTTTCTAATATCCTGAAAAGAAAAAGTCATAGTCCAGTCATTTTAGATTTGGCTCCTATGGGAATCTAAAAAACTATACTATATGTTGTGTGCATCGTAAGATAACTTTATAAAAAGCTTAAGTTCAAGTTTTCGAACATGGATCCCTTGCAGGGTTGCCGCCATATAGATTTTAAGGCTCAACACGTTGTTTTGTATTTCTTAAACGGAGGTGTGTACAGGAGTTTTTGTTTTTGTAATCGATAGACTAAAAAATATAACAAAGTCTTACACATAAAAATAAATCCTAAAAATGTAGGCATCGAGATATGACCGTGTTAAAGTCGAAAACGGGAAAGCAGACGTTTTAGAAATAATTTGCAGTAAATCAGGATGACATTTTATTATAGTAAATTTTATATTTTTGGAAGGGTAATTAAAAATTATTTTACCCATGTTTGAGGAATTTTTGAAATATGTGTTGATTTTAGTCGCAGAAACGTTTTGAAAACCTCAACTTTTGGAGTTCAATTTCGTCAAGCTGAAATTCTTTAGAATGATGGAGATTACTAACTTCAGTTTTAGACTAAAAGCTTCGGTTCACCACTGTGAGAGCAGAAAATTCACAATTTAGTATTTTTAGGACTCAGCTTATAAGAGTTAAGTGCTTACATGAAATAATATTGATGTATATATACAATAACTCGGCAAAGAACCAAACATTTGTATATGTATCAAAAGTAAGTATATTGGTGTATCGAGTTTCATAAATTTAATTAAAATTGTAAGCATACTACGTCTATAGTTAGTCACATTATGAGGGGAGTTTGTATTATTTAAATAATTGATCATGAGTTTTTTGTTGTCCAATGTTTAAAAACTACTTATGTACACATATAAAATGCTTGATTACGGGTATTGGAACAACAAACCAATTACAACAAGATTTTTTTGACTTTTGCAAAAAGTGTCATTTTTTTACATACCTATATAAGAAGAAGAAATTACAATTTATTTAAAAACTTTTTTCGTATGCGAAGTTGTTTGTTTACCTACTGTATCGTCTGTTATTTGACCCAATAACCGTCACTGAAATAGCCCGCGGTATATTTGGCGAAATTTTTTGACACAATCATTTATTACTTAATATGTATCTACACATACTCGTGTTTAAATTAAAAGCGCTTTATTCGTTTGTTTACAAACAAATCATGTTCTTTTTACTGGATTGTGCCCCGAAAATGTAACCAACAACGTTTATTTCCGAAAACCAAAACATGGTCAATCTCCAGACCAAATATGTTCGGCTTCCAGCTTGAAGCATGTACAATCAGTAATGGAAAATATATTGTTCTTACATGCATTTAGTGGATGCGGCACGACGCGACGTCAGCAACTTTCGATATGGGAAAAATTTAATTTATTGCGGCTCTGGAAAAAAATGTTGAGCTCAGTGATGTATGATGAATTTTCCCCTAACAGAAGGAGCAGCGAGATATCACTCATATAGGACATATTTTCAAGTTCAACAGTGGTTGAGCAAAATAAATGAAAAATTTCCTAGTGATTGCCAACACTGATGAAGGGAGACTTTCAACAATGCCCCCAAGAAACAACCAATCATGAACGATGATTCAGAGGACGAAGGTGGAAGAACTGTTAGCACGACTATCTTCCAAGAAGATAGTCTGCCAGGTACTTCATTTAAAAAACCAAGGTTTCATGCACCGGTACTTGAAATTAATTAAAGCCACGCAAGTGTATTGTCTTCTTCTTCTCCATTTGACCGGCGATTGTCATGATCTCGAGGGGGACCACAACTCTCCCACTCAACTGCTTCACCTACGGTTCCACTTGTGGGGTTCGCCGAAGTGTATATATTGTATATGTGCTTCCCAATAATTATTATTTATTTATAATAATAGAGTAAGAGCCCAGGGCCGCCAGACATACGTTATTTTATCAATGGCAGGATTAGTTTGACAGATTTAAAGTGTCTGGCTCACGTTAGGTCCCACTGTAGATGTATGGAAAGTGTCAAATAAATTAAATGACACCATCCCCTAACACATATCAAAAATTCAGCTTTGATAAAATAATGTAATCTTGCAACATTTGTATGCAACTTTAATACTCGCTACCTCTTAATTATACCCGGATTGAAGATTCTTAGTATTCATTTATTCTTAGCTACCATAGTATCTGTTCGCAGAAAAAATCTAAGCTTTGATAAAATGACGTATGTCTGGCGGCCCTGGGCTCTTAGTCTATTATCTTATAAACCATAAATAAACTTATTGTTCAATTACATACATGATAACTAGAGCTATAATAATTCGAATTACCGGAATACGATCTGCCACACACAATAAAAGAAACTATTCCATTTACAGTGCACATGCACACGTGATATACACATTTTACCATTTAAACACTGCACCGTGCGATACCCACACCCACTTTTGTAACTAAATAAATGATTTCGATTCTACGTTTGAAGATGCGATTATGAAGCTTTCAAGCGCTATAGTAAATAAACAATTACTCCGACAAAAAAAATTTTTGAGTAAAAATTGTAGGTGATAGTGCTTTCAACAACTTTTAAAAGAAATTTTTTGCGAAACACTAAACGAAAAAAAAGTATTTGACTTTAAAAAAAATGTAAACTCCACTTTTTTTTAACTTGTTATAACTTGTTAAATACACAAAATATAAAAAAATTAACATGGACAAATATGTAGAACGTATGTTTCTCTACAAAAATACATTTTCAGTTTTTCAATAAACTCAACAATACGGGTTCATGAAAAACAAATTCACTTTTTAAATCAAGATAGTGGTAACCCTGCAAGGGGTTGGTGAGCGAAAACTTGGAGTTAAGTTTCTGCATGATACTCTTACGAACTCAAAACAAAAATTACTTCCCCATATGTTTAAAAAAAAAATACCTAAAATGACTGGACTATCATAGAACCAGCCAGTTTTCAGTGTTTGGCTATGAATTATAGGAGCATAGAATTTTGAAAACAAATATAATTCTTAATTACGTAAAATCTAAAAAGTTTGAACATTGTTCTTAGGTTTTTCTATTTTCAATATTTGTTTCCAAAAACCGTTTAATAAAAGAGCTTTATTTAAAACCCAAATAGAAGAAAGGATTTTCGACTTTACAAAAAGGTGCACTTTAAGTGTTACTTCTGTTTTAAAATAATTTGTTTTCTGTTCTAAGTCAATTTTTTTTAAAAGTCCCTCCCCCTAAGAAGGGGATTAGGCCCCGTCTCTCACACAATTTTGTTTTTGTCTCGATTCAACCTACACGCTCTAGCTTTTGTCACACCTTAGGTCAAACACCCTGTATACATATGGCACTTTTAATATTAATGATACATAATATTCTATCCACCTTTTCATGTCATAGGTAATAATTTGTAGACCAGTTGTACAAACTTAGTTCAGCAGTAAAACGCAGATCAAAACGCTTAACTCACCAACTTTGGAGAATCAAGCGCCATCGCCAGTTTGTTCACAGTCTGTTAAATAACATACTCATCAACCATAATCGAATGATAAGCGATTTCCATGATAAGCAACTCGAACCTTGGACATTTTGAAAACAAGTGTGGTTTTAAAACAGATTCGGTGATTTACATTCAGTTGCAAAAATCGTGGATTTAAGATAAATTAGCTGTGAACAAACTGGCGCTAGTGTTGAATCTCGGTTCAAGTACAGTGGCGTACACAGGGGGGTCTTAGGGGGCTTGAGCCCCCCCCCCCCCCCCCCGAGCAATATGGTATACTGTGCTAAGAATTCATAAACATCATCGAAGAAAGTTTTGTATTATTTTTTAGTTCAAATTTTATTTTTGTTAATTTTAAACTTTAGCAGTATTTTCAATTTTAATTAAAAAGAAAACTATAGACATGGATGTCGTATTGAAATTATTAGTTCATACCACAGGTAATCTAGATTTTGTTTGATATTTCAAACGTATTTATAGAAACCCAAACAAAATTCCCTTGCAATCAGTCAAAATTCGCAAAATATGATTTCACACAATTAATTTTGTCCTTCTTTTCCCATTAAAAAAAAAGCCGGAATCAAATAACGAATGCAGTGCACTTATTAAAATAATACATTCTCTTACTACCTTCTCTTTGTGTATTGCTTTTTATTGTGGTCAAATGCTTTGGTTATGCTTTAACCAGTATCTTCGCGCTCAGTGAACGTAGTATCAAATATTCAAAAAATATTTTTAAATACCTGTAAACTGCATACATAGCGAAACCAATATGAAAACGACCCAATAATAATTTGTATTATGAGAATTCCCTTGAAAAATGTTACCATTTTTTTAATTGTATAGCTACCGTTCCTTTGTTCTGAATTTCTGTGATTTTCTGTGCATTTTGTTCCCAAGCTCTGTCAATTTCATTTCTTTTAAATGAACTTGACAGGACTTTGGACTAAAAGTCACAGAAAGTTACAGAAAGTAAAGGAACAGACGTAATAAATGTGTTTTTTGCGAGAGTGACTAGCAACTCAGTAAAAGTCTTACACGGAAAACCACAAACAATATTCTCTATAATAATTTGTTTTGTTATTGTTTAGCTGAGCTGATATTTACTCTCTCAAAAAACACGGATTATAGCAATAGCTATGAGCTTATTTAAAGAAAAAACGGAAATTGTATTTATTAAATTGTGAACACACTTTTCACCTACCCCTATTACCGTTCAAGTTGTTTAAATCGAGTCCATAAAGTAGAATTTGTCAAAGTGGATTTTAATAAAAAATATTAAATATTTCTAATTCAAATTTTATCAAGCAATCCATGAACGATGTCCATAACCCAATCTACAATCCAATCCACAATCTGATTTGTACAATCCAATCCACAATCTGATTTGTATGGATATGTCTTGGACATGGATTTTTGCGACTCCATGGAATTTTTTTAAACCATGTTCCATAGTCCGGCCATCGTTCATGGCCTTTGGAGTCGGGGTATAACAACATTAATCTTGCGATTTTACACCACGACTGCTGCGGCTCATTCAAATATTAAAAATATATCAAGAACTGTTCTTAAGAAACTAAAATACGACGGGATACGTATGAGTCTTGCATAGACTGGTAGGGTGGAGTAAGACTGACTGCATTTTCGAAATGTTGTACATATAATGAAGCTGAAGGTCGCTGCATCCGAGATTTTTTTTCTTTTAAAGTAGCAGACCTCGAAAAGTATCAATGATATTGGAAAATTTCAAATACCAAAATGTTGTGCAGATAATTTTCCAGGGGCGATGTTCGTTACTTTTTCAAATTTGCATTCCGTTATATTTTTTTAAAATTAGTTTTTAACATTTTAAAATTTACTTTTTTTTTTTAAAGGAGCAGATAGACCAAACCAATGGCTAAAAAAAATGCGCTGTGTAGAACAGATCTTTTTCTAGAGGCGGTGTTCCTTAGTTTTTTTTTTTTATTATTTTATTAAGCGTTTTTAACAATGAAACATAAAACAAGAACAACAGAACTTTAACCCCTTATAATTTCGGATCAACGAATGCTACAGAAAAATTTAGTTTTCCAATCTCTAGAGGCGATGTTTTTTATTTTTTTCATGTTCTTAAGCCATTTATTTTTGCCTAGCATTAGGTATAACAAAACGAAAAAATAACAAAAAGTAAAAGTAAATGGGTTGTCTCTGAGTATAGAAAAAAATCGGCACGGCTTGAATTGTTGTGCGTCAATTATCGTACAATTTTTTTTATATACAGGGTCTCCCGTAAAGGATGGTCAAAACTAAATATGGTGATAGGGCAGGTCATGGCCTTTCAGAATTTGGTAACTTGTTCATACCGAATCATAACGGTTTTCGAGTAACGGCTATTTTTCGAAATTTTAAAAAAACTTTACTTTGAACCAGTTTTTTGCTCACCCTGTCCATAATTGACTTTTGTTTTTTACAATTTTTACACTAAAACTTTGGCTAATAGTTTGACTTATTTTACCGAATAAAAAAATGTTCATTTACATCACCATTTGCCTACAAACTAAAAGATAAACTCGAACTTTGACCAAACTTAATTTTTGACCTCAATCTTCTTAAGAGCTTCATGAATATAATTCGTATCACACAATACAGGTTTTATATTTCAAAAATATGCCGTTTTTCATTAGTTTTTAAAAAGGTATAAAACTTGCTAAGGCGGTGCTCAAATAGAAAGTTATAAACGTTTGAATCCAATAAAACAGGTTAAAAATAAAACATTATTGTTGAAGTATATCAATAAAATTAAAATATCTTTTCAAATATAACTCTGACAAAGCTGAATTTTGGTGGAGGGCTTCATTTTGATGTCTTACGCATTTTTTAAATAAAAATCTTAAATTTGGGCAAGGACTTTCGATTTTGTAGGGCGAAAGGGGAAAAGTCTGGTATTTTTGAAAATTTCTCGAAAAGCATCAGGTTTTTTTAAGAAATATCTTTGGAAAAATTGTAGCTTATAATATTCTACAAAAAATAGATAACTATAATTTTTTTGTTAGACTAATGGATTTTGAGACAAATGAGCGCAAATGCAACGGTGTGGAAAATATCACATTAAAGTAAGGCCACATTTTGTCCCTGTTCTTTCAAAATCTCTTGCTCCGACGAAAAAAGTGGTTGAGCTTTTTTGTGCGGAATTTTAATAGCTACCGTTTTTCCAAAGACAGTTCATAAAAAACCTGATGCTTTTCGAGAAATTTTTAAAAATACTGGACTTTTCCCCTTTCACCCTACAAAATCTAAAGTCCTTGTCCAAATTTAAGGTTTTTATTTAAAAAATGCGTAAGACATCAAAATGAAGCCCTCCACCAAAATTCAGCTTTGTCGGAGTTATATTTGAAAATATAAATAAATAAATCGGGTGGCACAACGGCTCATGAAGAACCAGGGCCTAGTGACTAACAACTCGCAACCATTTCTGTGTGCGCCTTTCGACAGGAATGGAAGGGACTTACAATTGTATGCCGAATCCGAATGGCTAGATGAGAAGCACTTATTCGTGACAAGTGATACTCTTGGAGGATTTGTCAATTCCTCGCAAGAGGCAGTAGCCCTGAAGAAAAACTTTTTTAGTTTTTAGGTGGACGAGGCTGGGAAGCGATCCCTGACCTCCAGCGTGACAGTCGAACGCACTAACCATTACGCTACGGGCTACTACAGTTATATTTGAAAAGATATTTTAATTTTATCGATATACTTCAACAATAATGTTTTATTTTTAACCTGTTTTATTGGATTCAAACGTTTATAACTTTCTATTTGAGCACCGCCTTAGCAAGTTTTATATCTTTTTAAAAACTAAAGAAAACGGGATATTTTTGGAATATAAAACCTGTATTGTGTGATACGAATTATATTCATGAAGCTCTTAAGAAGATTGAGGTCAAAAATTAAGTTTGGTCAAAGTTCGAGTTTATCTTTTAGTTTGTAGGCAAATGGTGATGTAAATGAACATTTTTTTATTCGGTAAAATAAGTCAAACTATTAGCCAAAGTTTTAGTGTAAAAATTGTAAAAAACAAAAGTCAATTATGGACAGGGTGAGCAAAAAACTGGTTCAAAGTAAAGTTTTTTTAAAATTTCGAAAAATAGCCGTTACTCGAAAACCGTTATGATTCTGTATGAACAAGTTACCAAATTCTGAAAGGTCATGACCTGGCCTATCACCATATTCAGTTTTGACCATCCTTTACGGGAGACCCTGTATATAAAAAAAATTGTACGATAAGTCGTTCTCGAGATATAAGCTAAATCGCGTTTTTCAAAAATGCGGCTGACGCACAACAATTCTAGCGTCGAACGCACTAACCATTACGCTACGGGCTACTACAGTTATATTTGAAAAGATATTTTAATTTTATCGATATACTTCAACAATAATGTTTTATTTTTAACCTGTTTTATTGGATTCAAACGTTTATAACTTTCTATTTGAGCACCGCCTTAGCAAGTTTTATACCTTTTTAAAAACTAATGAAAAACGGGATATTTTTGGAATATAAAACCTGTATTGTGTGATACGAATTATATTCATGAAGCTCTTAAGAAGATTGAGGTCAAAAATTAAGTTTGGTCAAAGTTCGAGTTTATCTTTTAGTTTGTAGGCAAATGGTGATGTAAATGAACATTTTTTTATTCGGTAAAATAAGTCAAACTATTAGCCAAAGTTTTAGTGTAAAAATTGTAAAAAACAAAAGTCAATTATGGACAGGGTGAGCAAAAAACTGGTTCAAAGTAAAGTTGTTTTAAAATTTCGAAAAATAGCCGTTACTCGAAAACCGTTATGATTCGGTATGAACAAGTTACCAAATTCTGAAAGGCCATGACCTGCCCTATCACCATATCTAGTTTTGACCATCCTTTACGGGAGACCCTGTATATAAAAAAAATTGTACGATAAGTCGTTCTCGAGATATAAGCTAAATCGCGTTTTTCAAAATTGCGGCTGACGCACAACAATTCAAGCCGTGCCAATTTTTTTCTATACTCAGAGACAACCCATTTACCAATTTCAATTATAAAATTTAAGCGGTATTTTTTTGCAAATTAAAAAACCTGCCGATTGGCCTTTTTGTTATTTTTTCGTTTTGTTATACCTAATGCTAGGCAAAAATAAATGGCTTAACATGAAAAATAAAATAAAATTATCGCCTCTAGAGATTGGAAAACTTAAATTTTTCTGTGTACTTTTTTTTACGTAGCATTCGTTGATCCGAAGTTATAAGGGGTTAAGGTTCTGTTGTTCTTTTTTTATGTTTCATTGTTAAAAACGCTTAATAAAATAATAAAAAAAAAACTAAGGAACATCGCCTCTAGAAAAAGATCTGTTCTACACAGCGCATTTTTTTTTTTTAACCGTTGGTTTGGTCTATCTGCTCCTTTAAAAAAAAAAGTAAATTTTAATATGTTAAAAACTAATTTAAAAAAAAATATAACGGGATGCAAATTTGAAAAAGTAACGGACATTGTCCCTGGAAAATTATTTGCACAACATTTTGGTATTTTAAATTTTGCAATATCAGTGACACTTTTCGAGGTCTGCTACTTTAAAAGAAAAAAAAAAAGGCAGCGATCTTCAGCTTCATTACATATATTCAAATCTCTCTCTTATATACTTTATATTCGTGCTTAATTTGAACGCATAACACATGTGATACCTTTATAATGTAAGATCCTAGAGATTTTGAAAATATGACATTTTCTTTTTCATTATACTCCGCTTACATCGAGAATTAAATCAGATCGAAATCTCAATCCGATTCGTTCGTCAAACGTAAACAGAGTATAATACAGTGCATTCTCGATTATCGCAACTAATTAAAACAAGGGTGGTTGCAATGACCGAGGTTGTTGCAATTATCGAGTAAATATTTTTGTAGGCTCAATTCGAGATGGAAAGCGAAAATCAGAGAACCCGCACTTAATATATATTTAATGCAACAAATTTGTATTCAATAACACATAAATAATAAAACCTTTTCCATCTTAGGGCATTCGCCACCTTTTAATGTAGTCCTCTTTCCGGGTCAACATTCAGCATTAGAAACAAACTTTCTTATCACACCCTCTTTTCGTTTTATATTATTCTGCTGACTGTAGATTTATGAACATTATACTCGCGGCATAATGATTTACTTGAAGGTACTTTATTAATTTTGTCTAAAATTTCAATTTTTTTTTAATTGACAGTTGTAAAATGTAACGCAACAGACAAAAATAAACACAACCAAGAACCTGATTAAATAAAGATATGTATACATGTAGTTTATTTAAAAAATTTAAAATTTATTTAATCCCTGTATAATGGTAAGGCGCTTATTTTGTCAAAGTTAGAATTTCTTTCGCCCCAAACGATACATATGAACAAATGTATGGAACTGCATACAAATTATGCCTTGAGTGGCGTCTTCAAACCCCAATTTTAGTTTTTTTTTTACATTTCCATAGATTATTTTTGACAAGAATAAAATGTGAATTCAACGAACAAAAACCAAAGTTAATTTTATTTTAGTGCTTGTTAAAGCTTTTTGCTACGAATTATCATTAATAAATTAATGTTTTTTACAGTACGCACATGTGCTCATTGACTCATCTACAAAAAAAAATTATGAAGAAACGATTGGGATTTTTGTTAACAAATAAAAAAAAATCAATGATGCAACGAAAACTTTTTGTTAGGTGAACATCAACGTATCAATTATTTAGCCTATGAAGTCGAGCATCGCATGATTTGTAATTAAAAAATCATTGAATTAATGAAAATGTTTGTTTTGTTAACGTAGGGATTTGGTTCAGTGAAAAAAAGTGGGAAAAAAGTTATCGAGTTTTTATCACACCTACGATCAGATACCAAACGTCATTATGCAATTAAATCGGTATTGTATTTTTTTTTTCTTGTTTCAATAACCTTAGCCTTATATTGTATTTCAGTTATTTCGCGCAGTAATCACTTTTTTACTTAAACAATTTTAATCAAGACCCTGGCCTGGATTTCCAAAAATAAAAGTTCTAATAATTATGATTTATCATAATTATACCTTGAAATTGAGTAAAATGTCATTCTCCAGACGCCATGACATAAATAAAGAAAAAAAGCCCTGTTTACATTTTCTCATTTTTAATATATTAAATTCTTTTCCTTTCCTCGCATTCATATTCTTTCATTTTCACCCTCTTAATGAAAAAAATCTCATGTTTTTATTCAATAAATTAAAAAAACTTAACACACTTTTTCTCTGAGAATAATTCGAAAAGCAATTTTTTCGAACACCATTGCTATAAAAATAAAAAAAAAATGTTCGAGTTCGAAAAAAAAAATTACACAAACAATATACAACATATACAAAATTATGGTTGTCTGCCAATTAAATACGAATAACCTAATTTTCGGCCAGTTCCCTGTCCTAATATTTTTACTTTTCATTTTGACAAATGCAATATGTTTGTTTTTCTGACTTACAATTGCAAATAATGCGTTTGAAATGTTGTGTGTCGATGAAACGGGGGCTAAAAGACGACAGCTACAGCTTTTTTTTGTTTTCGAAATATCAGGGTGTAGATGATTGTGGTCTGGTAATCCACAAAGGAGGAACAATGTTGCGTAACATTTACGTGTAGATATTCCAATTGAATTTAAAAATAAGACACTTCAATTGGAATTTTTGAATAAAAAAAGAACTTTTGACAAATTGAAAATCACTTGTTTTTAAATTTTTCTATAACAATTCACTTTTTTTGAATATAAAATACAAAACAACAACAGTTGCTTGTAGTTTTTGTAGATATATTTTTCACTTCGAAGTTGATTTTAAAAATAGATCGGCACTTTGGGTGAACTTTTTACTACGAGATTTCTTTTTTTTTTCTTAAAAAACAATTGGGAAAGATTCGATGTTTCTTCAATAAAATA
This sequence comes from Melangyna quadrimaculata, assembly GCA_949320155.1. NCBI lineage: Eukaryota > Metazoa > Arthropoda > Insecta > Diptera > Syrphidae > Melangyna > Melangyna quadrimaculata. The sequence continues at coordinate 131,429,262 of OX439483.1, read as the reverse complement.
TTTTCAAAAAAATTTAAATGCAATATTGAATTCTCCAAAAATTACTTCTATCGACGTCAAAAACAGACGAGCAATTGTTTAAACAAACGAAAATTTCGGGCGAAAAATTGCCTCCGGATGGCTAATTTTAAATTTTTGTCGGTATTTCTTTCTGCGCACAACCCCTTCCCTGTTTTTATTTCCTTTTTTTTTCTATTTCAAATAGGTATACTAGCAACAGTGTTTATAAATGAACAAAAACCGAACCGAATGTATCACCATTTTCAAAACAACTGAATATCAAGATTCGAAAAATCTGTTTTTTGAATTGTGAAAAAGAAAATTCAGAGGGAATTTTCGAAAACCAAAAATATATCTCACTCTTCTTTCAGAGAGAGAAAAATTTGTAATTTTTGTTATAGTTGTTGAAATTGTTTATTTTGAGAATATTTTAAAACAAACATTAAGGAAGTTATTTCTTGTTTTTGAAGTGGTCTTTTGGAATTCATGTGATTGTTTACAAAATGATAATAAATCTTCCAGCAATCTTTACGAGATATTCATACATGTATTGGAGAAGATTTGATATTAAACCGAGAAAAAATTAATTTAAAGAAATTAAAATACCACATTCTGATGGGATTGCTCGTCCTCAGGTGGCACGTGGAGGCATTTTATAAATGTATGTAGATTTAAGTTTTTTTTTGAATTACCCACGCAAGAAGCAGAAAAGTATTTTAATGAATGAACATTCATTGACACTCACAATGCAATGACGCAGTTTCGAACAAATTACAACAACACTGAAAACTCGGGCGTATACCTAACGTTTTTTCTTATCTTATTTCCTTCATTCAAACCTTTACGATGCACGGCTCGAGTGAAATTAAATATGTGTATTACAATTCAAAAATTAATAATTGACAATTGAAATTAATTCTTGACCATTATAAAATCTACATTATGTATTTAGTGGTGCCATGCAATCAAGTCCAATGAAATAAAGTCCAAACCCCAATTTTGGACTTTATTGCACTCGTAGGTGTGAAATAAAGTCCAAAGCCATTTTTGACTTTATTTGACACCTAAGAGTGCAATAAAACCTTATGCCTTTATTGCACAGTTCTATTTATTTTAATTTCAAACAAAAATTTTCAAGGCCATTTAGCAATAATAAGGTAGTTTCATAAAGTTCGGGCGAAATTTTTTAGTTTAGTATAAAAACTTTGATAACAGACCGACTGACAAGATAGGCGCCTGCCAGACGACTAAGCATACCCTAAGCGGAGCGATGGAATCGCGAGAGCGGGACAGAGGACCCGAAAAGGGAGTTAAAATCCTTGAACCAGCGAAGCGGGCCACCCGAAAGTACTCTGTTTAGTACAATTATCTTTGATAACAGACCGACTGATAACATAGGCGCGCGAAATAATTTTTAATTTTCGCACGAAAATTATTTTAATTTCCCGCGCCTCTTTCCCGCTCACGCGAATGTATACCATCATTCTTCATCAATGTAGGTTTTATTGTTTATCAATTGCATTCAAAGCAACTAGCATTTTTACTAGCCACATACAAATTGGTTTTTTGTACACTTGGTGTGTTATTCTTTTTCTTCGTACTCGATTAATGAGCCAATAATTCGTTGGGCATACTAAATACGGTGCCATGAAATAAAGTCCAATGAAATAGAGTTCAAAACCAAATTTTGGACCTTATTGCACTCCTAGGTGTGATGTACATTGTACATTATGTCAACGGTGGTTAGTTAATAAGAATTAGTAAATTGTAAAGTATTGCATGCTACTTAGTACATTTCAGTTAATTAATAAGTATAAGTAAATTGTACATTATTTCATGCTGCTAGTATATTACTAAATTTGTATTATATAGTAATTGTAATTGTAATTGTAATATTTTATTTGGCTAAAGAAATGCCATTTCAATTTACATACATCTTTTACATTAATAAATAAGGAAATAACAAAACAAGACTCTACATAAATGGGAAATAGTATAATGTAAAGTTGCTTGCATGTAGTTGGCCCACCAACTATTGAGTTGAGCAAAACTGTTAATTGCAATCGTTTGTACATCGTTTGTCTACGTTTGTATAAGTTTTAGATTCGTTTGTACACTCACCGTTTTTTTTATATAGCCACTTCAAAAAAATTTACGGAGTTTGGCCCACCAACTATAACGCTCGAAAAATCTGGAAATGCAGTTCGATAGATAATCGTTTGTCTATGTTTGTCTTTTTTTTTTTTCGTTTGTATACGTCCCAAATTTTTTTGACAAAAAAATTTTTTTTAACCAAATTTTATTAAAATTTTTAAACATATGGATTCGTTTGTCTCTTTTTTATAATGATTTTTCATCGTGTTATTTTTTTTAATTTGTATTTATTTCTATTTTTAAATAATTATTACTTTTTTGGGACATGTAGTTGGCCCACCAACTATAACGCTCGAAAAATCTAAAAACGCAGTTCGATAGAAAATCGTTTGTCTATGTTTGTCTTTTTTTTTTTTCGTTTGTATACGTCCCAAATTTTTTTGACAAAAAATTTTTTTTTAACCAAATTTTATTAAAATTTTTAAACATATGGATTCGTTTTTCTCTTTTTTATAATGATTTTTCATCGTGTTATTTTTTTTAATTTGTATTTATTTCTATTTTTAAATAATTATTACTTTTTTGGGACATGTAGTTGGCCCACCAACTATAACGCTCGAAAAATCTAAAAACGCAGTTCGATAGAAAATCGTTTGTCTATGTTTGTCTTTTTTTTTTTCGTTTGTATACGTCCCAAATTTTTTTGACAACAAAATTTTTTTTAACCAAATTTTATTAAAATTTTAAAACATATGCATTCGTTTGTCTATTTTTTATAATGATTTTTTATCGTAGTAATTTTTTTAATTTGTATTTATTTCTATTTTTAATTAATTATATATTAATTATATGGAGCATGTAGTTGGCCCACCAACTATAACGCTCGAAAAATCTAAAAACGCAGTTCGATAGAAAATCGTTTGTCTATGTTTGTCTTTTTTTTTTTTCGTTTGTATACGTCCCAAATTTTTTTGACAAAAAATTTTTTTTTAACCAAATTTTATTAAAATTTTTAAACATATGCATTCGTTTGTCTCTTTTTTATAATGATTTTCCATCGTGTTAGTTTTTTTAATTTGTATTTATTTCTATTTTTAATTAATTATTACTTTTTTTGGGACATATAGTTGGCCCACCAACTATAACGCTCGAAAAATCTAAAAACGCAGTTCGATAGAAAATCGTTTGTCTATGTTTGTCTTTTTTTTTTTCGTTTGTATACGTCCCAAATTTTTTTGACAAAAAAATTTTTTTTAACCAAATTTTATTAAAATTTTTAAACATATGCATTCGTTTGTCTCTTTTTTATAATGATTTTTGACCGTATTAATTTTTTTAATTTGTATTTATTTCTATTTTTATTTAATTATATAATCTTTTTGGAGCATTTAGTTGGCCCACTAACTGTAACGCTCGAAAAATCTAAAAACGCAGTTCGATAGAAAATCGTTTGTCTATGTTTGTCTTCTTTTTTTTCGTTTGTATACGTCCCAAATTTTTTTGACAAAAAAAATTTTTTTAACCAAATTTTATTACAATTTTGAAACATATGCATTCGTTTGTCTCTTTTTTATAATGATTTTCCATCGTGTTAATTTTTTAATTTGTATTTATTTCTATTTTTAATTAATCATTACTTTTTTTGGGACATGTAGTTGGCCCACCAACTGCATTCTCTTTTATTTGGGTGTCCACAGTTTCAACTTGTATTCGAAATTGCGATAATTAAGACTTTATCCTTTTTTTCTATTCTTTTTAAGGAGTACCCTGCATTTAGGGTACCTATAGAATTAGAATTATTTTTGTTTGGGTTTTTTTAATTATTTTAACTGAATAAATAATATACTCAAGGTGTAACTTAAGTTTTTTTAAATGCAGCCTAAATTCAGGGCACTCCTTAAAAAGAATAGAAAAAAAGGATAAAGTCTTAATTATCGCAATTTCGAATACAAGTTGAAACTGTGGACACCCAAATAAAAGAGAATGCAGTTGGTGGGCCAACTACATGTCCCAAAAAAAGTAATGATTAATTAAAAATAGAAATAAATACAAATTAAAAAATTAACACGATGGAAAATCATTATAAAAAAGAGACAAACGAATGCATATGTTTCAAAATTGTAATAAAATTTGGTTAAAAAAATTTTTTTTGTCAAAAAAATTTGGGACGTATACAAACGAAAAAAAAGAAGACAAACATAGACAAACGATTTTCTATCGAACTGCGTTTTTAGATTTTTCGAGCGTTACAGTTAGTGGGCCAACTAAATGCTCCAAAAAGATTATATAATTAAATAAAAATAGAAATAAATACAAATTAAAAAAATTAATACGGTCAAAAATCATTATAAAAAAGAGACAAACGAATGCATATGTTTAAAAATTTTAATAAAATTTGGTTAAAAAAAATTTTTTTGTCAAAAAAATTTGGGACGTATACAAACGAAAAAAAAAAAGACAAACATAGACAAACGATTTTCTATCGAACTGCGTTTTTAGATTTTTCGAGCGTTATAGTTGGTGGGCCAACTACATGTCCCAAAAAAGTAATAATTATTTAAAAATAGAAATAAATATAAATTAAAAAAAATAACACGATGAAAAATCATTATAAAAAAGAGACAAACGAATCCATATGTTTAAAAATTTTAATAAAATTTGGTTAAAAAAAATTTTGTTGTCAAAAAAATTTGGGACGTATACAAACGAAAAAAAAAAAAGACAAACATAGACAAACGATTTTCTATCGAACTGCGTTTTTAGATTTTTCGAGCGTTATAGTTGGTGGGCCAACTACATGCTCCATATAATTAATATATAATTAATTAAAAATAGAAATAAATACAAATTAAAAAAATTACTACGATAAAAAATCATTATAAAAAATAGACAAACGAATGCATATGTTTTAAAATTTTAATAAAATTTGGTTAAAAAAAATTTTGTTGTCAAAAAAATTTGGGACGTATACAAACGAAAAAAAAAAAAAGACAAACATAGACAAACGATTTTCTATCGAACTGCGTTTTTAGATTTTTCGAGCGTTATAGTTGGTGGGCCAACTACATGTCCCAAAAAAGTAATAATTATTTAAAAATAGAAATAAATATGAATTAAAAAAAATAACACGATGAAAAATCATTATAAAAAAGAGACAAACGAATCCATATGTTTAAAAATTTTAATAAAATTTGGTTAAAAAAAATTTTGTTGTCAAAAAAATTTGGGACGTATACAAACGAAAAAAAAAAAAGACAAACATAGACAAACGATTTTCTATCGAACTGCGTTTTTAGATTTTTCGAGCGTTATAGTTGGTGGGCCAACTACATGTCCCAAAAAAGTAATAATTATTTAAAAATAGAAATAAATACAAATTAAAAAAAATAACACGATGAAAAATCATTATAAAAAAGAGACAAACGAATCCATATGTTTAAAAATTTTAATAAAATTTGGTTAAAAAAAATTTTTTTGTCAAAAAAATTTGGGACGTATACAAACGAAAAAAAAAAAAGACAAACATAGACAAACGATTTTCTATCGAACTGCGTTTTTAGATTTTTCGAGCGTTATAGTTGGTGGGCCAACTACATGTCCCAAAAAAGTAATAATTATTTAAAAATAGAAATAAATACAAATTAAAAAAAATAACACGATGAAAAATCATTATAAAAAAGAGACAAACGAATCCATATGTTTAAAAATTTTAATAAAATTTGGTTAAAAAAAATTTTTTTGTCAAAAAAAATTGGGACGTATACAAACGAAAAAAAAAAAGACAAACATAGACAAACGATTATCTATCGAACTGCATTTCCAGATTTTTCGAGCGTTATAGTTGGTGGGCCAAACTCCGTAAATTTTTTTGAAGTGGCTATATAAAAAAAACGGTGAGTGTACAAACGAATCTAAAACTTATACAAACGTAGACAAACGATGTACAAACGATTGCAATTAACAGTTTTGCTCAACTCAATAGTTGGTGGGCCAACTACATGCAAGCTGTAAAGTTATATTTAAAAATTATTAAAAATATATTTTTTTTATAGGTAATAAATAATGATAATAGTTATAATGTTTTGATGTATATGTGTTAAAATACGTTGTTTAAATAAATTAATGTTGATAGCAATTTTTATGTGTTGAGGCAGTTGGTTGTACGCTTCGAAGCCATTGTAGAACAAGAACATTGATCTTTGACCTCTTGATGTTCTCATTTGTTGAATAACCACATCTTCACTATTTCGCAGAGTATAAAAGGCATTTTCATTTGTTGTTGCCTGTTCACTTAGATACTCAGGGCACATATTTTTTTAATTTTATATATAAAAGTCATTGTTAGCATATATAGTTTCTGATTGATATTGACCCAGTTCAAAGTCTCAAGCATGCCGCTTATATTGGCGTAGTAATTATTTTCGAGATGATTATACCATCGAACAAATCTCGAGTATGTTTCGATTAAGAGGAGATCTTCTAAACTTAAATTTTATACCTCATCGTGAAGACCTCCCAATACTTTGCCAAATGTGTATATAATGTTGCAGAACAAGAGGATATTTTTCATTTTGTTGGAAGGTGCCCGGTCCTAAGGGAAACAAGAAGACACAAATTAGGACGTGATTTTCTAGCAGATGACGAAATAATAGTCCTACTTAATGAAATGGATGTACCAAAGATGTTCAAATTTTGTAAAATAGCTGTAGATTAAAACTTTATTTATTTAAACTATCAGTACTTTTTAATTTTGTCAATCAGGCAGACGGCAGTGCCATGCACTGAACTGATTTTTGTATATTATTGAATTATAACTGGAAACAATAATAAAATCAATCTAATCTAATCTAATCTATTGGCGTAGTGGTCAGATTTTAATATAATACGCATCGCTTTATTTTGTAAAATTTGAAGTCTTTTTTTTTTGGGTTATATTACAAAAGAACAAAAGGGTAGGACAGTACTTAAAATGGGGTTTAATTATCACATTATATACTTTTTTGCACTACTCATTGAGAGACTATACTCTGTTCAGTTCGTATTTTCAGTACAGGCCTTATGGGAGAGCTTTTTCAAACATACATACACGTGCTGGCTGGTGTTTGCATTGCACTCAACTTAATAAATTGCCTGTGAAATAAAAAACAGAACCCCTGACTTCCATTGAAATTGTTTTTGTAATATTCCATAAACCCACGTACATCCCACTAGGAGACTGAAACAAGAAAGGACAAGTTACACACAATTTTCCTCTCGCTCGCTTAGTGTGTTTATTAAAAAAAAATAAACAAAACATTGATTCAGAGTTCCCATACGTCGGGGGATGGAAATTCTTATACCTTTTTCTTTGGTTTTTGCTATGTAGCTTTCAGAATTATAGCTCTATAATAGCTTTTGAGAGCATTATATTTTATGGATGTGTGTTAAGTGTTGTCACTTAGTGTTTTTCTGATCAAATCTTTTCATTTTATTTGTTTTTCCTGGTTAAAATGCTGCTAACCAATATTTGTTGGGTATTTTTTTTTTTTTGAGGAAGAATTACTATTTGAGAAAGTTTTTGATGGAGTTCGGTTCATTAATTAACTGCAATTTGAATTGCCAAATAGTTGTTTTTCTTCATGAAAATAAAAATAAAAAGAATAAGATTCCGTGTTTATTGTAATATTTTACCAAGGGTTCATGAAATTAAATTTATTTCCTTTCTAAAAATTCTAATAAGGCATTACTCATCCTTTTTCCTAAAATAAATCTTATAATCTAATCTAACCTAATCCTTAAAAGTCATACAAAATTAAGAATACACAACACAATACAATTTTAAGGAACATAAACATTAGGCCTATCGGGGAACTCTTAAAAAAACGCGCCTACTATCTTACCTCTTGGTGGTGTGAAAAAAGATAGATTTATTTTTATTTGCATTAACATTAATTTTTTTTAGATTTAGTTTACGATCTACATTTTTTTTGTTTGTGATATCTAAATTAGCAGTTGGTAACCCTACTGACATTTGAATGAGAGAGAAGAGAGAAATATGCCAATTTATAATGCGCGACACCATTGAACAAATGCAAAAGCTTTATAAAGTAGAGATAGCTTAATGAAATCCATAAAAGTAAGGGTGAAAGGCAAACACCCTATCTTCCCTGTACTGAAAATACGAACTGAACAGAGTATAAATCTTGTTTTATGTAGTAGGTACTCCTAACTTTTTAGAAACTTTCTTGCGCAGGTAATCAATATGTTAATTCCACGAAAGATTATTATCTAAGATAATTCTAAGATATTTTATATGGGACACAATTTCAAGGGGATAATTATCAACATGGATGTACATTTGAGGCGGTAGTGACGACACGTTTAACAACATACACTTAGACTTTTCTATATTTAGTAGAAGACGATTCACTTTAAGCCAATTGTTTTTTGCACTAGATCTTTATTAAGATTGTCCTCACAAGTTTTAACATCAGAAGTGGAAATAGACAAAAGACCATCGTCTGCAAAAAGTTTAAGTTTAATATCGTTTATGTAGATAATAAACAACAATACACCAAGAAGGGTTCCCTGAGGTATCCTTATATTAACCGGGAGCGATCTTGAAGTTTTTCTATTCACTGTGGTACATTGGGATCTACCCTTAAGAAAGTTACGAAACCAATTAAGCTATGTTTCTCTCACACCGATTTTATATAAGTTTTGCAATAAGATGGCAATATTTACAGTTTCAAATGCGCGTTTTAAATCAATAAAGAAAGCTATGATAATATTCTTATTATCGATTTCAGCCTTTCACTTGTTTACTACAAAGTTTATATATGTTTCACATGAGTGTTCGAAACCCAGACTGATTTACACATAGAATATTTTGACCAGAGAGATGCTGTAGAAGTTGCGCCATAACTATTTTTTCTAACACTTTTTCGTACATTGCGACCATATTTATCGGACCATAGTCTTTGCATAATTGAGCGTCAGGGGGTTTTTAGTAGGAATAATTAATGATTCTTCCCACGTTGCTGGAAAAATTCCAGACGCTAAGGATGCATTTATAATTCGTAAGGGCACCGGCCCCACGGGAGGACTAAGATATTTCGCAAACTAAAATCTCGAATAACGAAATCTCGCATTTTTGTATAAATCTCGAAATACGAAATCTCGCAAACTAAAAAACTCGCTTTTCATAAACTCCCAATAACAAAATCTCGCTTTTAACAATCTCGCATTTCGATTTCACGACAAAAATTCTCGCAAATTTCAACTAAAATCTCGCAAACTAAAATCTCGCATTAACACGTGACGTTGGAAAATTCCGCAGTGTAAAATAAGATCCTGCAAATGGAAAATGAAAAATCAGGGGCCTATGAAAGGATGATAAAGCCCTTAAACCCGATACGCCGCCCCCACCGGCCACCCAAGGTACTGTTTATTACAAATAAACTGAAAGCACACCAACTGGCAACATATGCAAACGAAAAACCTAGTATAATGCAATTTATAACAGTGCTTTATGTTTGTTAATGCGAGATTTTAGTTTTCGAGATTTTAGTTTGCGGGTTTTTGTAATTGCGAGATTATAAAAAGCGGGTTTTTGATATTGCGAGATTATGAAGAGCGGGTTTCTGTAATTGCGAGATTTCGTATTGCGAGATTTCTTGTGCGAGATTTTAGTTTGCCAGATTTCGTAGCCAACCCCGGCCCCACTATATTTATTAAATCCTGGAGCATTTTTGCATTCATAAAATTAAAATCGTTTTTTTTTACTTATTTCTTTTATTGTACTTAGGGTTTGCTCCTTGTTTACATCAGAAAACTTAAAAACTATGTTGCACTTTTCTACCAGACATGAAAAGGGTGATTTTTAAAGAGCTTGAGAACTTTTTTTAAAAAAAAAACGCATAAAATTTGCAAAATCTCATCGATTCTTTATTTGAAACGTTAGATTGGTTCATGACATTTACTTTTTGAAGATAATTTCATTTAAATGTTGACCGCGGCTGCGTCTTAGGTGCAGTGGCGATTCCTGATCCTTAGTATTGGTTGAGCTAGGTGGTCTGGGCAGGTTAAAATAAAAAAAAAATCATACTTTTTTTTTAATTTGATTGATAACGACAATTAATAAAAAAACGTTAATAAATTATAGGTATTTATACCTATATATATATATATTTATCGATACATAAATTCGCTTCGTCGCGTCGTTTGACGGAAAAAAAAATTTTCGCCGACTTTGTTGTGGTCAAAGTAGGACACTTAAGTTGGCACTGATTTTTGTACACGTACTTTGAACCCTTATACATAAAATATAATGTTTATGCTTTAGGTCTATATTTGTAGCTAAGTATCTAAATCAGACGACGTTTCAAACGTGGTTACGTTTTTCTTCAGGTCTCAAAAACATAGTTATTAATATTTTATAGCTTCAATTTTTAAAAATTATAAAATATGTACTTACAAATTTTTTTCTTATAAAAATAATATCAAAGTTTAATCCTCTTTTGGTTGTATTTTGGTTTTTGAACGCAACTATTATTCTTTTTAATATTAAGAAATGTCTTGAAAAAGACGTTTTTTTTAAATCAAAAGTTCGAATAATAATAAATATTTCAAACTATATTTATTATATTTTGAATAATAATTCGAAATATTTTAAATAATTCTAACCTACAAAACAAGTTAAATATAAATTCTAAGTTTTAGTTTATTGCCTTTCAATGAGTTGACCATATATGCTGCTAAGTCACGAAGAATTATTATCATAAAATATAGTTATAATATTTATATCTTTTTTTAAGCAACTTTGGTACTGAATTTAAAAGTTCCAAGAACTGTTCACTTGGCTTAAAAAAAGATGGAAACATCTATTATAACTATATTTCATGATTTTATGGTTCTAAGTACGTGTACAAAAATCAGTGCCAACTTAAGTGTCCTACTTTGACCACCGCAATGTTTGCATCATAATTGTGTTGCACTTAGTTAGCATCATATTTCTTGCCAAAACTATTTTACCGATTTGGATCGAATTTCGTCTTGTGATACTCTAGAGCCTAGACTATTTGATTCCAAATTTTTAGAAGAATTGGACAATTTTTGACATATTTTTTGAGTGCTTCAAATTTACTTAGTTTTTTCAGATTTTTTTTTAATTCATGGTTAGATAGCAACACAAATATAACATGCATTTAAAATTGATGTTGTTTTGTAGAAAATTTTATAAAAAACAAGTTTATAGTGGACGGTTTTTTCATAAGTTGCATATTTCTAAAGTTATAAAGGAAATTGTCGGAAAAAGGGGTGATTTTAGCGTTTTTTTCACTGTTGCTGCAAACTTGGATATATACTACTCTAACATGCCCCAGCAACATATCAAAAATGCAGAACTACATCGCGCTTTGCGAATTTAGCACTTTTTTTTGTGTAATTATTCACTGTGCTAAAAGAACTCAATCTCAATGTTTACTCATATCAATCAAAGATCACTAATAACAAAACAATGCATTCATCCTTCCTACCGCATTTTCCCAGAAACATACGAAAGCAAAAAAGAGAATGACAAAAAAAATTTACCCAAAATGTACCTGGAGCTGCTTGCATACCTAATGTATCGTGCCTTATCGCATCATACTTACGCTTACGCTTTCATTTATTTAGCTGGGTTTTGCTTAGGACATTGTGTAGTAAAACGCTCTTGTATTCTAGATTGTATTGTATTTGTGCTTGTATTTGTAATTTGTATAGATATTATTAAAAATTGTATGAAATTGTGCAGCGCAGATGTTGCAAGCTAAAATGTTTCAGGGGAGATTTGTTCTATGAGAGTTTTATGTTGTGTGTCTGCAGGAAAATATAATTGAGAACAATATGGGGGTAGGTTGGTAGGTATCTATTTTTTTTTTTAATTATTTCAATGCTCTTTGTAGAGAATTTGGTTTTGGTATCGCATATTGTAACGCTGAGGCAGATAGGAAGATGGGAGTTTTGTGTTGTGTGAAGGAAAATATGATTTGAAAATAGGTAGGTAGGTAGGTAGGTGGGTAGGTGGGTAGTTTTTTGTATTTATAGTATTGATTATTGTATGAAATCGTTATCATTATTTCAACATTGCCATTTGTTACTTTTTGAAAATAAAAAGTACATCATACAATTTATTCATTTAAATTCTTGGTTTAGCGGCGATAAACCTGCTAACTGGGAGGAATCGCCACTGCTTAGGTGGTCCATTTGGAAAGTCCAATTTTGGGTAACTTTTTCGAGCATTTCGGCCGGAATAGCCCGAATTTCTTCGGAAATGTTGTCTTCCAAAGCTGGAATAGTTGCTGGCTTATTTGTGTAGACTTTAGACTTGACGTAGCCCCACAAAAAATAGTCTAAAGGCGTCAAATCGCATGATCTTGGTGGCCAACTTACCGGTCCATTCCTTGAGATGAATTGTTCTCCGAAGTTTTCCCTCAAAATGGCCATAGAATCGCGAGCTGTGTGGCATGTAGCGCCATCTTGTTGAAACCACATGTCAACCAAGTTCAGTTCTTCCATTTTTGGCAACAAAAAGTTTGTTAGCATTGAACGATAGCGATCGCCATTCACCGTAACGTTGCGTCCAACAGCATCTTTGAAAAAATACGGTCCAATGATTCCACCAGCGTACAAACCACACCAAACAGTGCATTTTTCGGGATGCATGGGCAGTTCTTGAACGGCTTCTGGTTGCTCTTCACTCCAAATGCGGCAATTTTGTTTATTTACGTAGCCATTCAACCAGAAATGAGCCTCATCGCTGAACAAAATTTGTCGATAAAAAAGCGGATTTTCTGCCAACTTTTCTAGGGCCCATTCACTGAAAATTCGACGTTGTGGCAGATCGTTCGGCTTCAGTTCTTGCACGAGCTGTATTTTATACGGTTTTACACCAAGATCTTTGCGTAAAATCTTGCATGTGGTCGAATAACACAAACCCAATTGCTGCGAACGGCGACGAATCGACATTTCACGGTCTTCAGCAACACTCTCAGAAACAGACGCAATATTCTCTTCTGTACGCACTGTACGCATTCGTGTGGTTGGTTTAATGTCCAATAAAGTAAACTGAGTGCGAAACTTGGTCACAATCGCATTAATTGTTTGCTCACTTGGTCGATTATGTAGACCATAAATCGGACGTAAAGCGCGAAACACATTTCGAACCGAACACTGATTTTGGTAATAAAATTCAATGATTTGCAAGCGTTGCTCGTTAGTAAGTCTATTCATGATGAAATGTCAAAGCATACTGAGCATCTTTCTCTTTGACACCATGTCTGAAATCCCGCGTGATCTGTCAAATACTAATGCATGAAAATCCTAACCTCAAAAAAATCACCCGTTATAAACAGGATACGAGACGGAACTAGTTAAAGTTGCTATAGGTACTTTGAACAAAAAAGGTATTTAACTCATCACTTAATATTACACTGTCGTTTATTTTATCACCATTTTCTAATTACACGTCTCCTATTATGTCTGTTTTATTTTTATGTAGCACATACCTTTTTAGTTGGTTCCCCATCTCTTTTTGCGAGCATTCAATAATTTTTTTTGTATGTATTTCTATAATGTCTGTACTCCAACCAGTCAATATTATTATTAGACAATGCTGCTCTATGGTACAAATATTTTTTTTGGTTTTTATCTTGCTGCAGCTCATAATTAAACCATTCAGCATTCACATAAGGAAAACTTTTTTCCACTACCATAGAGTTTACTATATTTTTTAAGTTCAATGCAAAAAGTTCACTTAGTGAACTGACATTATGTGATTGATCAGGGTTAAAGTTCGAGAAAAAAGGACTCATACTTGATTTACACAAAAACTCATCTGAGTTGTACTTATAGAATTGTATCACTTTTTTGTTCACATATTTGTCTTTTTTGCATTTTATATAGATTTCAATTGATTCATGTTCACTAATTTTATATGAACTATTTACTTTTGACACAATCAGCCAGGGACTTATCATTAGAAATCACATAATCAATTAGGGTTCTAGATGTTTGCGTAATTCTTGTAGGTTCATTAATAGCCATACTGAGATTGTTGTCATTCAAGCATTCAGCTAATCGACGCCGATATGTGTCATGTGTTTCAAACCATTTTATGGCAGTGCAGCGTCAAGCTGGCTTCAGACTTTTGGTGTTATCATCGGTGTACGTTGTTCGTTGTTGTTCGTTCGCGGAACAACGAAAATGTAAATGAGAAAACCGAACAACGAACTAAGAACGAATGAAGAACGTGCAAATTCAAATCAGGTCAGCTATTTCGGTGTTCGTTGTTCGTTGTTACCCTAACAACTTGTGTTTAAATGCTAAAACTGTTCAAATGAACATTGTTTTGGAGTGTCGTGCAAATTGTAGGGACATTTTCGAAGTTTTTTTAATTACTGAATGGCACAAGAAGCATATTTATATAAATAAACAATTTTGTAAATAGAGTTTAACTTTCTAATGTTAATGCTTTCTTCGTTGTTCGTTGTTGAGAGAAGAACGAACACCGAACAATGAACAACGAATGAAGAACGAAAGTCTAAAGCCAGCTTTATGTAGTCATTTAGTCAGTGAGTCAGTAAGTCAGTGAATCAGTGAGTCAGTGAGTCAGGGATGAGTGTAAATATTTATAAGAATTGACAGTTTTGGGAAATAAAAGAACATATCTAAAAACTAGGATAAAGCACAAGTCTGATAATCAACCGCCTGTCAACCGCGAAATAGTTTAAGCCTAAAAAATTTGGTGGAAGTTCACTCAAGTTGTTGTTGTTTTTATTAACCCTTCAATAACTAACAAAAAAAGTCAAACAGTTTCTATTTTAAAAACTTCTGCTATTGGTAAAAGGGAAATATTTCTAGTTTAACATTATGTTGTACTCTGAGAGGGATTGATGATAAAAGGATGAAGGATAAAGTTTATATGCAAATTTATGAAAGAAAGAACTTGATGTAACGAATTAACTGGCAAATTGACGTAGTTGTGGATTCGCGTTCTGTACGAAATTGTTTATTTTTGAAATATTGAAAGAATATACAATATATGCATATAATGCATACCATGCATACATACATAAATAGAAAATAAATACGTTGAGGTTGTGGATTGTGCAACGAGCAAATCTGTCCAACACACATCTACATACTTCAGAAGTGGCTGCGTCTCTTTTTCTTTGAAAATCAAAAACCCACGTTTTTTTTAATCCTTGGGATTGTCAAGAAAAGTTTGGCCAACCCTGGATAAAGTTCAACGAATGAATCAGCTAAACTTAAAAAATTCGGCTGATTCGGCTGTATCTACATATTTAGGAATCTTACCATTTAAGCCATTTCAACGTCATGTCTAAATTTGCGGATTATTTGCATGTTCCAGATTGCTACTATTTTTGCGAATAGTTTTAGCACTCACGCAAATTATTTTGCGACAAATGCTAATGATTTTCTATGAATATTTTTATTTAATTTATGCTTGAACCTACTTGATTTATGCTTGAACCTACTTTATGCTGTACTTTACCTACATCAGTGAAAAAGTTAGTTTAGAAACAGTTATCCAGTGCAAAATGTTTAATTGAACATGTTGTTTTTAAACCATCAAGAAGTATTTACCTTACTTGCAAATATGTCTTGATAGATACCACAAATCAAGTTAATCCATTTGAAAATACTTTAAAATAATTCATCAAATAGCTATCGCAAAGCCAAATATAGAGTGAAAACCTATTTGAAAAAAAAATATATATATATAAGAAGAAACTGTTAATAGTTCCTTTCACACATTTATACATACCTACTCTGCGTACAAAAGCCATTAAAAGCAACAGAACATACACAAATATTTTTACATATATAGAGACGAGTTGGTATACCAACGACTCATGTAAAACAATTATATTGCAATGATGATTTTATCTTTGAATTTGGACTTTTTCCAAATTCTACAATAGCACATTTTTCAATTACTTTATTCCCTTGGTTTTCTGGAACTTATTATTGGATAACAAAAATGTATCCCACAGTAATTTTAACAAAGAATCTAGAATTAGAATGTTATATTATGTGTTGGAATGGAAACTGTTTCGATTTTAAATTTAATTCTGTTAGTAATGGGTTAACGTCAAAGGAATATAAAACAAAAATAGTAGTACCTATGTATCTTTGTTTTTGCTAGACTATTTAACAATTTAAATTTTATAAGTAGTACCTATTTATAAACTTTATCCAACTTTAAACAGTCCTCCATATTAAAAATTAGTTTGTGTCTATAAAAGACACTAAACATAATAATGGACCGCGTTTAAATTTATAAGCAGAGCTATCCGGATGGCTTTATGTTGTCGTAATATCGAATTGATGAAAAAACAGTTTTACAGAGGACTAGAACAACACAAAGCTATACAAAAAGTCTAAGAAAGATAGGATCGAACCAGGGACAAATTAATTCATGAAATTTTATTTCCGGTATCTACGTAGAATTATATCCTCAACAACATATCGAAAGTCCCCCAAAATCCCCGCATTGGCTTTTTGTATAGGCGTATTTTAAGAGGCGGAGAGAGGGGGGAGGCGGGAGCTTGTCAAGCTAAAAAATTAGTTGTAATACAATCTAATCATATGACTCATGTTTTAATGGTGCTTTTCAACGCTGATTCTAAAGAAACCAAAACTGAAAAGATACATGTATCCTGTGGAAAGTTAATGTCATTTTTATGGAATGATCTCTTTTTTAAAGTAGAAAAAGTAATATATTACCTAAAACCATTTTAAAATAATGGGATTTTAATGAAATTTGGTATAAATGTTTCATTTGGCATGTTTACTAAGAATTAAAAGAGTCCTCAAATATATCTGTGGTGAAAGGGTGTTTTTTTGAGGGCGAGATGTTAGTGCGTCATTTTTACCATACCATCTATGAATATTTTTGACACTGATGAAATTTGCTAAAAATATTAAATACTTTATGGTTTCCAAGTATCAAGAGATTCCACTAAAATAACTTGATCCAAAGAGTTTTTTTATGTTTGACCTACCCTATACGGAGCAAAATGTTAGCTCTTACGAAAAATTGTATTTTCGTGTAATCGAGATAGTACATATATGATATATGATTTAAAGGTTTTTTTTAACGCCGAATTTTATAATAGAAAAACCAATATGATACAAGCTCCCAACAAAAAAGTAAGATTACTTTTGAAACAGAAATGACTTTTTTTTCCGTTAACACCCCCCAAAAACACACTTGGACCTCAGATATTTGTACGGACTCTTTCGATCCTTGGGTGCCAATATAAATTAAATATTCTTAGCAAAGTTCATAAGTGTCAGAATTTGTTCATGGATGTTATGGTAATAATCACTCACTTGCAACTCTCCGTCAACAAAACAACCTTTAACCAAAGATATTTTTGGGGACTCTTTTGATTCTTGGTAAGCATACCAAATGAAATATTTAAACTAAATTTCATTAATATCCCATTATTTAAAAATGGTTTTGGGTAATATATTACTTGTTGTACTTTAACAAAAGTTATAATTCCATACAAAGTAGTAGCCCGTAGCGTAATGGTTAGTGCGATGGACTGTCACGCTGGAGGTCTGGGTTAATTTCCCAGCCTCATCCACCTAAAAACTAAAAAGTTTATCAGGGCTACTGCCTCTTGCGAGGAATTGACAAATCCTCCAAGAGTATTACTTGTCACGAAAAATTGCTTCTCGTCCAGCCGTTCGTATTCGGCATAAAATTGTAGGTCCCTTCCATTCTTGTCGACACACGCACACAGGTATGGTTGCGAGTTCTTAGTCACTAGACCCTGGTTCTTCATGAGCCGTTGTGCCACCCAATTTATTTATTTTTTATTCCACAAAAATGACATTAGCTTAACACAGGATACATGTATCTTTTCAGTTTTGGTATCTTTAGACTCAGCGTTGAAAAGCACCCTTAAAACATGTGTCATATGATTATATTGTATTACAACAAATTTTTCAGCTTGATAAACTCCCGCCACCCTCCCTTCTCAACCTCTTAAAATGCGTCTACACAAAAAGTCAATTCAGGGATTTTGAAGGACTTTGGATATGTTGTTGAGGATAAAATTCTGCGTCGATACCAGCAATAAAATGTCATGAATTAATTTGTCCCCGGTTTCCCATATTAAATTTCCTATCTTTCCTAGACTAAAACCTGAATGCTAGAATGCACGAGTGAATGATAACTCGCCGCTAGCTCCGTTTATTAATATGGAGGTTAGAAAACATTTTTATTACAAACAATAAGGAACATCTACATATATACAGAAGGGTAGTTCCTGGAAAACAATTTAAAAAATGCTGAAGCTGAGCATCTAGACTACATCTTTAATCCATGATTATTGCAACTGTATTGTATTGAATTGTATTTATTACTTATTAGGGCCAGTTTATTCACAGTGGGTTAAATTTAGTATGTGACTTTCATAGGATTTAATTAATTAACGCTAATCAACCAAAATTGGCTGATAAGTGATATCCATGACTGATTAACAAACACATTTGACGATTTCCCAGCTCCACTAATCATGGATTAAAGATGATTAGCTGTGAACAAACTGGCCCTCAATCTTGCTAACAATATAGATATAGATTTTTGCTTATTCACTTATACGTTAATTAATTGTATACACGACAATAGCCATGTTTTTTTGCAGGTTCAGATATAATTTGACGAAAAAAACAACATCTGAACTAAGGAATTTACATGTAAAATACAAACACAACTGAAACTGAAGTCCATAATTATGAACTTAGCTAAGTCCAGATAATTATCGGTTCTTAACTTAAGTTCAGATAGAAAAATTACTGCCAGCTCAAATTACTATTTTGCTATCGATAGTTTGTATGAAAACGTCAAAATATCTGAGCCAACGAATGAAAATATTTTTTATAAACAACAAATGGATGAAAATTGTTTTGTAAATTAATTTGCTTTCTGATTTGTGATTTAAAATTGCGTTTTTTTCACACTTTTTGTTTTATTAACGATCGGAATAATTTTCTATACGAGATTTCTTTTTATTTGAATGTATTTTGTTTCTATTTTGCATGCTTGTCCAAAAGCTGAAAAGTTAGTGCTGTTCATTTTTGCTTCAATGACTTTGCTAAGTTCGGATGTCGTTTTTTCGACAATTTTATCTGAACCTGCAAAAAACACGGCTAAAGCCAGAACCATACCTGTGTCGTGTGTTGTGTTGTGAAGTCGTGTGTCGCTATCGCTACAATGTATTTCATATCCGTAGAACCAGATTGGTCACGTGTGTTGTGTTGCGTATAAAATATATGGAATGACCGCGACACACGACTCCATAACACAACAAACGACACAGATGTGGATCCGGCTTAATGCTTCGTTTTATAAAATCAAATTGACGTTTTTGAAAAGATTTAAGGCTCTCCCAAGCCAATGCATAACATTCGTTGCGGCGAAGAAACATTCGCATGTCAAAATTTATTACATGGTGATATGTGAGAGTGCCCACACCAGCGTGGCGGAGAAACAAATGAATTAATTTTGACTGACGAATGTTTCTTCGCCGCAACGAATGTTTCGCATTGGTTTGGGAGAGCCTTTAAGTTTTCGAATTTATTTTGTTGATATTTTTTTTTTTATAAAAATATTTACAGTTTGAGTTGTTAATCAAAAAAATCACTAATCAGCTAATTTTAGTTTATTACCAATACCTAATTAGAACCTGTGAAAGAAGCATTACAAATTTAATCAACTGTGAACAAACTGGCCCTTAAGCTTACCATTATAATGACGTCGTGTTAACATTAAGCTGTCGCTACGTTTCAATAATGACATTTGTCTTGTTTTATTTAAAAGTTTCACTAAACCAAAATTCGGTGCGAAAACGAAACTTACTCCTGTTGAGAATTTTGACTACCGTTAAGGTGGGTTGGTTTGGCAGAGCGTTATCTGAGTTCAAACATAAAAAACTACTTTTTTTTATTTTATTAATGG
This sequence comes from Melangyna quadrimaculata, assembly GCA_949320155.1. NCBI lineage: Eukaryota > Metazoa > Arthropoda > Insecta > Diptera > Syrphidae > Melangyna > Melangyna quadrimaculata. Next base: position 131,409,152 of record OX439483.1, on the reverse strand, counting down.
GCAGTTGCACTAAGCTCTTTTAAATTTGTATTGCTTCGTTAGCTTTTAAAATGACATTTATGGGTTGCACCGACCACTTTTAATATTTAAGGTTAGACCGCACTAGGCGGAACTGCACTGCAGCGGAACTGCGATTCACAATAATTTGTTGAAATTTTTTGAAGTTCAGTTGCTGCTTAGTGTGATATAGCTCATACAATTTCATACAAATAATGTTTTGGCGCGTCGTGAAGTGTAGTTTCGCTGTTGTGTGCGGCCTAACCTTAAAAGGCCAATAAACGAACCAATAAACTAAACTACCATTTTCCTCCAGTTAAATTTTAAAATTTTATGGGACAGAACCAGAGCTGTAAAGTAATTAAATATATTGGGACATATTCATAGTCGCGGATAGACCCAGGTTAAACTAAACTACAGTTTAAGATAGTTTTGGCCCAATAAATACAGACCGATTTTAATTACAAATTGTTGATTTTATATTTTTATAAGATAATTAACTTGGTATACTTAACAAATAGCTTGAAATATATTGAAATGATAAACTTAAAAAAAATAGAATCAACGTCCGAAAATTCAACCAAACCTATGT